>CM074946.1:25528983-25543429 GCA_037577455.1 Pangasius macronema
CCAGAAAACATCTAAAAAAGCCTCCCATGTTCTGGAATAAGATTCTTTGGACTGATGAAACCAAGATTAACTTTTACTAGAATGAATGGAAGAGAAAAGTATGGCGAAAGAAAGGAACAGTTCATGATCCAAAGTATACCTCATCATGTGTTAAACATGGTGGAGTAAGTGTTATGGCATGGGCATGTATGGCTGCCAATGGAACTGAAAATGGAGGCATTTTGCTGAAAATGGCTGTAATTCCTAAATGGTAAATGCCATATTTTTGTGTAACCTCTTAAAATAAAGCTGAAAGTCTACACTTCGATCACATCTTGATTGTTTTATTTCAACTCCATTGTGGTGGTATATAAAGGCAAATCACAAAAACTCATTGTCCAAATACTTCTGGACCTGACTGTACAGTGTTCATTAATGGCTGACCAAGTTACATGAATGCCTATTTGTTTTTGTCTGTTTTTGTCTTACAGTTTAATTCAGGGTGTGTATGGTACATACATTATGCCTCATATATTTAATTTCTGGTGATGTCTAGCCTGAATAAACAAAGCTGAAAAAAGAAATGGGTTAATCTGCAAACCTGAGTTACCTGATTGGTGGCCATTGCAGTTTAAGACATTTAATAGAGTTGAACTGACCACCCTGTCCCACATTCATGAGAGTAAAAACAGTTCACTCCTGCTACTTTTTTCAGCCCGATGAACACCTCTAACACTGCCCCAGTGTACTCACTGGATCAAAATATTATGAGCTGTATTGTCTCTTTTTCATATTTCCCCATTGACCTCCTTTAGATGTGGGGGATCCTATGACACCCCAAGCTCAGCTAACTAGCAGAACGCACCAGAATGTGGAACAGTTTAAGGTAGAAAAGAGATTGGTATCGTCCTGCTTACTCAACAGAGAAATCACTCAGCTCACTGAAGAGCATTCAACATGAACAAAGTGAATGTAAATAATATTCACATGCTGGAGAAAGCATTCTGGAGCTTATTAGAAGTGAACATCCAAACATCTGTGAGTGCTAAGTGCAGAGCAGTAGAACATGCATTGGATAAAAACTGACTGAGGGTTAGCAGATGCTCAGTAGTATCTTAAAATAATGCTTGTAATATCACAGAAATACTGTGTTCATGTAGTCAGACACACAGGAAAAGAGGAACGATTGCGTTATGACAGCAGGATTTATTGTGCATACTGCATCATAAGTCACTACACATAAGCTTGTTTGAATATTGTAACATGCATGTGCACACACACACATGGTTATTTAGGTAACCCTGGTGGGCAAAATGGGTGGAAGAGAACTCGCATATTCTATGTTCACAATAGAAAGCAGATCAGAACCAGTGATCATTCATTTTCTGTGTACACTCATGACAAAGAGCCACGAATTCACAGACAGCGGCAAGCATCAGCATGACAAACAACGTGTGTTTATGATTTTCACTGTTCTAAGCAAATATGATGTGGTAAAGCAACAAATTATAATGATCAATGGATTCAAGGCACAAATGATTTCTAGGACCAAACCTATGGAGCAACATTAGTTCAAGGTTTTTTCAGTTGTACACTAATTAGCTCCCATTTGCAGTTTGATACACAAAAATGGAAGAAAAACATAAAACCTTAAAATCTTATTCTGTCATATTTTACCTCTCATTAAATGTGTTTATAGACATTACAAAGATAAATAAAGCTTGGAAGGAAGTAGCAAGAATTGTTGTGCCTCTGGTGAGTGTATGCAGCTAGTGCAATTAGCTTGCTTTGCAAATCTGCCAAGGGAAATAGTATGAAGTACAGTATGTAACATGCAAATCAAACAAGGAATTTTCACACTTAGAGAATTATATAATTTAATATTATTGTTTAACTAATTAGCTTTACATTTCCATTATAAGTATGTTTAGGGTTTAGGTTTTTTTTCAGCACTGGGAATTTCCTGTGGTAATCACACATAGACTATATGGTGGATAGAGATTAGGTTGAAAAATATTGGAGTATTCCTTTAAAGGCCACATTACTGCTTTAATAGGTCAGTGAAATAACCCTTTAGAAGAAGAATGATCATGTTAACATAAACATAATCATTTCATAAGCAAGAAATATTTAATGCTTCAAAACTATAACATTTGATGAATTTTTTAACTTTTAACTTTCTAATTTGGGTTGAGTGTAGCCATTTGTAATTTTATTACTAGTTAGTAATGTGGATCATTAGCATGCTAGCTTGTAAGCAACACAGGTAGTTTGCATGCTAACCAGTTAGTTAGAAACATTACTCCACAGGTAGCTCAAAGGAAATAAACTTTACAAATTGCTTAGGAAATCTCTGCAGGAACAGTGCGTTCTATGAGAATAACTCCTTGTTATACCTCTTGTGTTGAAATGAGCCACCTGTGTGAATTATGAGTGAAGTGTGAATGTAGAATAAGACACAAAATGTAGAATAAGTGGTCCTTGTTCTATATTAGTGGAATAAGTGGCCCAAGCTCTCAAATATTTTTCTTTTTCAGTGTTTACACTGTTCTTGTAGCTTTGCACTGAGGAAGAGGAAGATGAAGAAAGGGTTTTAATGAGAGTAGGAGGATCCTGAGAGCTTTGGGCAAGCAGCTGTAATAGGTAATCCAGAGTGGCAGGATGATACTCAGGATGATTATGTGTGTGTGTTATGTGTGCATATGTGTTAGGGATGCACAGGAGACATCATCACTACCAGCCCTGCCTCAGGCATTTTGTTTGTGAATGAGTTTTCCTGTTTTTAATTAATGTTTCAGTTTAATTAACATAATAGCCCACTGCTCCAGCTTTCAATCTATTTTTCAATCACATCTCTGCCTTGCAGTTCAGTCTCATCTAATCCTTATTTCAGAAAGGTTTATAATGGATCTATATGTCTTTTAAACAACATCCAAGGATTATATGTCTTGCTGAAACAGGTTGCAGAATAGTGGACAATGTTTCTTGAGGAACAGCGTTTTTCCTGCACTGCTTCATCTAAATGTGCTATGGTTTGGCCCAGTGCATATTTTAGCCTAAACTCGATGTAATTTCAGTATTTACATCAAAACCAACTATCAGGTTTGTAGTGATTTTAAATAATAGTATATAGTATTAGAGTTTGCAATTTCAGTTAGAATTTTTTTCATTCAATTATTCATCTTCAGTAACCATTTTATCCTGGACAAGGTCGCAGTAGATCTGGTAGGAATACACCCTGGATGTGATGCCAGTCAGGCCCTGTACTTACAAATTTACGCATGCATTCATACCTAGGGGCAATTTTGTGCAGCCAGTCCACCAACAGCATGTTTTTGGGAGGTGACAGGAAACCAAAGAACCTAGAGGAAACTGACACAAACGTGAAGAACTTGCATAATCCCACAGACAATAACCAATAACAAGCTCAGGATCAAACCTGAGATGCTGGAGCCGAGCCCTCTTTAAAATCCCCCTAGGTGTGAATGTGTGGGCATCATGCTCTGGATCCACTATGATCCTTACCAGGATAAAGCAGTTACTGTCGATGACTGAATGAATGAATGAATGAATGAATGAATGAATGAATNAGTCGCCTTGCACTCAAGCTCCATTTAGACACAGAGTTAATCTACTAAACATTAAACTGATCATACCTCTCTACATATCCTTTTCTCTGACATACAAAAACAAAAGGTCAGGCTCACTAATGATCAAGTTGCCTGAAATCGCATGAACATTACTAATTGCATCATGATTGAATGGCACTTACTCCCCAAAATGCAAATTAACAATGACCTGGGTGAATAATGATATTTCAGTGGTTGCTACTCCATGCTACCCCTTAATTCTGCCTTTGCCCCAGCTGTTTATATTAAAATTATTAATTATGCATTTCCTGTAAAACATTTGGGTACACTTACCAACTCTATATGTATTGTATATAATGGAAAAAGCACCAAGTTTCCAGTTACGCACAATCACACTATACCTACACTCACTGCACATTTGTCAGTTACACTACAGGTACACTTACAGGTACACTTTGTACACTGTGTAATGTATTATGTGTAATGTTATGTATACCCCATTTCCTAGTTAGAGACTTGAGGTTTGTCCTGGAAGATCTATCTGACTCCACATGAGGAGCTGTTCAGGACTGCGAAACAGGCTGTGCAGCATCTCTGGCATGTTTTCATGCTGTGTAAATGGATTATTTGCTCAGTAAGGATGTCTCATTTCCAGTGAAAAAATGGGATATCCCCTACCTAAAATGGCTCACAGTTACTATTCAATCTCACACAAACAGCAATTTCCAAACATGGTACACACATGAAGAGAGATGAGCATACACACAAATAGCCTTATCCTGTTCTCCTTCTGCCCAAAAGGGCAAAGGAAATGTATTATGTAGTGGTACATGTTTACTCGAGCTGTCCTGTTCTATTCTGTTCAGAAATTGCATGGCAGTCTGGGGTAGAAAGGCGTTATATTTCTCTCTCTCCCTCTCTCTCTCTCTTTCTCTTTTATGTCTAAATATAACAGTAAACTGGATTCAAATCTATTGTGGAGAATGCCGGTGGCATAAGAACGGGTTCCAATCAAAATATACACAAGGCAAGAATACATAAATGAAATGTTTCATCTCATTTTTTTTTAGAAAATCAGTATTTCTACAGAGTATGATTTGTGAGGAAAAACAAGAAAGTAAACTAAAGTGTAGAGAGCCTAAACTGAGAAGCTAAATTGAACTCTTTGTCCTGTATGCATTCACACGCGTAAGGTAATTCAGCACAATCCCAATTCGATCCGCTTTTCACATTTGACACCATATGGTGAGTTTTGTTAAGACTCCCATGAGCTCAGAGTCACCTGTTTCATTTTCTGTTCGGGCGCGTGCAAAGCTAACAAAGGCATGATATCTGCTCACTCTCATGCTTGCTATTCTCCCTAACACACGCTGAGGACAATCAATGCACCACATCATACTTAATAATCAGCTTGATTGATCTCCTGCCGAGTTCCTGACCTCCGCATCCTGTCTCACCCAGACCATGCTGCTTTCATCAGAATCTCCCACTGTTCTGTGTCTTCCTCTCTTTTCTGTAGCACATTCATATACTACTTCCATGATGATTCATTTACAGGCAGTATATGAAATTACACTATACTCATTTACACACTAACCATATGGTGTCCACCTTATTTGCAATTTTTAAAAAAATATTGTTGAAGCTTTACAAATCCATGCATACTTCTGTACCTTCTGAACATTCCACAGTACAGTGAAAGTCAGTGAATGACATTTTGTCAGTACATCAAACTACACTCGCCGGCCACTTTATTAGGAATGCTTGCACACCTAGTCATTGCAGTTATCCATGTTCACCACCAGGTTTATCCACATTGCCTGATCTTTTTGCCAATCTTCCACTGTCCAGTTTTGGCGAGCCTGTGCGTACTGTCGATTCCTGTGGCACCCGATGTGGGCTTTTGCTGTTGTAGACTTGATGGGTTGTGCATTCTGAGATGCTTTTCTGCTCACCATGGTTATAAAGAGTTACCAAAGCCTTCCTGTCAGCTCAAGTCTCCTCTGACCTCTCTCATCAACTGCCACCAGCAGAACTGCCATGCACTGGATGTTTTTTTGTTTTTCCACACCATTCTGTGTAAACTCTTTACTTTGCTTGTGACCTTTTGTGATCATATAAATACAGGTCATGATAAATCCTCAAATTTATGGATATAAATATAATTTCACCAGATCTTTTTTATGATGTCAAAGTTAGAGAAAGTTTTAGTCACAAGCACAAAGACATTTCAGTCACAAGCATATTGTGATGCTGAGGAGCTCTTGTGTAGAAATTCATATTCAGCAGAGCCTCAGCGTTGCCTTTCCAGTCTCGAAGATGGCAATAATTCAGCTATCAATCTGTCCATATTTGTCACCTAATTTAGAGTGAATGGCCTATTACAAGTTTATGATTTAGGCTGCTTTATGCTGACACGCAAGCACGTCCACACATGCAAAGACACATTTCAAGTGCTTTTATGTCTCTAAGGCCAATCATTAATTCCCAGAATGCAGGAACGCACAGTATCGAGGAAATATGCCTGCTATTTTTCATTTGCTCAAAAGTCCTGTCTAGTGTGTGCATGTGTATGTGTGTATGCGTGTGTGTTTTCCTCTCCTGTCCTTGAGCAGTTGTTTTGAATGTATAGTTGCAGGTAGCCTTAGGCTGAATCAGAGCAGCAGATGCTGCAGTAGAGCTGCAGGGCTCCTCATCTGCTCTCTTTACTTGTTTTTTTTTTTCTTTTTCTTTTTTTAGAAAAAGAATACAAGTTCTGTTATAAAGTCCAATTAGCATTTTACAGAAGCGCGTCTATGATTCTAATGTCCTCTGTGGCCTGATTTGATTACAGTTCTTAAAAAGCCTTACTTGTCATCTACAGCATCAATACACAGTAATACTTTAATAAGACAAATTAAGGGCATCTTCTATACAGTATTACTGGTTTCAGGGGCAGCTTGTATGAACATGCGAACCCTGTCCTGCCTTTGAAGGATAAAAAGTCATCTATATACTGTAAGGTTTCAGTGTTGGCATCCGCATCAGGTTATTTGCTGGTAACAAATGTCTTAAAGTGGAGAATTTTGGACTTCTGTAGAACAGCTCCACCGGTGGTCATAAGAAAAATACACAGAATTGTACGAAGGCTGGGGCTGATTTCTTTATAGCCCAGGCTGTAGATTCATATATCCTGTCAGTGACAGCTGTTTTGATTTCCATTTAGGCTAATATTTTCCATCCCATGTCACTGGCACGTCTGAAACACACCATTGAGCAGTGAGACAGCTAATGTGAAATACAGTCACGACTCTAAAGAACATAAATGAAGTGCCGTATTTACTCTATCAGGATGTCTTTGGAGGACTAAGCGTGCTATGGGTGTAGGGAAAACTGTATCTGTTTAACGCTCCATCTATACATGTGTCTGTATTTGAATTTAAACCTGAAGAGTGTGTTACCTAAAGGATCTAATGGTCTTTCTTTCTTTCTTTCTTTCTTTCTTTCTTTCTTTCTTTCTTTCTTTCTTTCTTTCTTTCTTTCGAAACAGAGATATGCACAGGACTGTTATTACTTTTGTTTGTACCTTCCTGTGACATTTATAAAAAATGTACAAACTAGTAGCCTAATATAAACCACCGTGACCCTGACCAGTCCGTTACTAAGGATGCAGGAAAGAACACTGTAAAACCATCGCTGTACATGCATTGTTTACCTTAATGAATGTCCCACAAGCATCATATCTGGTCTCTTGCTCGATTGAAAGTAAAAACCTCTAGTCACATACACGCCTCTAGTCTCAACCAGATGTCAAGTGAAATTTGAAAGCTTTCTAAAATAATTGTGCACCACCTATTTGCATTTGTATCAGTTCATTTTATCTGTTCATTATGAGCATGTATTTGTATCCTGTAACATCCCAAAAGCGCATTGTCCAATCAAACTGCAAATTACACAAAAGGACAGATGACAGAACCCCAAGTTTAATGTTTTTTTGTGGTTTGAATGAAACTTTTCCGTTTACCATGTTTGGTATTCGGAGGAAATGTGGCATGAAGCCAGCTGAGCATTATGGGCTTAAAAAAATAAACACTTAAAAAAACATACTCACAAATGCAGCATATTTGTGTTTAAGTGTATATGTAATAATTTCTTACATCATTTTTATTATATCATTGATGAGCTCTCTTTATATTGTGCATTGCTCACCAGTAATAGTTTCACTGTTGAACAATTAATAAATATTAGATTTTAGCCTTTTACATCGAGACCAGCTGTCCTGATTAATAATAATAATCAGGACATTCTCCGATATGAAATATAGAAAGAACATATAGAAAATAGAATATTCTCATATTAAGATGATATATTAAATCAGTATAGAGAAAAAGATATATTAAGAAGTATTAAGAAGATATATTAAATCAGCATAGAGAATCATCAGAGGCCTTGGTCTTTCTCTACCTGTCTCCCTTGTCCTCACTGTCTGCAGCCTCATCATGATTCAGAGTACTATTGTATTCTCACTTTTTGTGTTCCTTTGCTATCATGTATGCACATGTTAGTGTGTGTGTGTGTGTGTGTGTGTGTGTGTGTATTCTTTGACCCCAGCACCTTTTAACACAACAATATTCATTCAGTGTAGCACATTTTGACACATTTTTCTGCACTGAATCACACCAGAGATGGAGATATATCTATGCTGCAGGGAATAAATAGGCGGCATTTTGACATTGACCGCAACAGTTTGCAGCATTACAATACAATGTCACGCACTGTCAAGATCAGCCAGTCATTCACGACATCTCAGATATAAGAGGTTAGAGGTTATGAGAGATGTCAACAAGTCTGTCAGAGCTGGGGGGCAAAACATGTGGGTGTTTATATGTGGGTGTTTGTGGCAGAGAGAGAGAGAGAGAGAGAGAGAGAGAGAGAGAGAGAGAAGTTGAAGATTGAAAATCTTCCAAACAAGCAAGCTATGTCATTCTGTGTGACATGGCGAGATCTCATATGTTTGGCATAGTGTGTGTAGATAGTGAAGTATAATTTTTGTGTGATTAAGACAGTGACAGCTCAGTGTTTGAAGTGAGTGTTGTTTCTCCTTCAGAGAATAGCAACACATACTGCATAACCGATTATTGCCTAGTTGTCAGAGGAGGAAATAGTTGAAAGTGAGTACAGATACAGGCAGAAAGTATAGAAAAACAGGACATGTAGCCTAACAAGATAAAGAAACTCTTTGTGTTAAGCAATAATTGGTTGAAGTGCAGTCAGTCAGTCTTAGATTAGAGGAATAGCAGGTCTGACAGGCTGAATTTGGTCAAGTACACATCACTTTGTAGAAGATTTTTGCTGTTGAATTTAATTTTATAAACACAGTGTGTAAAATGACAGAGGTTTGAGTTCATGTATAGAAATATATAGCAGCCCATATGGAAATTTTCAGGTAGGATGAATTTGTTTTATTTCCAAGTTGCATTCATAACTGTTTTTAATCTACTGTATACTGCTAATGCTAACTACATAACATGAGCCTGATTTTTGAGAGGATTTTAAGTCATATTCCTTATGATCGTCACTGCTATTGAAGCTAGATAATATAAGCTAAGCTAGCTTGGGAAGCTTGATATTTCTGATTTTATGAGAGGTTTTTGAGCCATATTCATATGTGTTTGATTTTTCACACCATTCTGTGTAAGTGCATTTAAAGAAAAATCCCAGGAGATTTCAAAAATACTCAAACCAGACAATTTGTACGAACAACCATGTCACGGTTAAAGTCACTGTGATCATTTTATTTTCCAATTCTGCTGTTTGATGTGACAATTAACTGAAGCTCTTGACCTGTAATCTGCATGATTTTATATATTGCACTGCTGCCAGACAAAAAATGTGCATGAATGGGCAGGTGTACAGGTGTTAATATAATGGCCAGTGTGTGTATATTGTAATATTTAAAAAGTAACACTTTGCAACATATTTAATGAAGCAGTATTAAAACAGTGCAGTGTTTTTAAATAGCATGGTCAGTATTATTATTATTGTCACCCAATAGTCTCAAATTATTACATACAATGCCTAAGAATAAATATATGTAAATGAGCAATACAAAGGTCATGCTAGCAGCCTGTGTTCTCCACCTTTCATTGTATAATAACGCACTGTAGTAATATACAGTATGTTGTAAATAGTGTTTTAATATATACATAACCTTTACTGGTTTGCTACAAAAAAATACAGTGATATTTGGGATCTATTCTATAAGACAGTGGCATACACAAGCTTGCCATACACATTAGATGTGTAACACAATGACACTATCTGTATTTGTTTATTGCTCCAAATATTCATATCTGTATCTGCATCCAGATTTATACCCAAAGTGGGTGTGGTCTAAATCTGTCAGTTTTTTTTTTTAAATAAATATAACCCCGACCATTATGCTACCAAAAACACTGAAACAAAGACAGGTGACAGTTCCTCAACCTCAGCTACATCACTCAAGTTCATAATAGATCTGAACTAGAGCTGTACATGGGAATGTTGTATAAATCGTAAATTGTTTGTGCAGGCATGTGATATTTTCTAACAAATATAATTGGTTCTATTTCCCAAAATTTTAGCAAGCTGTATTTGTATTCGCTTACATCCCTAATGCACATTCAGGAACGTACTGAATACTCAGTCAGCAAAACACAATCATCCCTTTCTATATTAAGTTTTTTGTATTGACAAAGCCATTTGCGCACAGATCATCATATTTGCCTTTGATTTCAAACACGATTGAGTTGCCATTATTGACTGATGAGTATTTAGACAAGTCTTTGAACTGGCTTCACCAAACAATCAATCAGAAGTCAAACTGGAAAACGTGCTGTTACAGTGAACCAGAGTGTGTGTGCACATCCAGGGCATTTACCCAGCGTTGCTCCAGATAACACACAAATCATTAGCCACAGCATTCACCAAGGGCCGTTCAGTGAAGTGAGTGCTATTTTCATTTCCTCAGTCTTTAACTACATAATGAAGAGTCATCTACACACAAGAATGCACGCACACACACACACACATTGCAGTAACTAAAGGAGATTTGATTGAAAGTAGCTGGGTTGAAACTACATGAAAGTGCTGATCAAAAAAGTAGCTGGGTGATATGCTTTGAAGTAGGGCACCATTAGAGTGCTGTGAGATTTGCATTATGATCCATGCTGAGCAAGGCCAAGGAGTTCCTCAGCTCCTGATCTCTCCTTCAGCCTTCATGTGCCCTGCTATTTACATGTTGCTGAGTAAGGTGTAGTGCTGCATTTGTACCAGGACAACTTCAAAAGGCCCATAGATTTACCGCCAGTCTAGAAATATAATCTCTAAATCCCGTTACTGTGGCCAGCTTTGGCTTTGAAGCTGCAGGCAGTGCAATACAGCAGCCATCATTATTAAGCCTCCTTAAACCAATGTTCAAATCTGTTTGATACTACCATGGGAACATAAGAAATGCATAATCTGTGTGAATAATTCTTAAATGGACTTTTCCAAAAGCAAAGGCTTTGTCTATTGGTAAATTCTAAAAACAACGACAAACGCAAAGCTGTCCATTTACAGCAATGAACTGTCATTCCATCCAGGGTGTAGGCAAGGATAGGCTCTGGACCCTGACTAGGATAAAGCTGTACCTAAAGACTAATGAATATTCATGTACAATTAGGAGTTTACCAAATTTACACTGGAAAATCCTACTATAAATATCTATTTATGCCTCATTAAATGATTTGTAATTTTATCGGCTTTAGCATGAGGTGGAGTTTGAGAGCCTTGTTTACTCAATTTCCATGCACGTCAATTGCGGATGGACCTTGCGAGCTTCCTTCTTCATTTTCACACATATCAGATTTCATCTGAATCACACTTCTGCAAACTAGCCCACTGCTTGAAGAGCTGTGTGAATAGCTAGTGAGTGGAGCCTTGTGGGTGTTTGGCGAGGTATGTAGAACCACATCTCCCTTAGAGACTCTTCTCTTTCCATAATATGTGCCTTTCTCCACTCCTGCATTGCTGTATTCCTATTTATCTCAATTAGAGATATTCTTTTCAATGGAGAGATGATTATGCTTTAAGATCCATAACGTGTCTTGCACTAAAGTTTGAATTTAATTTGTTGGACATCATCCGAGCTGCATTATGTGGTTTCTGATCCTGATTGTACTGCCTCCGGATTCATTCTCTCAGGCTGGTGATGATGTTGGCACAACATTCCTTTTCTGTCCCTCTCTTCAGCAAGAATACACATGACTCCAAGGCTGTGAAAAGTTTGTTGAAAATCACTGACTGGTGTTGTGATTTAAATGGAGCTTGATTGCAGTGACAGTTTAGTCAAAATTGTTTACATGGCTAGTAATAACTGAAAGATACTAGGACTCATTAGCCAAATCACCTGCTATGCTAGGTGATTAATGACTAGGTTGCATTATTGTTATATATATCTGGCATTTGGCTTCCTGTCAGAAGTGAAGGATTAATGAGTCAGGCTGCATTTTCTGGCAGGACTTGACAGACGTTTCACACTTAGCTGACAAATGAGAAATGTAACTGGACAGTGAAAGGGAATGTTTGTCCTGAAGCATTGAAAGCTGGAGGAGTTGTTCCATTTTCCATTTAAAATGAACATGTTTTGATTGTGTCAATCAATCTACACAATGTTTTGAATAATGATCTCATTTGTTAAGGAGTTCTAGACATAAAAGCGTTGAAAAGGGAATTGTGTTTCATATAATACTTAAGTTATAAATGTAGTTGAACATCACTCTTTTTTTTAACTGTCCTAATGCTATCAGGAACATCTTGTGCAGTGCAGATTCCTTTAATCATCCTGCCATATTCCATATGCTTGCTATTGTATTGTTGGGTTTCTGGAAACCAATCCATTAATAAAACACCAAGATAATGCATTGATTACAATGGAATAGACTTTATGTAATCATGAGCTGTAGAAGATGCAGAGTACAGACTTCCACATACTGTCTTGTTCAACCACTCTGNTGGCAGGTACCAGAATGATCCTAGTGATTGGATTACTGTAGGTAAATGCCCAGAGTGAGGTTTTGCATTTCGCTGAGGTGCAGTAATTTGGCCTGGGGTTCTGACCCATTTCTGGCACACTAAGAGACTTTAGAACTAGTCCATAATTGAAACACACTTATTGGCACATGCTCCATGCTGCATGCAATATCATTCCCACACTCTCTGTGTGAGTAAAGAACAGGAGGATGCAGCTGCTTTGCCATTCCCAAGTCTCCTAGTGTGCCAAAAGTGGGTCAGAACTCCAGGCCAGATCAGTGCAACTCAGCAAAACACAAAACCTCCCTCATAAGCCTAATCCAATCATTGCAATCATTCTAGCACCTGATGAATCAATCAGGGTGTTTTTCTGGATCACAAACACCAATAGATCATGTGACTCCATGGCATCCATTGCATTTTTGCTTGCATTTTGCTATTCCATGCTGTTTCCACATTCACTGACATGCCTGCTGCTAGTTTCCGACAGAAGAGCTTCAGAAAAAAAGAAAGTCCTCAAATTGTGACAGTTTTATGTGATAGGATGTTACAAAAAAAAGACATGCTCTTTCTTCCAGAGAGTTCTAAAAAAGTCTCATAGTTTTAAAACCTGATCACAGCAGAAATAATCAGGTAGTGCATCGTGTATGCACAAAGGAAAAGAGATGTTTTTGTGACAAAAAGATTTCAGGGCAGATGAAAGTTTTACATAATGTAAATTTTTCACACTGCTTTGAGAACAGACAAAAGAAATAGGAGGCGCAAAATGTCTAACAGGAGGCATCAAGCAGGGAATCCAGTGATGCATGCCTAATTTGTATATAGATGAGAACACAGGATTTTTAAATGTGGCATTTACACATGTGGCATTTACAGATTTCGATCCAAAAGCAAACAAAACTCCGTTTAGCATTCATTAAATGACAAACAGGTGCATACCAGACACTAATCACACAGGGAGAGAGAGAGAGAAACAGACAGAAAGAGAGAGAGAACTACAAAGAGAAAATTTTGAAAGCACAAACCTGGGATGATAAAAAAAAAAGAGAGAGAGAGCTGATACAAAGTTTAGCAATCTTTGGCAAGAGAGTGAGCCGGAAAGGTTGTGACTAAGAACAAGTGAGAGGCAGAAAGACAGCATTCCAACTGAACATACTTTCCAGTGTACTGAATGCTGGAGCATTTTCACAGCTGATTCATCACCAACACCCTTTGCCATCCTTGGCGTAGGCTGTGTCTAACACCACCTGTGGTCGAGGTGTTTGTGTGGCTCATAAAGCATCAGATTCATCATTAGCCCTGTGAATTTCCTCCTGATGTGCTTTGCTTTGTGTAAGATATCTGCATTCCACTTGTAAGAGTAAGAGTCACTGCAGTATACAGTACATCACACACACACACATATATACGTACACACGCACACACCAGTGGTGGACAAATCGTTAGCCCCGACAGCCAGGACAAGCCATATAACAGTAATGTTTCTAAATAACACAGAAACTGCTGATTTTCATACAGAACCATATACAGAATTCACATAGAATGATACAAACAACAACAACAAAACATACAGTGAGTGTCAGACTTGTTGAACAATGGCAAGACTAGATCAAGCTGACAGGAAGGCTTTACAACCGCGATGAGCAGAAAAGCACAATATTTTGAATCTTGAGGCAGATTTGCTACAACAGCAGAAGACCACATCAGAGACCATTGCTGTCAGCCACGAACAGGAATCTGAAACCACAGTGAGCACTGGTCAGTTGAATGTTAGAAAAGGCGAGGTTTTTCCAATCTTCACCTGTCTAGTTGCTGCCACATTCAATTCAATTTAACCCTCTACTGCA
>CM074946.1:25545377-25559249 GCA_037577455.1 Pangasius macronema
ATTTCTGTAAAGCTGCTTTGTGACAATGTCCATTGTTAAAAGCGCTATACAAATAAAACTGAATTGAATTGAATTGGAGCTGGACCTGATCCAACTCCTCCTACAAACCTAACCCTGAACGCTAACAACATGGTACAACACACTTAACAACAGTTATCCACCCTGAACACACCCAAAACCCTAGACTTTTGGTGGGATTCCACCCAGATAGGAGGTCCAGGGTCAGGTCTGACTCCACCGGTGAAGGGTACTTGACATTTTCCCTCCCCTCATCATACATGGCCCAACTCATTAAGAGCTCAATTTTTAGGTACTCAGTTGGATCAGGTGTGTCACCAGGACATCATCAGGAGTGGATGTAACAAACCCTGCTCACCAGTGGACAAATGATAACTCCACAATCCCGTGTTTTCCCATCATTCTTATTATACCATCCATGATATCTCTTCATATGACGCATCGTTCAACCCCACTAGTTTCATTTCTGAGCTATTGATATCACATATAACTAATATTACATTTAATCCTTCACATCTAATATCACCAACAGATACCACTGCCTAGGATAAAGGTAGCCATTTAGCTAGTTAAATGCATTAATACAGTCTAAGTGAAATGAATAAATATGAATTCCCTGGGAGAGAAGGATAAACTAAGGTTTTCTCTCCATGCACTGCAAGTAAAAAATATTATTTTTGTCTGGATAGCATCTTTATTTTCAGCCAACGTGTTTGTCTGTGAGGTGACATATCGTGCATAGTGTGCTAGCAGAAAGGTTATAAGACAGATTTTGAGCTATATGCTCGGTTTTGTGAATATTTCCACATGCCTGTGTGTTCCTCATCTGTTATCTATGCATGGTAATTAATCCACCTAGTAACAATTGTTCTACCATCAGGCACACACTATAGTTATAGCATTGAGGTGCGCTGCACCACCATGAAGTGCATTACATTTAAATATGTATACACCATTAAAAATGCTGATAGGATGTAGGGTTTATTTTCTTCCTCTGGTTGTTAAACCTACTCAGCTACTATGAATAAAAAATTAATAGCCCAGACAAGAATTCTGCTTGTCCTAGGTGCCCAGGCTTCTGATTTGTCCAATCCTGTTGCAGGGCCATTTAATGTCATCCTTTTTAAAAATATGAAGCTGAAATCAGATGACTTACTGAAAATTATGATGTGAGCTTTATGGTAAATATTTCATACAGCTCCATTTCCTCATTTCCTCATTTGTTTAGTGCATCATAGATGTGTAGACGTGATAGTCTGAGGATCTTTCTGAGAGAAACTAGTCACAAATCTGCTCTAGAGTGAACACAGCATGTGGCTCTCAGGTGAATACGTGTGCCATGTTAGATCTATAACATGACGTGATGTGCGTTTGTCTGAGCATGTGATAGGTGATTAGTTAAATCTAGATGAGATGTGTACCAGGACAGAGCCATCCATTACAGCCACAGCTTGGGAAAGCTTTGATTAATGTTTTACATGACTTTCACTAATTTATGCAGCTCTGCTGTGGAAAATCAAACACGCAAAATCATTACGACGCCAAAAGACAGTGGCTGGTGTGAGAGCTGATCCATGTTTCGAGCTTCTGGTGACCTTCAGGGGGTTAGCTTGTTGCTTTTGTTTGTCTCCCAGCTTGTTGTGTGGACTCATTATTTGCAGAAGAGATTGCCACAAACACACAAGAAGACAAAAACACACAAAAACACACACACATACACCTTGTGCACATTGATACACACACTGATAAATGTATGTGGCACTTCAACAAAGCGCAACTGATTTTAAAGTCCAATATCGATTACAATATCATATCGCTTGACTCCTCTGATGTCTGCGTGACTTCTCAGGTTACTGGAAGGGATTTCCTATTTAGAAAAAAAACGTATGGGAGCCCACTCAAAGGCAAATCGTCCTGGCCTTACAGACATTTACCCTTTATTAAATGATATTAAGTTGTGCAAATGAGCCAGTGTGCTATTTACTTACTCTAGAGTGGCCACCAAGTGTGTAGGGGGAAGAGATCAGTAATAGAGAGAGATTAACTAGACTGCAACAAATCTCTCTGTTTATATCCACACATCAGAGCAACAGATGTAAGTGGTTTGAGATCCAGCCTTGGATCAGGCTTTGTTATAATATTCATTAAAACATGAAACAAAAAAAAAACCTAATGTGAGATGAGTGTGTTCCTAATCTCACTCTCACTCTGTTATATCCTTGAGCAAAGCATTTTAGCTCATGTTACTCCCAAAGTGCCACAATACAAGCTATTATCTCTGCAACTGTAATTAGATTGTTTAATCAAAATCACAAGGCTAAGGGAAATATTGGGAAAAAATCGCCACAAAAATCCACATTTCTAAGAGCATCTTGGAAAGAAGAGGTGTTGTCGGACTATTTGAAGGTCTTCACATTCCGATCATGTTCAGACAAATCTAATCCTGACAGATGTCTTCTGGAGGATTTACGAATAACCAGACAATACAGAGACAATATGTCACACACATGGTTTCATGGAGTGCAGCTGAATTGAACATCACATCCAAACAAGCAATGAATAACAAAAACTCATATTGCCATAATCCTGAGAGAGGATGGAAGAATAACAGATGCCAGGCAGGACTACGACACACACACATGCAGCCAAAGGCATATACAGAATACTGTGTTGTTTTTCTGAACGGACAGAAGCAGGCAAACACACAAAGTCATAATAATTTCAAGATTCCTGCATTATGCTATGTTAAACTTTAAGTTGTGCTATAAACATTGCAATGCAACAATCTTTTATGTTCCACTTCATTAAGATGGCATTCGTGGGATTAAAACATTTTCATGGAAGTGGACGGTGACATCACTCCTCTTATTAACACTCATTTATTTAATAAGATTTAACAAGAAGTGTACGAAGAACAGGCATCCCATCCGGGGTGTATTCCCGCAGTTACTGAAGATGCACGAATGAATTAATTTAGCAAGGAGTGCAATAAAAAGAAATAAAGATTTAAAACTTAAACTGGAGGCAAACTGACCTGAAACAAATCTTCAATAAAGCAGAGCCTCCAACCAAAAAAAAAAAAAAGAAAGAAAAGAAAAAAAAAACAGTGACAACTGGGTATATACTGAAACAAACACCCACTAATAAAACTCTCACTTTGTCCACAAGCCTTAGGGGACACTAATGGTTGAAAACAATGTATCTTTTTTAAGTGAAGGTTTTCTCAGGACAACTTAAACAAATTAAGACTTCATTTGCAGCAATAGTACCACACGCTCCTGTTCCAAAGGCTGTGCAGAGAAGCAGTCTGACGTGCATACCTCCTCTAAGCTGATTTGGTTAATGCAAGAATCATGTCTCCTGTCCATCTCCTGCATATTTCATCTGTTCTGTGGCCAAAATAACATTCTCCTTCAGGAGAGACAAACCGTAATGCAACAGAAAGAAGAAGAGACAGAGCCAGAGACAGGCAGTGAAGAGTTCAGTAGAGGAGAGTAGACAGTAGGAGCACTGGGATTGTAATGCAGCTTCTATATTTCTGTGAATCTATTTCTATATTTATGAACAAGTTTCATACCAAGAGCAAGATTACAATACCAAACAGAAAAAGAGGCTAGAATAGGTTTTAGGCACAAATAATGTCAAACTCAGGACATAATTACAGACAATAATACAAACACAAATACTCTTAACCCTTAAAAGCCTGTGATATCCCCAGTGGCATGAAAGATCATGTCTTTCATAAAATTTAATACATTAAATTGTATCTTGTCACCGAGATCCTTGGCTTAACTAAAAAAAAATCACAATTCCAAATCAACTTGTAGCTTCACAGTTCAGCTGTAAAAGACATATCTTTTGTCATTTTGTTCAGATTATAAAACACAACAGCCCCATAGCTTTCCAACAAGATCTTTTGACCAATCAAACATTATGCAACAGCAACAGTTTTTTTGTTGCTTTTTTGTTTGTTTTTTTAAATATCTGTGAGTAAAAATATGATGTAAAACATCATATCTTTGAAATGGGTGCACTTCTGTTGACTTAGTATCCGAAAAAAGCATAGGCATAGAATATGACGCAAGAAATTATACTATATGTTTGGGTCAAGTTCATTCGACAGAGGGTGTTGTAACATTCAAATGAGTTAAACAAGAAGGTTTGGATGTCAACATTGTCACTCAGCCAAAAGATCTCAGAATTCACTACCAAAAATCACCACCCAACAAGAACATCACATTCAATGAGCAAGTACCACAACCACTCGCCACAGCCAATTGGAGGGCGCCATACTCACCACGCTGAAGTCATGCACAGAGCAGTTTTGTCCACTAAAGTTGCAGCTCTTCAGCATGTCATCAATCTGGTGGCCCGTGCGCTGGAAGATGTCCAGCATGTCAGGAGGCGGGTACTGCAGCTCGCCTGGTCGGTGTCCGCCACGGCTTTTCGGCGGCAGCCCAGTCAGATTGGCCAGGTGGTAGATGTCAGCATCAGTGAGTGCAGAGAAGCGAAAGCGGTTGACGTTGCACAGCGTGATGGCAGGGAAGGTGAGCTCACGCCGGCTTTCCTCGCTCAGTGCAGCCACATGAGGGTGCTCCAGGTAGGTACCTGTGCTCCGGGAGGCTTGGTACAGGAAGAGCACCAGTGATGCCAGCAGGGCCAGTGCCCAAACTGTCCGCCTCATGCTTGCCCGGCCTGATCCTGATGACCCCAATACCTGGGCCAGGCCATGCAGGGATGAGGAGCTGGCGAAAGCAGCCAGGTCAGACATGCCTGCTCCTTTGTCCATCGGGCTGCCACCATCTCCTTTGGATGGGGCCGCTTTGGCCTCATCTCCCTCAGCAAACTTGATTTTGCACACAAACTCGATGGGCATGTGGGCCGCCAGGGCTGCTACACTTTCAGTGTTCCTTAGTCTCGCTTGTCAGTCTTATACTTCAAGTATTCCACTTGCTACAGTCCACTGCCTACTACTTTTTAGTGCTTGCACAGTTTTTCTTGTCTATTTTTTCCAGCTCTCTGCCCCCGCTTCCTTACACAAATCCTTTCTTTTAACACTTTCACCTTTTCTGTGCTTTCTTTTCCTCCATCCTTTGTGTTTTCTCTGGTCTTCTGTTTCCTTTCAGAACTCTACCTGAAGCTGTGGTTCCTCAAACTCCAGTAAAGCAGAAGTGCAAAAGTCCTCCAGTGGTGAAGAAAAGCGGCACAGTGAGAACGAGGAGAAAGGAAAGAGGAGAGGCTCAGTGCTGTAAGCTCCAGAGTGCGAGTGAGTCGCTGCTTTGCTTGTCAACTCAGCTCCACATCTCTCTCTCTCTCTCTCTCCCTCTCTCTCTCTCTCTTTGACTCTCTGCCTCTGACGTAGCTGCTGCCCAAAGTCCTCTTACACACATTTTCACTGAGAGAGAGAGAGTGAAAAAGAGAGAAAAAAACACATACAGAGTTGAGAAAGATAGACTCCGCACGCCACGCACTCTAAGCTTAGCAGACCAGTGCAAAGTGAAGAACTCCTCACAAGGACCTGATACAGGGAAGAGGAGGGAGGAGAGAAAGGTGCAGAGAAGAAATCAAGAAAGTAGAGAAAAGGAAAGGCATTTAATATCACATGATGAGAGAAGGCTGTGATTATTTCTCCCTCAGTGGCGAAGACCTCATCCACATCCATTGAGGTTTGTATTTCCCAAGCAGTGACAGGTTATTACATCCACTTAAAGAGATTTCTCAATCATTTTTCACACATACACCTCCCCCTCCCTCTCTCCATCTCTATCATTGTGGCCGTGCTCTCTGAGTGTTGGTAAGAAGGTGCATGCGTGTTTGTCATATGTGTGCATAAATTCCTAAATATGTGTATGCATGCACTTGACCCTGCTCATATATATGTGTGTGTACCCTAAAGGCAATTTGATATGCTGCATTTGTGCATATTGCTGCAGCGTATATGTATAGTGTACTTGAATGTGTGTGTGCATGTGTGTTTGCCTGCCTGCCTGTGTCTATTAACATAAAGACAATTCTATAATTACTGTGAGTTATGCTGTATGTATGTGTGTACCTTTTTGGTGTTTTGTGTGTGTGTGTGTGTGTGTGTGTGTGTGTGCGCGTGAGGAAGAGAGTGAGAGGCTCAGAGAGAGACTAATGGTGTACGTAATGAAGACTGAGAGAAGTGTAACGAGCAAGGGGCGACTGCTGATGATCAATCTCCCTCTCAGGCAGAGACTGACAGTCTATTGATCAGACAGACGGGTGAACGAGTGATTATGGAGGAGTGTGACCCTCCAGCTTAGTCTGTATAAACACACACACACAAACACACACACAAACACACACGCATATCATGACCAGATTCAGCAGCTCAACGTGTCTATTGGCAGTTGAATACACTCATCGTAAGCACATTTATGCCTGCTGATACATGTAGAAGGACTAAAAGCAAAATAGTTTTTAAAAATTTGAATTAATTCATATTTTATTCTTTTTTTATTTAAAAGGATGTCAGTTGAATTAACTAAAATCCAGCCTAGTGAAGCATCATTCGCTCTGATAGGAAAATAATATAATGCATACTTTTTGTACTAAAAGAACTGTACTATGAAAAACTCAATTATTTCATACTGATATCTTTATAGATCCAAGTTCTTTGAATATTGTCTCATGCTGATATTAAATCCTGCTGTTATACTATATGACAGTGTATACTGTGGTCAATTAGTTTTTACTACTACTACTACTACTACTACTACTACTACTACTAATAATAATAATAATAATAATAATATGTGAGCTGGACACAGTATATTTATTTATTCGTTATATTCTTTTGTGTGTGTGTGTGTGAGAGAGAGAGAGAGAGAGAGAGAGAGAGAGAGAGAGAGAGAGAGAGAGAGAGAGAGATGTCAAGACATGTTATTTCGTCACTGTCTGAAAATAACACGTCGAGTTACAAGAAAATCACAGCAGGTCCTAAGTGCCTTTAGGTGACTCAGTTTTATCATTAGACAAAACCCGCCTTGGGAAACAAAATGAGCACTTGAGGCATGAGTGGCTCTGTTCTTCAGTACAGTGCAGGAATTTAGACCACTTTCCAACCACTTCTGTGACAAAATTTTGATCCTTTATCTTTTCTTTTTTAAAACTAAAAAACTTTGCCTATACATTTTTCTATGCTCATTCACCTTTTGGCCACCAGGCTCCTCAAAAGGTTTGAGCGTGTTCTCAGTCACACTCCTGACAAACCAAAGACACTTTTAATATTTATAAAGACGTCCAAGAACTCAAGAAGCGCAGTCTGTCTTCTGCCTTTACTGCAGGGTGTGTAGCGTCGCGTACCATGGTGAACTAGAGCGCGTTAGCATGCAACAAAAGGCCTGCCGTACCGAGGGAATCTTTGAGTTTCACCGACATTCTCATGAATTATTAAACTCCCCTCAGGTAATGACACTGCCAGACATACACACACACATACACACACACCAAGCTTGAGAAAGATTTGATATGAAACTAAGTGCTGCGTGACTTCTCCACCTCCACCGAGTCCCCCAGTGCCGTTTCCCTCATGGCTCTGGAGGGACAGGCTAATTGGGCTGCTTTCGACCAAGAACTTTGAGGTCTCAGATACCATGTTGAACTGCAGCTACTCTCATACAACAAGTATTATGGTTCCAAAATGGCTCCCTATTGAATACTACATAGGTGCTACATGGGGTGGCACTATGAAGTGTGTGGCAATAAACACTCACCAACCACTTTATTAGGAACATCTGTACACCTGCTCATTCATGCAGTTATCCAATCAGGCAGCAGTGCAGTGTATAAAGTCATACAGATATTGGTCATGAGATTCTCTTACTGTTCACATTAAATGTCAGAATGGAGGAAAAAAATGTCATTTCAGTGGTGGCATGGTTGTTTGTTGCCAGATGGACTGGTTTGACTATTTCAGAAACTGCTAATCTCCTGGGATTTTCAGTCACTAGAGTCTACACAGAGTGATTATGGCCAAACTAGTTTGAGCTGACAGGAATTCTACAGTAACTCAAATAACCACTTTTTACAACTGTGGTGAGCAGAAAAGCATCTCACCATTGTTGTAAAGCTTGGTAACAAAATACATTATTCCATGTCCTATGTATTGCACCTACAGTATATAAGGAGTAGGGGAGCTACATAGGATTTTTATATATAGTATAATATATAAATATATATAAATATATATTAAACTCATTTGTGGTTGACTTCCAAATGGCTCTTTCTTGTATAACACATAGGCACTACATAGGCTGTGATCAGACCACACTGGTACTAGGGTGTGGAAGCCTGCGCATCCCCTACTCTGTGTCTAGGAAATAGGTGAGTCATTTGGAGTTTTGCCTTTTTGTAAAGCCATTTTTAACTGAAATATCTACAAATTAAATTTTCAAATACCAACGATACCAGTTTTATTTCACCTATATAAGCAGAAAAAAATGTCTAAGACTCAAAAATGGACATTTACAGTATACCACAGCATTGTTGAATTCTTGCTTGTAATTAGTCAGAAAGTGTTGATTAATTTTCTATAACAGCAGCTCTGACAGTTTGCTACAAGGCAAACTTTTTCTGTGAGGAGATGTTTGCTTAGCATTTTCGGAAGGAGTCTTCGGGGTCGTTGATTTGTAGCTGTCTGAAGTAAAGCTGTAGCTGTAAGGTTTTTCACAACAAGAAACCCTTCAAGATGGATTTCCAGATTCTCATCAACATGTCAAGCTGCATTTTTTGACCTATTAACTTAAAGAGAGAAAAAAGAGAGGCTGGTGAGGGACAACACTTTATAGTTGCCATAATATAAGTGATAACAGGAACAACCTTTTTTTTATACAGACCTTCCACAACATTAAGTGTAACTGTAAACAAATAAAATGTATGATGTGTTGTTCATTCATAAATAATAAAAAAAAATTGTTGATTATTTTTTGATAACAGGGTGCCTCGCTGTGTTTGAGTGGTCTTCAAATAGTACATATAGCTCCTGTCAAGAAAGTAGTATTGCTTTAGTTTAGTGGTATGGGCTGTTTTGTGCAGACTGCAGGATTGTGACACTGATGGTTTTGTTATCTAACTCAGTTCATCAAGTCAGTATGCATTTTAAAACAGTTTTCACTGTTTTGTGCCCTGCAGTGATATTCATGATGCCTTTGGATCATAACCCTTACTACAGTGAGCTGTTCTGAAAACTCTTTCATCATTTGACACGCAAAGATGAGGGCAAGATGGAGAGTACGACGAGCTGCAGAGTGAGGGGAATGTAGGTGACGAAAACAGAGCACATAGTCCTGTCTCCTTCTGTGAGGATACCAATCATTTGTGTGAGTGAATCACACATGCGTGCACACACACACACACACACACACATACACACACACATTCAGTCAGACAAAAATGCTTTGGGTTAGAGAATATTTTTTCTCATGGTCTAAATAAAAAGGTGAAAGCAATATGAAACCAGTAGAACACTGCTATTAGCAAAGGATTGTTTGCAGTTTGGCTTTTGTTTAGCTTCTTTGACCCATACTGCTGGTGGCATATCTAATATAGAGGTTGCGCTACATTAACGTAGCCAAAAATATACTTTCAGAGGACAGAGTGAATATAAGATGTTCTAATTGTGTGTGAGAAATGGAAACTGGCTAATTGGATCTGAGAAAAATAAATACAGAAATAAAAAAAATAGTTGCCACAACTCAGAATGACAGTGCTTTACATAGTAAGTGTATGTTTAAAAAAATAATAATAATAGTAGGAGGCAATTTTGTGTTTCATCCTTCTCTTTTCCTCTGTTCTCTAATGAATCCTGATTTACAAGGTCAGATATTGTACAAAGCATTTCATACAAAAGACAAGCTCATAGTAAAGACATGCTACAATTAAGGATTAGACTTCATTTGTGTCCAGAAATTTACTGTTGAAACTACTAGAAACAGTAAGACCTCTGACTTAGTAAAATGCTCTGAACAAACCCAATTTATAAAGTTACGATTGCTTACACGTTTGCAACTGTAAAGAGCCTCCCAATTAACTGAACAGCAAGGGGGAAAAAAAGCTAATCATGACAAATCAACAAGTGTTCTTACTCAACAAATAGCTTTAACACATCAGACTGCCTGGTGGAAGCAGTCCATCTGTCTCCAGCAGGATCAAACGCCAGTCAATCTGCTTTTATGCCTAAGCTAGGTGCATGAAGTTTATTAGCCCTGCGCCTCTCTGAAATAGAGGTGTTTCATATTTATGCAAATGGTTTCTGTTTATCGGCCCGCCTCAGGCGCCCAGGTCTTTAATGAGATGGTGAATGCCATTGTTGATGCTTGCAATGAGGGAAAAAATAATAAAAAAGGAGGGGTGTGGGGGGAAAAAATATATGAATACATTAACTCAGAAATCAACAATCACCATGCGGCCCAATTTAGCTGCAGGCATGCTGTTCGTCTTTCATGCCAAAGAGTGAAAACTCTGTCTGAAGTATGATAGTGTGTTTGATGCTTAAATTGAGACATTTTTTTGTGCTATCCCTGTTCTTCACTGCCAAATCAATCGAATTTTGTAGCTTTGCAGAAACACCAACAGCAATTTGTAATATCAGTGAATTGCAATTAAACAACCCTTTGTCCTTCAGTCACTGTTTAATGAGGAAATTGTTATATACATTAGAATCATTTTGATTCACCAGGATAATTTCCTTGGCTTTCAAAAATACTGCTCATGACATTAAATCAACATATAGTCTAACTATATATAGCCTAGACACTCTATATTCAAACTGTATTCAAACTGTCAAAAGGGCATCTTCCTGTGTATCTCCATAGAAATATACTCAAATAGAAAATCACTGGCACCGATCCCTAGTACTGACAGCAATAGAGTCAATACTAGGGGAACGTGATGCCACTGATTTTCTTTTCAATCCAAGCTCAAGTAACACTCAAGCCTCTCAATACTAATACTTTTAAAAGTCAGCTTGTATATAAAAAAGGTTTTCTTTAATAGAAATCTGCCATTTCTACTAATAGAAATTATTGGCATAGATGTGGGTGACAGACGGGCTGGTTTGAATATTTCAGAATCTACTGATCACCTGGGATTTCCAAACATAACTGCCTCTGGAGTTGATACAGAATGGTGCAAAAAACTAAAAAGATGCCACGGTCAAAATCAGTGAGATCACATATTTTCTCCACTATGGTGTTTGACGTAGATATTGACTGAAGCTCTTGACTTGAATCTCTATTATTTTATGCGTTGTGCTCCTGCCACATGATGATAATGGCTAATGGCTGATAACTGCATGCATGAGCAGGTGAGCAAATGTTCCTGGTTATGTAAAGTGGCTGGTGGATGTATATCAAAAATAATTAC
The DNA here is from genome assembly GCA_037577455.1 of Pangasius macronema. Lineage (NCBI taxonomy): Eukaryota > Metazoa > Chordata > Actinopteri > Siluriformes > Pangasiidae > Pangasius > Pangasius macronema. The sequence continues at coordinate 25,556,781 of CM074946.1, forward strand.
TGTATAATAATTAAAATGCTTGTAGTAAACTTAAATGAAATTGGCACAGCATTAACCTGGCAGATCTGAGCCCAATATATGTCTTTGTTGAGATCTTTACTGAACTGAAGACATATGTGAAATTACTGGGGTCTTTTGTTTTAGAAGAAAATTCTGAGAGACATAAGACTTAAGCAGAAGTTTCCATTTTCTTTCTGTTTTCTTTTCTCCCTGCTGCACAGAAGAAACTATAAACATCATAAGGAGTTTTTTTTTTTTTTTTTTTTAGATTTTGTTTTTCCACTATGGTGGATTCAAATTCCACTCTATAGTAGAACATTTCCACCACTGGATGCTATGCTATCTCAGTTCATCCAAAGGGTGGGTGCACTTTTTTTATGAAGCAAGGTAATGGTGGAGGAGATGAGAATCATGACATATTCCCTAGGGTTCTTGGCTAGATGAAGTACTTTTCTTTCACACTGGGTAGGTGGTGTTGGTGCTGCATGTTTCTTTCCATCAATTCAGCTGTGAGTGGTAGAGCCAGAGAGATGATGTTTTACTTTAGACTGAGTGGAGGATGAAATTGCCCTGCGATTATAGCCGTCAGGAGACTTGTCTTGAAATACACTGTGCTGACCTAAGTTGCACAGCTACCAAGAGAGAGCTGCAGAGTGTTGTGATCATGAAAATATTTGCGTATTCAACTATTTGTAAAAGTCCTGAGGAGGCACTGTCCTATATTCAAGTATATTATATAACAACTTATTCTTTCCCTCTTTTAAGTATATTTATGTAAAAAGCATCACCTTGTCTATGAATATCTCTACCACTTCTACTTCGACCAAGGTTTCTGTATATTAACAGGTATTTAGCTCTACAACTGTGATCTGGATTTGGTTAATGGAGTTTCACCTTGAGATGCTTTTTGCTAGAAAAAGAAAGCACCTATTGTTACATTAGTTGCATCTGAAATTTTATACAAAGTCTTAACCCTCTGATTCCTTCCATAATTACAATATAACATACAAAACATCATACACGCTACTGACGCAATATACTTTTTTTTAAAAATTTATGAACATTTCCATTAAATCCAGAAAAAAAATGTTTAATAATCCTCCTTTATATTCCACTGTAATTACATTTCGAAAGGATTTCAAAGTCAACACTGTACATATCTTCAGAGGAGAGGAGAGGCCACGCACCATGGGAGTGAGAAATAGGCAAGGTCTTTCTCAAGATTTTTTGCTTGTTATTGAACTCTAAAACAGTCTGGTCCGAGTCCTTAATTTTGCATGATATAATTCTTAAAAGATTCCAAGCACAGTAAGATCAGGCTTGTGTGAAAGGAGAGCCTTAGAAAATGCTTGATATAGTCAACTCACACAATACATTTTTTGTTAAGACCCCTTAAGGTGGTGGACCAAGCCTCCAATGTGGCACAAGCAAGACAATAACATGCAAGACAGCAGTAGCAGCAAAGAAGAAATAAAGGTTTACAAAATGTTTTAAAACTACAGTGTCTCTTTAATATTTGGTGAAGCCTTATCAGGAGAAAATAAAAGCACTTTTTTTGTAAAATCTGATGTGTTTGGAGCACACTTTGATTCATAACATCAATCTCACATTCCGTCCTTGCTAACCATTATCACACTGAGTAATGCACATAAATATTGAAAGTCATGCTAACACGATTATCTGTATCAGTCACTGCTAATAAAAACTCTTTTATACTTAACAGCAATCTCACCAATCATGTCAAATTTGCTGTCCCATTTAAGATCCCTTATTTACCCAGTGTCATAATAAATAAGACACATATTTCTTTCAATGCTCTATATCACTAAACCAAGTTTCTTTAAAAAGTGGAAGCCAAGCAATGTGAAAACCAGAAATGAGCAGCTTATTAGGCTTTTAAACTGTATATGTTACTGAACGTAAAAATGCTATAGACCTGTTGTTCTATATTGTACAAGAGACTGTAAGCACAGTAAGGACAGGATTAATGAGGGCTGTAGAATATGGCTTGCATTGCTGCATTGTAGGTACAGTATGTGGTGACACTTCATAGTGCACTGTGATCAATGGCTCTCTTTCAAGACGCATTATGCTACTGTTAGAGTAAACAAGCACCTCAGGCCTAAAGAGGGAAACATGGTTTAGAACAACAGAAATAAATGAGATGCTGTAGGCTGTTACACTTACATTCACATGAGTGCCATAAAGGAGGGTAGGGTTAGGGCAAATCCTAGACTAAGGCTGGGTTTAGATACTATATAACACCAACATGTAATGCACTTTGGGTTTTAAAGCACAACGCCATGTAAATATTCAGTGGTAGATACACTAATATAAAATATTCTTCTTCTTTCAGCTTTTCCCTTCAGGGGTCGCCACAGCAAATCATCACTCTCTATCTTCTGCATCCTCAACACTTGCACCCACTAGCTTCATATCCTCATTTATTACCTCCATATACCTCCTCTT
>CM074946.1:25559349-25573591 GCA_037577455.1 Pangasius macronema
CTCTAGCTCTGACTCCTGTCTCTTCCTCAGTACCACTGTCTCTAAACCATACAGCATGGCCGCTCTCACCACTGTCTCATACACCTTCCCCTTGATTCTCGCTGCTATTTTTCTATCACACAGAACTCCCGACACCTTTCTCCACCCATTCCAACCTGCCTGCACTTGCTTCTTTACCTCTTTCCCACACTCTCCATTACTTTGGACTGTTGACCCCAAGTACTTAAACTCTGATACACTAATGTAAAAGAATACACTTAAATCTTAATCCAAATATGGATGGTGTAAGGAAAGCAAAATTATGGTTTAAAAAAAAGCAATGGGATAAATATCAGGAACACCATAAACAAGAACACAAATGTTATCCAACAATAAAGACAAGACTTTATTATTAATATATAGTTGTTAATGCTAATGGAAAGGAATCTTAATACAGAACTGTCAGATGGGAAATTGAAACCAAAGTAAACCCTGTCTCCTAGCCCAAATTCTAGCTCTAAAGTTTTTCATTCTTTCATTCATTCATTCATCTTCAGTATCCTGGTGGATAATAATTCCACAGTAATCACAACTGTAGCACTTATTAATACGTAACTAATGCTTTTGTAATTATGATTCATTCCTTAGAATATCAAGAAATCACAATTTGTATACATTAATAGCCAGGTGAGTCATGTATAAATAACCATTTAACAATGGTAATTCTTAAGTATCAGGTATTTTATCTCATTCTGTTAATTAATCCTGCAGTACTAATAAAGATCATTTACATGCCACTAAGTGTCCCTTGTACAATCTTGAACTCAGGTCAGTGCCTATGTGGAGTTTTTCATATTATCATGGTACCTGTATGGGTTTCTTCTGGGTTCTCCGCTTCCTCCCATCTCCCAAAAGGTGGATTAACTCTGCTAAATTGCCCCTTGGTGCGAACGAGTGTATGAGTGTGTGCTTGGTGCCTTGTGATGGACTAGCACATCATCCAGGGTGTATCTAAAGATTTATACCTTCTGCCTCTCTTTTACCTCTCAGATGAGCATTACTTAGAAGGACAGCTTCAACTTCAGCTTGACGGCTTCCATCATCACTGGTGTCCACCAGCTTGTCCATGGGTTGCTGCCATGACAGGTACTGACAGCTTTTTGGCTATAGCTTTTTGCAGTTAAAACTTGCAGTCCATTCAAACTCAATGTCCCTGACCTTACTTAGTACAAGGAAGAAGTCAAATTCATATTCAGCATAAATAAATAGTTATGTATGCCAGTTTCACCCTCTTCCACTCTTGAAAGATAAAAGTGTATGTGTAAGGATTTTGTATGGATGTGAGAATACTTTGTTTACATATGCATGATAAAAGAAGAAAACAGTATGTGAATGAATACACAGTCATTCTCAGTTGCAAATACAGGGTCAGAGTAGGTAACACCAATGCAAATCCTTCCCCTCTGCTACCATTTAAAACTGTGTAGACACTTAAGCTTTTCTCTAACATAAATGTGAATCCACAGTGATTAGCCAGGTTCTTGATAGTGTGTTAAGTGAACACTCCCTGAGCCTGAGATTCTTGCTTAGCCCATGATTGACCCTGTTCATTATCCCTCTGTGGGGAATAACACATACATTCATTGGGACTGTTTCCAGATCAGTGAATTCCTCTCAACGCAACTGAGTGTTTTTTAGGCTTCAGGCTCCAGATGAACCTGCCATCCTCCACAGTAATGAGTTTGACACTGGGTTCAGACACACAAATAGGACCTTAGAGGCAATGTTTGCGCAGCTTAGTACTTGTCCACTTCAATACTTCGACTCTGGCTGTAGAGGCAAGTACACAAGCATTTATTTTAAATCCTAAACCATGCAGGAAAAAAAATAATGCTAGGGTCATGGCAACAGGATTTGGCATACTAACACTATGAAAACACACTCGCTTCTATTCATAGCTCTATAAACCTCGATAACTGCTATCGTCATGTCATTTTTCAAAATGGAGAGTCGTGTGTTCTAACTCGGTTGTTGCTATCTTTCATAAGAAGAATGGTATGATGGAGAGTGTAGAGGTGGGAGTGAGAAATGGGAGGATAGGTGGAAGATGTGAGATGCGCAATGATGGTGTTTTTTTTTTCTGTGCGATCTTGCTCTAAATTGTCAGCACAGGTTTTACAGTCCTCTCAGCCTGCTTTGCAGCATTGTGTGACATTTGAAAATGGTACCATGATGTCAGTAATATTGTGAAAATTAGAGGTTTCGTGTGAATATGATCTTCTCGGCAGAACAGCACTCTTAGCTGGTTAGACAGCCTATTACAAGATCCTCATTTTATGTTAGTATGTATTGAAAAAGGCAAACTTTAAGAGAAATCTTTGCATTTGCTTTTTTTTTGCATTTGCCAGGAGAGTCAGGACCTAAGCAGACAGGAAAAGGCAGATATTTGCTATGGCTGTCTAATTCTGGCCTTATCTGCCTTACTAGTTTCATGCTCTTTGCTCCTATTGGGAGATGGTGTCTGTGTGTTGCCTCATTGACTAATAGAGACCCACACTCTGCACCAAGCCCTGTCCTGACTGCTAAACAGTCACAGCCAACAGGGCCAGTATCGATTTCCTGTCACAGCGACACCCAAAACGTTGCCATGTTATCGGTGTGGTGACTGATGGACACCCTCAGGTGCCCAGAAGGGCCAGTGATTCCACACACCTGCTCGCACATAGATATACACACCTGCTGCTTTGATCATACTACATTGTTATTATGAATTGTGTTCTACTACAGTAGTGAAGAGGCTTTTTGTTGAATTGTGGCCAGAGGAAAAGCTATTTGAAGCCTCTACAAGGACAAACATATGATAATATGACATTTCACTCTTGCCCTGTCAATGGAATCATTTCTGGCATTTGCGATGAAATGTTAGGCAAACATATCCCTAGACAAACCTATCCATATTAATAAAGCTGGATTCAATTAATTAATCTGCTTGTATTACATCTCCTACGGGCTAATTGATCTTTACCTGAAATGATAATTTGATGACACATAATTCAAGTCAATTAAAAGGTCATTAAAGTGCCTTTTTTAATCAGTCATAATCACTCTCCTAAATACAGCCTAGGGGTAATGACAGTCTGCTGCAAATTGATTTAACGATCTTGGAAATTAGCTATTGTTTTTTTATAAGACACACTGAAGACATGATGATTGGCCATAATTACCTAAAGGCAATCTCAGAGTTTACATGCAGACAGGATATGTTGTATTTATAGTGTGTAGTACTTATGTTATACTTTAGAAAGTGCACTCTTTTGTCATTGTTGTTATTGGATATTTAGTTGTTACTACTGTTACTGTACTGAAGACTGATGTGGTAAAGACAGGGCTGAATGTTGACGTAACCATATTGAAGCCTAAAAATCATGAATAGCTTCTCAAAATACTTTAAATAAATAAATATAATTGCCTCTACCCAGTCACACACTTGCTTGTGACTCGACCTCCAGCTCACATCACAATAAAGGCCTGATTGAGTTAGAGAGAATTACAGGCCAGTTTCAGATGGCCTCCAGGTGTTGAAACGACTAACACAGACTCCAAGAAATTAGGTTTGTGTGCTTGAACACTGTCGCTTACACCCAAACCCCAGATTGTCCCTGCAGGCTATTGCCTCGTCCTGTTTTGCCACCTACGCCTTTCTGAACGTTAAAATAAGTAATGATGTGGGAGGAAATAGGATTTACACTCCTAATCTAATCTCTTGTATTTACAACCTGCAGCAAACACTAAGTGCTCAATGTCCTGGATTGTTTTTTTTGTTTTTGTTTTTTTTTTTGAAGAAAAGCATTCACAAAATGCATGTTTGATCATACTAAGCACTAGCTAAGGAGGCCACCCTATTTCCATTACTTTCTATTCACATGTGTGAAATTACAAACTACCTTCCAGTAACCTCTATCTCACGCTGGCACAAAAACACAATCATTACACAGTAAGCAGTGAATAGCACAACAAAAAGGGCTGTTTAATTGGTGATTGTGATTGCAGGGTGATAGAGGCTAAACGCTAGCAGCTAATTATACGGCAGGATGGAAGACCATGCCGTGAAGTGCTGTTCAACAGAAGAAGTTAACAAGGAAACATGGTGCCCCTGTTTTATGACTGATAGACACAATGCCCAGATCAGAGGCAGATTTCGTTAATTAAGTTACTTTGTTTTACATTATTGGTGCATATAGCGTTTAAAGAATATGTTTGTGGAAGTCCTTTTTAAAAAAAAGCTCTTTTTTAAAGTTACTCTCAAGCATAGAACACCATGTCACATTCAGAAGAGGTATGAGAACAGTTTTTTTTAACGCATTGAATTAATTATAGTATTTGATATGAGCCACTGACCAGGTGATTCTTCCTTTACATTAAACACTACAGCAGTGTACACTGTGTATATACACACAGCCCTTGAGTATTTAGGAATATCATTGATCAACTGGTGTTAGATAATGCCACATCAGCAGTATTTAGAGCAAACACAGCAAACATGCTGCCATGTTCAGTAATCAGGTGATACCACAAGCCACAGACAGGCACTGTTTGTCGAAGGTTTCTTAAGCAATATACCACCAATCCAATACCATCACTCCTACCTATCTGTTTGACTGCTATAGGTATTATATAAACCAAAAAGGAAAAATCAGATGTGCCAGATGTGGAATTCACAGAGATGAAACCACTGCTGAGAGTAGAGAGATCGATGGCCTTGCTAGTGGCACAAGCAGATAAAGCATTGTGGGCAACCTGAATATAAAGAGCTGTTACACTGGTTTACAAAGCATAAGATATGCATGCAAGTAAGTTGCATCACTAACGCTATGGCACATTTGCATTGGCCCTCAAGGGCCTCAAAGCCCACAACCAGAGATTCAGTGGGCACAGAGGTCTTACAAGCAGGACTCCTAAGGAGCTATGGGAGCATTAGAAAAAGGGCATGGCAAATCACTGTTGACACGAATATGAAAGGCAGACTTGGCTTCCTCAAATGCCGTTACCAGAGGCTTATAAAAGCTCTATGCTCCACCTGCTGCTGGTGCATGGGCAGGTCATTGGTACACAGGTTCAGGAGCTACTGGATGTTCCCTTCTCCTTGGTTCACTAAACACAGCAGGCTACTAGTGGGAGTACTTAGCCACAATCATAGGAATTTCAAAAACTGCAATGGCGAATTAAAGAAGTTATGCAGGATAGAGCATGTGCCACTTGGTACAAAGGCAGCATACTGAGTTCGGGTCAAGACGAAGACTGAGTAAACACCCAAAATATGATTCGCCAGAAGTGCTGGAAAATTCTGTCACTGGGTTTGTGAATACATAGTCAGTGGAGGGCACACAGAAGTCCATCATATAGAGGTGCATGAACCAAGCCAATTGGCCATATTGACTTCTAGACAAATAGGCAATAGGAATTTTACTCAAACCAGAGTGCCTGTCTTTTTTTCTGATTTCAAATAAAGGAGAACAAATCTGCCCAATTCTAGAATTGAAAGACCTAAATGTCTCCTTAAAACTACTGCCATTCTATATGCTGTCCATACCAGTTGTGGTGCAAACAGTGAACAAACATGACTGACTTGTATATAGATATGAAAAATGCATCTTTCCATATTTCAATTGCTGTGGAATATGGTTGCTTTTTCCACTTCCACATAAGCAGAGTGACATTCCCAATTCACAATCCTTCCTTTTGCATTAGCTGTAGCATCCAGGGTGTTCATGAAGTGTGTACTAGTCACCCTAGAGTCCCTGCCATTCCAGGGTCTGTGTGTACTTCCCTGTCTAGATGATTTGCTGCTATGCAGATAGTCTCGGCAGCAAGTGATAAGACAGACAGAGCTCCTGATTTCACATCTGGAAGCTCTGGAAACTAAAAGTCACTCATGAGAAGAGCCATTTTAGTCCTGCACAGGCTGTGCAGTTCATTGGCATGAAACTGAAAATGGGCAGATATACACCTTCTGTCTCTGAATGCTACCTACCTAACAGTCTGTTGTAATCAGACAGTAGATGTGCTTTCTCACAGCAACCCTCTGTCCGGAGATTCATAAAAAGGTGGTTCAGATAATTTGGAACACCTATGGCAGGCAGGAAGTCAATAATTTTTGCAAAAAAGACAGACAAATTACTGTTCAACGTGGTTCAAAGACAGGACATTGACAAAGCCTCTGGGCCATGATATGTTTGCACATGACTGGATAAATCAAAGACTGTATGCTTTTTCCCCACTAGCACTGTTACAGATGGCACTGCAGCATATCCAACTGACTTTGTTGTTGGTACTGTTGCTAGCACTGAACATACAATAGTTCCACATGGTAATGATGTTAATAGCAGAGGTTTTACAGAGTCTTGTAGAAGCACCTCTGTCTAGTCTCAATGAACCAATACAAGACACGGCTATAAAGTGGATTTCACCTAAGACAACTTTTTTGCTAGTCATCACTATGGCCACACTGCAAGTCACTGAATTGCATTCACTGGGAAATGCCTGTATGGTTGGTTGGGATTCAATCTTGTCACAAATGTGTTCAGACCTATCAATCTATCTGCACTTTCAGATGTGATCAGGCCCAAGTTGTTTGTGTGCTTTGAGGATAACCACAAATGGGCTCCTCTGGGTAAAGAAAATTATTGTGCAGGCATACTTGCTTGTAGAACAAGAGTTCAAGTTCATGTTCAGGTGGGTTTTATTGTCATTCCTCTTTATAGCTTGTATACATTGGAAAGAAATGTCATTTCTCCAGGACCAAGGTGCAACAAAGTGGAGCAAAACAGTATGAGACAGGTACAAGTCAATAAATACAATGGACAATAAAAACACAGGACAATAAATACACAGGACAGTGCATGCTGATTATACAGGACAACAGAACAGTGTTATGTGGGAAAACTATTGCAACGACTGTCTATAAGCTATTGTGTAGTGTAGTAGCAATAAATGTAGCAGCTATAAGAGACACCTTTTTCCATTATATGACATTTGACACAGGCTGTGGTTACTACCTGGATGGAACTAAGAGGTGTGTTACTAGCAGACTTTTGTGAAGACGTGTCACATCTGAATCTACTGCAAGTCTAGAAGACACCGCAACACCTACAAATCCAATCTGCACATTATATTGCCCCCACTCACATGATTATTAATGCCACCTGTTTCCTTCAGCCCTTGATTTTTAATTCTGATTCCTCTTCATTACCCCATTTGCATGATCAGTTGATCCATGCCTGTTTTTGTCCACAAATTGGTCTTCTGATCTGGATTGGAAAACCACATTAAGTCTGCCTCCACTTCAAGACACATGGAGTTCAACACCACCTTCACCAGATTCTACAGCCTACATATTGTCATCATACACCATGAGCTCTGTGGCAAATTAGAGCAATTCTTGCAGTCAGTCCATGAATATTATCTAAAATACTAAGCATTGGTACTTTGAGTATTATCCTCAATAAGGTTCAGTATTACCAGATTGAGTGATCATCAGAAAGCAGTATCAGTACCTGAGTGATTCCTATCTTCAATACAAACAGTATCAAGACTCAAGTGATTCTTATTTTCCAAATAAGACTAGTATCAGCACTTGAGTGAATCTCACCCTCAATAAGGATGAGCATCCTATTTGAGTGCCTGTCATCATCAAGAGGGAGCAATATTGATGCTTTGAGCAGTCATCATTCATCATATAGAAAAAGGTATCAGCATTTATTGTAAATGCTGTCCGGTGAATGCAACAGGATATTTTATGAACCTTTGTTTTGGCATGTGGTCTCCACTAGTTCCAGAAGGAAATCACCCTGGCCGTCTAGAATGTAAGGAAGTAGAACAGAAGGTTACGTATATAGCCTTGGTTCTTTGACTAAGCCTAAAACCCATGTGGGTTACTCTGGTTGATGCGAATGGCCAGAGGACTATCGTTACATTATGGGGTCTATCTATAGGCTACATACACAAGGCTAGTGTAACCGCCTAGAGTTTTACACTGTTCTATACTTAAGTTCAATGCAGTACCATAGTTTTCCTGTAGGCTATATGATCTTGTTAACTGAGAAGTAGAGGTTAGGAGAAGAAGACTCTTCGCAGCGGGTGCACATAAGTATGTTAATGGGTTTCAGAAGGAATTCATATTTATGTCGATTGAGAAGCTATTTCTACAAACTCTGACTATTTTTTTTGTTGTTGTTGCCTGATTCCATCCTTTGACATGATCAACGGTGAGCTTATATGAGCTACGGCGAACCAGACTCTGTGATTCTGTGAAGGGCCTACTGCTGACGTTCAAATCGAACAAGTCTGCATTGTGGGATTCTTTTCAATTACAGCTAAGCTGTTACTTTACGCACATACTACCCAGGTAGTAGGATACAACAAGGCCTTATACATACAATCATTTTACACTACACTCACACACCAACTTGTGAAGGAACCAGGAGGACTTTTGGACACTTATATTTTATTTTTTTTATTTTTATTTTCCCTCTCTCCTTGCTTTCTGGGACCTGTTATGCACAATCTGGACTAAATATCGATTTTCAAAAAAAAATTTAATTTTTTTATCCTCCCAAGAGTCGAACCTAGCCCTATATCTATTCAGAGTAATATAACACAGTGTTATACTGACAACCTTTGCCTTGTTACACCACCTTTTTGTGGCGAGCCAGCCAGGAGGATAATTACAGCCTGAGCACAAGTTATTTGATTGAACCGAGTGATATTTTTTATTATTTCCTGTAAATTTTTTGCAAAGTGATTAAGCAAAATGAGTGTTTCAGATATTGAGAGACACTACAATGCCAAAACAAAATGTGCTGTGTGTGTGTTAGGCATTACCGATACAGATGCTGATGATGAAATTGCTGAAACCCTTACAAAATACGGAGTTGTGGTGAAAGTAGTGAGAGTAGCCCCCAGTACGATACAGTCAGGGCAGTCTACTCTAGTAGTAGAGTTTGATACACAGACTCCTGTTGCACTCAGGGAGTCCGATTTTCCCCTAGTGAAAAAAATGTTCGAAACTCCAAAGTTACCTGGCATGTAGATAGTGTCGAAGTGTTAGCCCCACTCACTAAACAGTTGCATGCCCAAGCTGAACATTCTTCCCTGGATTCAAGTGAGACCAGTTGTGATGATGCTGGTTCAGATACAACATCTTCTGACCACAGCACTTCCATACCACAAAGGTATAAAAGAAATCACAGTCTAAAATATCAAAATTGAAATCTGATCCAGTAGTGAGGAAAAAGACTCCAAAGTCTGTACTGAATGCACTTACTCCTTATGAATTAAACCCACCTGAGGTGCAACGCATAGTTGTCGAACATGTCATTAAAAATGATGCTTCTGCAGTGCAAGCACATTCAAAATGGCTGCGTTCCTTCTCTGGAACCAAAACCCCCAGGTGAAGCTGACTTTGATACGTGGTGCCTCCATGTTGACCTGTTGCTACAAGATTCTTTCCCTCCAGATGTTCAGTGGAGGAGGATCCTTGAAAGTCTCTTACCACCAGCCTCAGACATCGTCAAGCAACTTGGTTCTACTGCCCTTCCACAGGATTATGTGAAACTTCTTGATTTTGCTTATGGGCTGGTGGAAGATGGTGATGAGATCTTTGCCAGGTTCCTAAATACTCACCAGGACACAGATGAGAAAGCTTCTGACTACTTACAGAGACTGCAGACCATCCTTAGCACTGCTGTTAGGCAGAATGGTGTAAAGCAGTCCTCTGCAAATCGCCACTTATTGACACATTTCCAGCGGGAATGCTGGGATCATTCCCTGATACTTACCCTTCAGCTTGAGTCTAAACCAAAGACACCACCTGATTTTGCTGAGATGTTGTTACTGCTCAGACAGAAGAGCTGCAAAACTTGAAAGGATGCAGCGACACATAGGAGGTTCGAAGCATAAGGTTACGAGTCACACACAGTTTGCTACTAGTGTCTCTGCTTATGGCGACCCTGGTGTGTTGCAAGCTTGCCTGTTGGAGTCTGAGGCATTGAGAAAGCAAGTGGCCAATCTGCAAATGCAGTTAAAGTCCTCCAACTCTAAAAAGAGAGAAGGATGTGGGCCTGAGTTAGTGGAAAGCCCAAAAGTCATGCCAGCTAAAGCAGAGATAAATGTGCAGCAAGTAACGAGCAAACCTCCAAAGCCATGGTTCTGCTTTAGATGTGGAGAAGATGGCCATGTAGCCAGACTATGCGAAGGCTCCATAAACAAAGCCCTACAAGAAGTAAGTACAAAGAGCTTAAAGCCAAACAGGATGATTGGACAAGGAGAAACGGAATGCAGTTAAACCGGGTCGGATTTCAGTAATGGGACATACTGGGGCCCTTTGCAGGAAGAAGTGTCCCTATGGATTGAATGAAGAAAGAATAAAGAGTCAAGCCCATTCCAGTGTTTCAACCAATGACAGTGAGTTAAATCCTAGCATTATAGGTCCCAGATGCACTGCTAAAATTGAAGGGAAGGCCTGTGTATCTCTTCTCGATTCACGGTCACAGGTGACAACTGTGTCCAAGTCATTTTATGATACTCACTTGTCATCCCATCCAATCCTCTCTCTGGATGATCTCATTGAAGTTGAAGGAGCTGGAGGGCAGACTGTGCCCTATTTGGGCTACATTGAAGTGAGTATGCATTTTCCTGAATATATCACTGGAAAAGCTGAAACTTTTACCATGCTAGCACTCGTCATTCCCGACTACAAGTTCAATCTTGAAATCCCAGTACTTATTGGCACTAAGACTTTAGACACCTTGTTCATGTCCTTTGTCACAAGCAGTAATGGCCATGCTGTTCTCAATAGGAAATGTCCATACTCACCTCTAGTCCAGAACCTGTTGCGCAGATACACCATTGAGCAACAAAATGGCAGAGTGGGCCAAGTCAAATTGAAAGGAAAACAGAACGTCAGAATACCCGCTGGTCAAAAGACAGTCCTGGATATGTTTGAGGAGTGTCTACAGCTGGAAATTCTCCCCTTGTGGTAGAGCCATGCACTCACTCCAGTCTCCCTGGTGGTTTGCTTCCCAGAAGAACATCATTCAAAGTTTCTATNTTCTTCAGAATGAAACAGCTCATGAAATCATCCTTCCAAGAAAATGTTGCTTAGCTGAGCTTTATGTTCCATCTGCTCTGCCTTTGCTGAAGGATACTTCTGTTGAGGAGAAAGAGAAAACATTTCTACCTGCCTCCACTGTAGTTAGCTGCAATGCTATGTGTTCTACCAGCCATGATAACAAGATCACTTTCGATTTCACTGATTCACCTCTCTCTGATGAATGGAGAAACAGAATTGCAGAAAGGCTCAATTCCATTCCTGAGGTTTTTGCTATGAATGATCTTGATTACGGACACACCACGGCAGTTAAGCACAAAATTCACCTCTTTGACCCAATCCCTTTTAAACAAAGAGTAAGGCCCATATATCCTTCTGATTATGAGGCTGTTTTGCTCCACCTTCAGGAACTCAAGGACGCAAACATCATCCGGGAGTCTGAAAGTCCATTCGCTTCACCCATAGTTGTCGTAAAAAAGAAAAATGGTTCCATCTGAATCTGTGTTGACTATAGAAAGTTGAATAATCAGACAATAAAGGACGCCTATGCACTGCCAAACATTGAAGAGGCATTCTCCGCCCTAACAGGATCTAAATGGTTTTCTGTTATGGACTTGAAATCAGAGTATTATCAAGTTGAGGTTGAAGAGGAGGACAAATATAAGACAGCATTTGTGACACCCATGGGATTCTGGGAGTTTAACAGGATGCCACAGGGGGTGATGAACGCACCTAGAACCTTTCAACGTGTTATGGAGAAATGTGTGGGCAGCCTGCATCTGAAAGAAGTCCTTGTATTTCTTGATGATTTAATTGTTTTTTCAAACAGTCTAGAGGAACACTAGGAGCGCCTCATGAAGGTCTTGAACCAATTAAAAGAGTTTGGTCTAAAGCTGTCCCCAGACAAATGTCGGTTCTTCATGAAGTCCGTAAAGTACCTTGGACACATTGTTTCTGAAAACGGTGTGGAGACTGACCCGGATAAAATCTCAGCACTCACCACCTGGCCGAAACCCACTAACATCAGTGAGCTAAAATCCTTTCTAGGATTCACTGGATATTATTGGAGGTTTGTCAGGGACGACTCGAAAATTGCAAAGCCCTTAAATGCACTGACAGCTGGTTACTGTTCACCCCAGAAGAAAAAAAGTCCAAACCTCTCTCCAATGCTGACTTTAAGAAGCCTTTTTGCAATAGATGGACACCTGAGTGTGATATTTCATTTCAGACTTTGATTGAAAAGCTCACCACTGCACCAGTGTTGGGGTTTGCAAACTCGAGGTTGCCGTATATCCTCCATACAGATGCCAGCCTGCATGGCCTGGGTGCTGCCTTATACCAAGAGCAAGATGGCCATCATTGGGTTATCGCATTTGCCAGCAGAGGGTTATTCAATTGTGAGAGACGTTACCCCACCCACAAGCTGGAATTTTTAGCCTTGAAGTGGGCAATAACAGACAAATTCTATGACTATTTGTATGGGGCAGAGTTCGTCGTAATGACAGACAATAATCCGCTGACATATATATTGACATCGGCCAAGCTCGACGCTGCTGGACACCGTTGGCTTGCTTCCTTATCCAATTTCAATTTCAGCCTACAGTACCGAGCCGGAAAGAAAAATCAAGATGCCGATGGTCTGTCCCAGCGACCACACACTCAGCCCGACATCGATTTCAGTTCTAAAACTGAGGATGACCGGATTCATCAATTCATTTCTCAATTCATGAAAGAAGGAAACAGAACTTCATTCACTAATGAGGCAGTGGAAGCCACTTGCCAGAAACATCATTTGTATGAGCTTGTTGAGGTAGAAGAAGAGGAAAATTCTTTACCTGCTGCTTTGGAATGTTCGGCCATGAATGCTGAGGCCATTCCAGCAGGCAGGAGTTTTTGCAGGCAGATTTACTCCCTGGGTCAAGCACTCTCCCCAGAATGTCACCACAAGAGTGGATTGCCGAACAGTCAGGAGACCCCACAATAAGTAGAGTGATTGAACTCTTGAATACCGACAAACGACTCTCTTATCGTGTCAGATGTCATGAAACCTGAGTTCAGCTGATGCTCAGCGTGATGGATCAATTCATATTCATTGATGGAGTACTATACAGAAAGCGTATGAACAAGGAGAATTTGTCGTATCAACTTGTTCTTCCTCTGAAGTTCAGGGAAATTGCACTGGAAGCCCTGCTTGATTCAGTAGGTCATATGGGAGGAGAACGGAACTTAGATCTGGTCCACACACGTTTTTATTGGCCGAGGATGTTCTTAGATGTTGAACGCAAAGTCAGTACTTGTGAGAGGTGCATCAGGAGGAAGGCCAAGGCTGAA
The DNA here is from genome assembly GCA_037577455.1 of Pangasius macronema. Taxonomy (NCBI): domain Eukaryota; kingdom Metazoa; phylum Chordata; class Actinopteri; order Siluriformes; family Pangasiidae; genus Pangasius; species Pangasius macronema. The sequence goes on from CM074946.1 coordinate 25,572,767, forward strand.
AGAGCATTCCCCTTAGTTAATATAGAAACCAGCAGGCCACTAGAACTAGTCTGTATGGACTATCTCTCTCTAGAACCTGATGGCCGTGGTACGAAGAGCATCCTAGTTATCACAGACTATTTTACTAAATATGCAGTGGCAGTCCCTACAGCTGATCAGAGAGCAAAAACAGTTGCCAAAACTCTGTGGAATCACTTCTTTGTGCATTACAGCATTCCAGAGCATTTGATGAGTCCAATCAGGAGTTGATTGTTAATGATGCTGAACCTGTTGGGCAAAAAGAGAATAAAGCAAGAGAAGACAAATGCAACCATAATGAGACTGTGAGTGTGGAGCATGATTTAGAAAATAAAGACATGCCTGCTCAAGAGATGCCAGAGCTCAGACGTTCTACACGACATAGGGAACAACCTGATAGACTGAACTATAAGTCATTAGGAAATCCTTTGGCATTAGTCATGCATTCCCTTTTAGAAGGTCTAAACCAAGCTTTCACACAAACCCTTGAAACTGATGCTTTCCCTCCAGTTAGAGTACTAGCGCCTGATACATCTGAACTCTTATAAATGCACTACATGCAGAGACGCATGCAGGTTCAGGAGGGGAGGATTTAACCCCCTAGAGTTTTACACTGTTCTATATTTAAGCTCAATGCAGTACCATAGTTTCCCTGTAGGGGTTGCTATATGATCTTGTTAACTGAGAAGTAGAGGTTAGGAGAAGAAGACTCTTCGTAGCGAGTGCACACAGTGTGTTCATGGGTTTCAGAAGGAATTCATATTGATGTCGATTGAGAAGTTATTTCTACAAACTCTGACTGTTTTT
>CM074946.1:25583196-25605560 GCA_037577455.1 Pangasius macronema
TGCACACTTATGCAACCACATTATTTTGTTTTTTTATTTTTACTCGCCCAACCTAAAAGATTTCAGTTTGTTTTTCAATTGAGTTGTACAGGTTATAGGTCACATTAAAGGGGGAAAATTTATGAAATTATTTATCTTGGTATTATTTTTTTACATCACCAGAAACCTGGCATTTTAACAGGCATGTGTAGACTTTTTATATCCAATGTATATCACACGAATATGTGGGACTTCCCCAAACCATTGCCACAAAGTTGCCGCAAGTACACGCTTGTCTAGAATGTCTTTGTATGCTGTAGCATTATGATTTCCCTTCACTGGAATTTCAGGCCTAGCCCAAACCTGTCCCAGCACTGACAAAGACTCTTTAGAAGTATACAGTGAGTCAGCCATGATAGCACACCCCTAGAGTGGACAAAGTTCCTCAAGTGCCCAATGGTGTCACTTTGGCAGTGTTAGGGCTTGAATCTTTCTGTTCAGCAGCCCAGCATCTTAACTACTGACTAACCACTGCCATTTGCACAAAGCATGGTCCATAAAGACATGGTTTGCCAATGTTGGTGTGGAGTGACCTGCATAGAGCCCTGACCCCAACCCCACTGAATGCTTTTGGGATTAACTGGAGTGCCAAATGCACGCCAGGCATTCTTGCCTAACATCAGTACCAGCTAATACACTACTAAGCAACCTGACTAATGCTATTGTGGCTGAATGGGCAAAAATCCCCACAGCTACATTCCAAAATCTAGTGGAAAGCCTTCTCAGAAGAGTGGAGGCTGTTATAGCAGCAAAGGTGGGACCTACTCCACATTAACCCCATGGTTTTGGAAAGAGATGTTCAACAAGCACATCTGGTTGTGATGGTCAGGTGTTCACAAACCTTTGGCCATATAGTGTAGTTAAACACATATGAAATAATGCACTAATGGGTGTGAAAAGTGGTTGTTTTACATGTTACATTCTAGGCAGCATAGTAGCTGGCACATTTGCAAAGCAAGCTAACTATACAACCTACATATGCTCACCAGAGGTACCAACAATCTGTGCTAATGCCTTACAAGATTTATTCTTCTTCATAATGTCTGTATACACATTTAATGAGAGGTCATACATGACAGGATAAGATCAAACCACAATCGTGGATTGGTCAGAGGAATCATTTGAGCCAGCTGTTTGGATTTGTCACTTTAATTTGCATAGAATTGAGAAGAATCAAATGTCTGTCACTTTGTTGATTGCAGCTGTTGCTGAAATTGTGGCTCTGTACTGCATGTACATGAATGAATGGTCACCTGTTGCTTTGTCTTTTTGATTTGTGATACTGTTGCTTTGTAATGTTGATTTATGATTGGATTAAAGATACCAACACTGGCATCTTACTGATATGGTCAGATGGTCATATCATGCTGGACTACAGCTTTTGCCACCCAGAAAGTTGATGCAAAGACTGTGATTAAAAATTACTGGTAGAAGACTTTTGACCTATGTTTGACATTTCCATGAAACTGAACAGTGATCAGGGAGCTAATTTCACTGCTGTGCTAATTTATTGCACTACAAAGCAAACAAAGATTTCTCATCACATTGCATCTTGTGGCATGATGGAAAAGACAAATGAAAAAAAAAACAAGCTTCCAAATTACTGAGGAAACTGTTTTGTCCTGGACTCATGGCTTATTCTTTACCTTAATGACCTCATTGGTCACTCCATGCACTGCCTGTGAGTGAAATGCTAGTAACAACTCCTCATTAAGCCTATGGTGCATTCCTTTGATCCTCTCCACATGTTTCAAAAGGCCAGAAAAAGAAGCCTAGTCTATTCTTGTACCTTTTTTGATGAGTATAGTTTGCAGACTGATGTACTGATACATTCAGTCAAGTTATCAAGACCTGCCCATTTGAAAAGGAAAACAAATTTTCCCAATATACTGTTGTGTCATCTAAAATAAGTTTAAAGAAAGGATAAGTAGAAGTTGAGTCCAGTGTGTACTCTGCAATTCTACAATTGCCTTCATGGTTTTCTGGTCTTTGATATGACCCATTTGTTTCACTCTATCCTGTCTTTTCGGCTTGCTGTGTCTTTGATCTGAAGTATGTCTTGGGTCTAAGCCATTGCTGGTCGATGTTGCATAATTTTTATTTTTTGTAAATATATCATTTGAAGCTTTCTTTATCATTTTATATATAAACAAACTATACTTCTGCAATTAAATATGACTCATTTAGGGGATCATAAGGCCATTTCCCCAAACATAGATAAAAACAGTTTGACAAGGTCTTTAAAAAAAGACTTATTTCTCAGCCTTTATTTATGCATCTACAAACATTGCTGAACAGCTATGCTGATCTGTGTTTAGAGCGCCACTGTTATTGAGATTGAGAATGGTCCATACAAATGTTTTTCAATGCAGTGGTGACACATTTTACATTGTCATTGACATCGAATAACAAGAGGTATGGTATTTTTTTTTAAGAATGAATAACTGAAGAACTTCTGATTTGTCTATGGGTCTTATTTGGGTCTCACTTTATAGTTGCGGATCTGCTGTTTATGGTAAAAAAAAAAAAGTTGTTTTTGAACTGATTTAGAATAAATTATAGTATAAAAAGTCTAAATAGCAAAGTCTAAAAAACATTAGGTTTCATTATTCACTAATTTGAACACATGGCTTCCTGAACCTGTTCCATGGGTTGCTGCTATTTTGTGTTTGTGTACTTGTCCTGTACAGTACTTGTTCTGCACTGTCTCGTGTTGTCTGTTCTGCACTGTTTTGTTTTGCACTGTTTGCACTAGGTTGCACACGATGCACTTTATGTGGCTATGACAACTTAGTCTAGTCCTCAGCTCTATGTTGTGTGAGGTGACTATGTTGTTTTATGTAGCACCAAGGTTCTGGAGAAATGTTGTCTCATTTCACTGTGTACTGCGTCAGCTATATATAGTTGAAATGACAATAAAAGCCTCTTGACTTGAAATAGCACAGCTCTCCTCTGCAAAACACAATACACAGTAACTTTCTACACCGAATAATGGCAAAATTCATTCATCATTCATTCACCACTTTAACCTGGTCATGGTCACGGTGGATCCTATCCCAAGAACACTGGGCATGAGGCAGAAATGCTCCTTAGATGGGACTCCAGTCCATTGCAGAGAACCATGCACACACTTTCACCTATACTTTTACACACATCAGTATGAGAAACTCTACACAGACAGTAACCTGAGCTCAGGGTCACACCAGGGACCCTGGAGCTGTTAGGCAGCAAAGCTACCCACTGCTCCACCATGCAGCTCCTAACGACAAAGTTAATAAAAATGGTCATTTCCATAAGGTTAAAGATAGTAAACTTAATAGACTCACTGTGAAAAGGAGTTCCACTCTGTATGGAGCTTTAATGAATAATCAAGATCTCCTTAGAACTCCTTCATATCTCCTTAGCTAATTTCTTTCACAGGAATAATAACAGAGGTCAAAACTGAAGAAGAAGTGTTGTTAGAGCTAGCTACTGAAATGATTATGGCTGAGGCCACAGGACCATGGTGGAGCAGACAGTTCAGATGGCATTGGCAAAGCAGGGTTGGCAGAGGGCATTGTCCGGGCATGGTTTTCAGAGACTGTTGATGAAACAGAGATCTCAAAAGCCAGTCACAGATCAAGTATCATGGAGGGAGGCCTGAAACAATCCCTAAGTAGCCAGGACCAAATGCTGAGGCTTTCAAGCACCCAGAGATACATACATAGACCTATGTGGGATGAGGTATACAAGCTACAGGGACTCATGAGGTGCCGTGGGCTCAGTTTCCACATTCTGTAGGAGAGAGTTGAATTGAGCTCTCAGAATGTATGACAACTCTACTACAGCCTCTCAGGGTTCTTCTTTACAGGACAAGTCCCTGCCCTGATCGGGGAGAGCATCCAAAGGAACTTGATCTTCACCAACAGGGTCTTTTTATGGCCTGCTCCATAGGCAAAGGAATACCAAAGATACCATTACAGTGGCCAAGGATTATCTTTACACTCACCCACAGTCTCCACTTTGAGAGGACCAAGTCAACAAAGTCAGATCCATGCTAACAAACCAGCTATACTGGCCATGGTAAAACATTGTGTAAATGTCAAGATACAGTGAACCAAGGACTAGGAAAGCCCAAGAGATCCATTAAATGGCTCATAATTGCTGTACTCACTGGTTTATGGGCTCACAGGGTGAGCCAAGGACTTGGGGGGGAAAAAGTGATTGAATAAATGTGGTTGAGAATAAGGACTCAATCATGAGATTGCACTTGACAATCTTGACCACATTGTATAATAGATTGTGTGATAAAGCATGTTCTTCCTGTCAGCTTAGACAATGAAGCTCCTCTACCGAAAGACCTGTGATTAAAGAAAATTACTAAGTTCTACTGACACCATCAACCAGAGCAATCCAGGCTTCACAGAAAGTGATGTCACATAAACAGAAACATTCTTCAGCTTGAGGTAATAAAGATATATTTTATGTCCATCATCATGTTTCCATTATGTTTAGCCATTGCCACTATCATATTTGTAGCTGTCCTGTGAGTTTCACATCATCCTATGGCATCCTCCTATTGGAAGTCTTTAGATAAGCATTATAGTAGTAGTCACACTCTGAGACTTGAATAAAAAATTACCATGCCAAAACTTTATTGTTGTCTGTCTTTGGATGTTGCATTTTGTATTCTAAGACAGCCGATCTCAACTCATGAACAATGATTTTTGTCTGTGAGAGCAAAACCTAGCCCAAAATTGTTTACTGTAAAGCCAGGTTTGCATTATTTGTTGTAATGTGATATTTGTTTTAATTATTTTAAGCCATAATATAGTGTGTAGTGTGATGAATTAATTAGTAATTAATTAATTATTCCTCTTCTGTGCATAACCCATACAGGTCACTTACCAAACCTTCAGCTAAATGCATCAAATGCATCCATCTGTTGATGGATTTTACTGAAAAATCAGACTTAGGTTTTATCACCAAAACATGCCCTGATGATTAGAACTCCCACTACACACACACACACACACACACACACACACACACACACACACAAAACACTGCACTACAAAGCCAGGAGACTTTTAATTAAATTTCCAACTTGGCTGTGGGAGATAAAATGTCTTCACAGCCCAAAGGCCTGACAGGTGCTAGCACAGTAAGGGTGGGCTAAGCGCTAAGCTAAATTTTCACCAAAGAGTTGGGTTCATCTAGTCTGACAGCTTCTAATCTCAAATCAAAGAGAACACAATTATAAATATCCTGATGAAGAGAGATTCTCCTCCATTATTCAGAAACCCTAAGACTATAGGATTGATGTGGACATGATGTAGAATTGCATCTGATGGTACATAGGAAAGAGCTAGCTCATCAAAACAACACAGAATCTAAATGAGGATCACTTCTCTTAATGGGCTCAAATTCTTTAGATCAGTGTAGTTCACATAAGGGTAAAGGAAGAGCGAGGAGTGCTGATCCCTCACAAATGAACTATGTAGATGCAGACTTGCTGATAGAATGTTAATGCTGACAAAATGCTAAAGTATATCCAACACACAGATGCATCAGCTCCACGGAATACCAATGGAACAAGTGGTACTTTCATGTTTCTTGTAATTAAAAACAGTGTTATCTTGATATTACAACCTTCAAATGGTTCATTTATGAATTTTGTCCAAACACCAAATACTATTGCTCCCTTTCAGATAACTAAACTGAAAATATCTGAGGAAAGCTTTTAACAAAAAAGTTAACCGAGTAAGCTATGCTGAAGTGAACGCCACCTCGATTATCAGCAGTGTATTCAGAAAGGTTAGCTAGCTAGCCAAATGCTGTTGGGGTTTCAGTAGCTTGTTAGGTTCATTAGCTAGATAGCATATGTTAATTCATAGAGTACGTGTTTCTACCTACATACTTAGCTATCTAGCAAAAAAAAAAAAAGCTAGCTAATGGTTCACCTGCACATTTCCACATGTTGGATATTGAACTGTGAAATGCTGATATCATGATAAAAAAAATCCTTTTTTTTTTTTTTTTTTTTTTTTTTTTACACAGAGCTTAGCCACAGCAACATTTAGCGAGTTTTCACAGATCACCTTATATACAGGTACTGTTATTCTGTAAACATAAATACTGTTATGGTTTCATAAAGTTCTATCTGACTGTTTCTCATTAAGAAATCACTCATAATTCTCATAGTGACTCAAATGAGATCTTGTAGTATATTTCAGTACAGAAAGACATATTAAAGTCTATTAATACCACATTATAATCACATATGGGCAGCCGTGCCCTAATGGTTCGCGAGTTGGACTTGTAAACCGAAGGTGAACCCCAAGGTCGTGGGTTCAAGTCTCAGGTCCGGCAGGGATTGTAGGTGGGGGGAGTGAATGACCAGCGCTCTTGTTGAGCAAGGCACCGATCCCCCAACTGCTCCCCGGGCACCATAGCTAAAATGGCTGCCCATTGCTCCGGCTGTGTGTTCACTACTGTGTGTGTGCACTTGGATGGGTTAAATGCAGAGCACAAATTCCCAAGTATGGGTCACCATACTTGGCCACAAGTCACTTATATATAAAAAAATATATGCTTTTCAGTATTTTTTATGTCATACCTTAGATCACACATACAGAGAGGTAAACTGGTCTAAACTATTCTTCAACAAGACACCTTAAAATTTCATTTCTAAACATTTAACAGTATATTAATATTAAAATCACTTGTGTCTGTGTCAACCACACACATAGACACATTGTACAAACATTGTTATAATGTCTGCAAGCTAAACTGGAAAGTTTATTCATTATTTAGCTAAATAATGTCGTTTACCACTGATGTTATCTGACATTAGTCACAATATTAGCTTTCCACCACCCTGAGGATTTTTTTATTTTTTCAAGACCAATCTTGTGTTGTACATTTGCTGTTTTACTCTCATCATGCATACACCTAACATTCACCTAACATTCGTCTTTAATAAGCACTTTATCCTTGTCAGGCTGGAAGTGGATCCGGAGTCTATCCCTGAAACACTGGGCACAAGGCAGGAATGGACACTTGAAGGAATGCACAGTTGCTTGCTCAGCATTATCTTTGCCAGGGGTCTAGACAGTGTGAATCTGTGAAACATGTAATTACTAAGCATCTTGATTCCCAGCACATGCATCACTGACTGCCAATGCGTTTAGAGAAGATTTCTCTCAACAGATGAAATCCAGTTACTGACAACGAACAAGTTCCCATCTAAGTGGCAAAAAAATTCAAACGTGTAATAAGTGAGATAACCAAAACCGTATTATCAAAAGAAAAAAATATATGCAGTTGCTTTTCATGCATTTGCCCATTTTTTAAGATGTAAAATTTCTTTCAGATTTCTTTTGAGTAAGCATGCTTATGAACTGGTAACAATGATTTGGTGGTATTTCAGATGTTTCCAAAACAATAACAGTAAAAACCAACTTCATAAGGCTTTTGCTCAATTAATAACATCAAAACCAACCTGGATTTAATTCATCACATTTGTAATGTGTGGGTTGACTTCATTATTTTACCTCTTCACATTTTTTTTTTGCAAAAGAATGCAAATGGTCTCTTGGCTGAGCCATTATGTATTCATCTATTTCTCCCTCTCTTGCATGTACACACACACACACACATACAGAGAGAGAGAGAGAGAGAGAGCACAGCCACCAACAGAATTGTATGTATTTTTTTATAACAAATTCAAAAGACACTATCTACATCATTTCATTTTTTTCACACTGGGATTGTGAATGGTGTCTAAGGAAGGCAAACTTGCTGAGAGGCCTTGCACAAAGGGGCCATTAAACCCTCTTCGGCTCCAATCTAAACGGTGAATAGCAACCATGTTTACAGAGAGTGAGTGGGAGGTTTTCATCTCACAGAATGACATATTATCTGCCTGGTAAGAATGCATTATTTCCTGTTTAGGAGGTACTCAGCAGGATTAAGAGCGAAACCTAAAATTGTAATATCCAATCTCCTGCTCTGAGCGACTCTTAGACTGCCTGTCTTAATATAAGGAGGCTGCATCCTGCTTTAGCTATCGTTGTGTTGGAGATTCACATTTCTGTTTTGTTAAATGCCACATCAAGCTCTCCAATCTTTTTTCTTGTCTATGTGCACTTTCCTCGTTTTGGCCATAACTGCTTTCAGTAACAAGAATATTAATCTATTTTCAAACGCTTCATTTTCCTTTTTTCTTCTGGTCTAACAGGAGCTATGATTTTGTTATACATACTTTGCTTAGGGGAGACCTTATTTAGCTGTACAATTTAGCGCTTATAGTATACGTTTGTCTTATAATACACTCACAGGCCACTTTATTAGGAATACCTCTAGACTTGCTCATTTATGCAATTATCTAATCCGCTAATCATGTGGCAGCAGCACAATGCACACAACCATGCAGATACAGGTCAAGAGCTTCAGTTAATGTTCACATCAAACATCAGAATGAGGAAAAATGTGATCACAGTGACATTGACCATGGCATGGTTGTTGGTGCAGATGTGCTGATTCAATTATTTTAGAAAGTACTTTCCAGGGATTTTCAATCTCCTGGGATTTTCGCACAAAACAGGTTCACAAATAATGGTGCAAAAAAAATCCCATAAGCAATAGTTCTATGGGTGGAAACGCCATTTCGATGATATGATGATGGCCAGACTGGTTCAAGCTGAGAGAAAGGCTACTGTAAGACAAATAAGCACTCATGGTGAGCAGAAAAGCATCTCAGAAAGTACAACATGTCAAACCTTGAGGCAGATGAGGTACAACAGCAGAAGAACACATCAGGTTGCACTCCAGTCAGCCAAGAACAGGAATCTGAGGCTACAGTGGGCACAGGCTCACCCAAACTGGACAGTTGAAGATTGGAAGAGGATCAGGCATTGATGAGACAGGGCATAAACCCAGAGGAGCATTTTGGACTTGAAACAAAATTTAGAAATGTTGCAATTTTGCAGCTGCTTATTTGCCTTTAAATTTTTGTGTGTAACAGTTTACCACACATCATTCATGCCATAAATAAGCCCTTGTGATATAATGCATTGCCCAACTCTTATAGTTTTGTTGTCAAGTTACTGATAGATATTAAATTTTAGACAGTCTTCACTGGCTATATTTAGATATATACAAAAGGTAACAACATAGTGTTCATTCAGGTTAATTAATTTATTTCCTTCATGCTGTAAGGTCATTTTACCAAAGGGATTTAATTAAATTTTTTTACCCAATATATATTTTTTCAGCACTCTAATCACAAGCGAACTTTAGTATTTGGGAAAAGGAGCAAACAGTATCGTAATTGGTTTTACAAATCAATACACGTCCACTAGGTGGTTGCTAAAAAATCTATGCTATCTGCTGAATGAACCAAGAATGCAATGTATATCAGGAATAAGTGCTTAAACTAATATGTACGTATAAAGAGCATGCAAAAGTAAAGTCAGTTGCATCACAGGATTTTTGCTAATGAGGTGACTTTTGAAAGCAGTGCTGAGTGTTATTTAGCCTGTGGTGCAAAGTGTACAGAGCTCTAGATGCGGCTGTCGCTTTGACGCATCAAGGCGGAAGAAATCCACTTAATCTCCTCTTCTTCACTAAACTTTGTGGCGTTTCTTCTTCATTCTGCCACCCACACAAATGGATTCGAGAAGTTAATGTCTTAGGCAGTGTTCTCTGTCTCTCTCTCTCTCTTACACACACATACACACACATATATACACACACTCTCTCTGTCTTTCTGATTTAGATACACAATGTTTCAGGTTGGTGAGCTTCAGGCTTTACATGATAATTGGATTGTATTAAACCCAAAGAAAACGAAGTTGGCAGAGTTCAGGTTGGTGTAACGGCCCTCAGCTAGACCAAAGGAAGGATCAATTAGCAAAAACAGTGCAACTCGTTCTGATATTACGTCTAACTTCAAGACTGTATGGGAAAAAATACCTTTTCAAGTTTATTCTGAAACATTTCCATATGTACCTTTTTTTTTTGTTCATTCAGCCAGAACAGCAGGCCAACTCTTAACCAGAGACGTCAACACTGTTGACTGCTGCTCTGAAACTGTCTTTAAAATCTGTTCCCCCATATGGCTCTGCCATCTTCAAGCTGTAACAGAACTTGGATAATGTAAACTTTGAACAAACCACCTACATGAAGAAGCAGCGGTGCATTCGGCTCCGATATGTATTATTTGTTCATTAAAAAGTAGGAAAACGAAAAACATCAGGCTCGACAATCTGTCTGTCACACCACTGTGGATTTCACGTTGTTCCAAAATGCTCCACCCTGTACTGATTGGTAATGTTAGGCATAAATGATCATTCCACAAACTGTCAGGAAATATACAGTATACAGTGAGAATACTTCAGTCAAAGCCAATGCTAAGTGGTAATGCTGTTTTTAACACATCCTCACTTTGGTCAAATCTTCAGTTTAATGTTAAAAAAAAAAATCAGTATGGGAACACAGTGCATGAGTCTTAACAAAAGCTATTTCATTTCATGTAAACATGCATTCTCATACGAGAATGCTTCAGCAGCACCTTTCTTAAATGCTTAGTGCTCTGCCTGTTCCTGGTGTTGATTTGAAGACTGATAAATATCTGATAAACCATACTGAAAATTACTCACAGGCTTTTGGTAGGAACAGGGAATTTATCATTACATACAATCTTTCACCAGATAGACCTTCATATGTGCTTTATACCATTAGATTGCAATACTAAAAAAAAAGAAAGAAAAGAAAGAAAAAAGAAAAATGATAATATCCTACACTTAAAGAGCAGTAAACCTACACCAAAAAGTAGATACCAAATACTGTATATGCTATAAAAATATTTTTGTGCAATGACTACATTGTTTCATTTTGACTGTTTATGTCTTTTCAGTAGACAAGAAGGTTCTCTAGAGGATGATCTGGTTCTTGAAGCTCCTGTTTAGATCCTTGTGAGGGAGTACGATCGAGTTTCGAATGATGACTTCTGATGGAATATTTACATTGCATCCTGTTGAAAAATAGAACATCAGAGGTTTAAATTAATGTCATATAAATGCAGATTGCTGCCGAAATGCTCGACTGGCCTGCTTTTATAGCGGTTTTCTTTCTGACCAGCACACAGCTACGTCTGCAGTGGCGCACCTGGCTGGATGCTGGCTGCCTGAAAGCAACAGCTCCATCTACTGGAAGCACTTCCATTATTAGAATTCAGTACTATTTTCTAAGTTTTAGTTTTTTCTTATAGTTTAAGATGATCTACATTTTAGAACAATCGTGGAGGCGGTAAAGACCTTTTAATTACACCACATTAAAACAGACAGTAGTTCTGACAGTAGTTCCAGCTGCAAGTCAAATCACCAGTTTATGTTTATACGCCCGCTCTAATATGGCATCGTTTCTTTTCATTGTTGAGTAAGTGTCCGTGAACATCTAATTGTCTAATCATTACACACATTACCAAAGTTACAACTAGTAAAAACTGCGAAATTTATTTTGCATTTTTGGAAGGATTCTCCAGTGTCAGAGCTTTATAACAGGCAATGCTAAAGCTGTAACTTTACACTTTCTGACACAGGAAAGTCTTCAGTATGGAGTGACAGATATCACAACAAGGTTCTTGAAGTAAGCGATAACAGGAACTAACTTCCTCCAAATGAAATGTAATTATAAAAATACAACGTTTTTACAAAGAAATGTAAAAAAAAAAAAAATTTAAGTGCTGAAACATTGTTGTGGTATAAGAGGAATAAAACACTACAGGACAGGCTGTTATTTGAAAATAATAACATTAATTATTTTCCTATAACAGTATGCCCTGTTGTGTTTTATTCCTTACATAAAGCAAATAAATAAATCCCCCCAACATAGACCTGATCATATCGATTGTTATTAATCACTTGTATCAAATGGAAATGATGACGTTTTCATTAAGAAAGAGTAAGGCATAAAATATTAAAGGAGGTGGTCCTTATATAAGAGAAATTCAATGATGCGTGATGAGTTCATTCATGTATATGATTTACAAGTTGTGAGACATGTGTACTTATACACATACATACATTGTTTATGTCCTGGAATACAAGCACAAGCTTATACTTGAACGTGTACTGAACTGATGTCTCTACCAGTACTGCTAGCTCTCCATACCCGCATGTTTGTCCTTTATAACCCAGTTCCAAAAAACATGTAAAAAGAAAAAAACAAGGAAAAGGCATACAGAATTATACAATGACCCAAAATAAGTGATATTGTAATTTACAATCTAAAATCTGACCAATGTCGTCGGGACTACTGTAGAAACTCGTTAGAACCGTGAAAGACATCCACCTTTATGAGGCAGCCACCTGTGCATTATTGCAGTAACAAACCAGCTGTTCCTCTCTCATTTTAAACCTAAACATCTGCATGCTTATCTGATAAGAGGAAGAAAAGTGCTGCTTACCCAGTATCGTAATAGATGGAGTCAAGCCTCCATCTCTGAACAGAGTCTCGCTGTCAATTTTAGCGTAGGGGTCATTGGGGTTGGGGTCGCTTGGCGTCCCCTCCACTCTTGCCCACTTTCCGATTGTACTGTCCCAGCCTACGATGCTGTTAAGCACACAGCAGTGATCCTGAAACAAGAGACCAAGACAAATCATTTATGCAGACGCTATTCAGCCTGCATGTTTGTCCCATTTCAGCTTCCACAACACGTCCTCACTCATTTCTTTTGAGAACTGTAATAATGCAAAAGCTGTGGAAATGTGTTAGCGACACAGAACAGCAGGACAACACAAAACTAATCAAACAAATCAAATTGAGTACGTATACTGTGCAGCTAAGGGATACTAGGCTTCTGTACCTGCAGTGTAGCGCCATGTAAGACGATCGATTCTCTCACTCGAACTCCTGCGCCGATTATTACACCTTTCCCTATTGAGACGTTAGGACCCAGCTGAAGAGGTATTAAAAACAGTTATACAATAACACAATACTCCTTTGACACTCTTCAATCTGATGCTTGAGGATTGTTGTAATATACTTACAACAGCTGTGGAGTCAATAGTAGCTGTCTGATGGATGTATACATTCCCTGTAGGTGGAAAGAATTATTCATATTCAATAAACACCATATACAAGGACTTATACTGATGTCCAATAATAATAATAATAATAATAATAATAATAATAATAATACCTATTATTTTAGGGCTTCCTTCTTGGTTTCTGGCCAGTCTTTCTGGATGTGTCTCATTATACCGTTTCAGGTACAAACGACTGGCATATATTGCTGAGCTGTCAATCAAATGAGGTATTGGTCACAAGTGATTGAAATGATCCAGTTTGAGATGAAAGAATAGACAGAAGGAGAGTGTAATTATGTGCATACCCTGCTGATTTAATCTGGCTCCAGAAGTGCTGCGTTTTGTAGACGTACAGTTGTTTCCGTGCGGCCAGCATCGTAAAGATGTCCTGCTCCAAGCGGATCAGTTCCCGCAACTGCCTGCCACATGGAGGCTCCTCTCTGTCGAAATGCATCAAATCAATTTAAAGTCTATTTCAGGATCATAATTCTCCCACACTGCTAAAAGTAATACTCAATTCAATTTTATTTGTATAGCACTTTTAACAATGCGCTTGTCACAAATGAGCTTTACAGAAATAAATAGAAAATAAATAATGCTGGCACTTGTCATGGAAAGAAAATTCCAAGTAATGCCGTTAAAAATAAAATAATCTCCACCATCTTTAGTATTGAGTGGTGATAGTCTCGACAATATCTGTTTACTGTGAGTTCTTATAGTTTGAGCCTGTTTGACTGGTCACTTCAATTTAAATGTGTTTCAGCCAAATCTCAATAACTCAAAAACAAGTAGCCTATAAATAATGTCAACCTGAACCTAATGTGTTCTGTTGGTGGAAAGTTCAGGAATTAAAAAGCTTAATTGCTAATAGCAAAAATATCAATGTACACATAAATACTGAGCTTAAATAAGAAAATCTCTGTGGAATTCTTTTCATTTGTAATTATCTTTTTATACCATTTTTTTATGAGCCTTGGCTTTAAATGATACTTACAGCAGCCTGTCTTCTTGATTTCTCTGAAACACTGTCCCAATATGGGCAAAAATCTCAGGTTTGAATAAGTAGATCCCACAGTTGATAATTTCACTTACAAAAGTACTGGGTTTCTCCACAAAATGAAGCACCTGCCCAAGGAGAACAAGAGGAAGAAGCAGAACGAGAAGAAGAACAATTTGTAACCTCTAACTCAAGAATCTGAAATTGTGATTATATCTCTCAGTATTCTTTTATACCTCATTTGTTTCCTGATTCTCCACAATGCACCCATAGTTCAAAGACTGTTTCCTGTTAGCCTGGGGAAACAGACAACAAAAATATCATGACTCCTACACAGACAACCTCAGCAGAGCCTCACTATTTCTACGTCTGTAGTAATTCAGTGACTTCTGGTAGTCCAGTTTACCGTAGTGCCTAGAATAATTCCACAGTGAGAGTTTCCACGCTGGTGGTGGAAGTGGAGCATGTCCTGAAGGGGGAACTCAGAGCAAACGTCAGCATTCATAAGGAAGAACGCAGAAGGTCCTCCAGACAGGATCTGGTCTCGGAAGTGGTAAATGCCACCACCTGTTCCCAGTGCTGCAAACTCCTGCAGGTATCTAAACATGTTACCAGAAGAAGGTGAAAGGATGGATGTTTGGATGCTCCCACATTTATAAAAAAATATCTAAACAGAATCTGCTTGCTAAGAGGAGCTGGTGAGGGAACAACTGTTTACAGCTGCTATAAGTAAGGGGTTCCTAACCTTTTTTGCACCCCATCAACATAAATAATTTGTCTTTAGTACCCCATAGGATTTAAATTTAGGTAATGTGAAGTGAAAGTTTTGTAATAAATATGCCTTCCTTTGAAATATGTTATCATAATAATAATAATTATTATTATTATAATTATTATTATTATTATTATTATTATATGGTTATATTATTATCATCACATATTCATCATATATACGTACACACAGTATATATATATATATATATATATAGAGAGAGAGAGAGAGAGAGAGAGAGAGAGAGAGATAGATAGATAGATAGATAGNATAGAGAGAGAGAGAGAGAGAGAGAGAGAGAGAGATAGATAGATAGATAGATAGATAGATAGATAGATAGATAGATAATGTGTGTGTGCTTTGTGTGTGTATAATTTTTTTATTATATATATGTTCTTCCAATCTCCCATGAACCCCCTTCAACCTCTTAAAGACATTCAAAAACATCAAATGTAACTAGAAACAGTTAAAAGTACAACATATTGTTCATTAATAAATTAAATCATTTTAACTGTTGGCAAATAGCTGTGATAAAAGATATATATATAAAACACATTGGTACATGCTGTTATTACAAAATAATCCACTTGGTAACTGTGGCAACAGTAACTCTGCTTTGGCCACATCACACCACCATGTTGATGATTATTTTCCTATAAAAGAATGTCTGTCATATTATTTTCCTTACATATACTCATTGTCAAAATAAGGTGTGAGGATGGAATGACTCTTAAATTTGAGAACGACTCGTCTTCGATACTTCGCCAATTCCTCCTCATTAGGCTGGTAAAACCCAATCAGGATGATTTCCTTCATATTAGGCACCTGTTGAGAAAGAGCAAACAACCTCATCGTAATTATCTCATTCCAATTTTGTATATTCTTTCTTCAACATCAGTGAGAATTTCACATTCCTGAGGCTGGCAGTGGGTTTACTCTTTCATTCCTCACTCTCATAACTACACATAGTTTCACTGTAGTTACTCAATACTTCATAGTTACTGAATAGTATGCTTTAAGATGAATATCTGAGTAACAAGGTGGGATTATGAGAAGTTAATATGCTTTTCTCAAAGGCTGTGATTAATACTTTATCATTATTGTACTTCAGAGACATATTGAATGTTTTCATACCTTGGCACAGGCTTCAATGTGGTGTTGGAGCATGGGCACTCCAGCCACAGGGAAGAGAGGTTTGGGCACCTCAAACGACAGAGGCCGGAACCGCGTTCCTGGAAATAGGCACAAATTCACACTTAAATAAGGTGCATGGCCATACCACTAAGAATGTCAAGGTTACAGAATATTTTACTTATAAGCTAAACATCTTTCAATCTCAAAATCTGTAATGATATTTAATATGTGCACCATTAAATAAAAATCTGTAAATAAACGTTCCTGGTTTAATGTCATTAAAGAAAAATCCACTTTGAATAACTTGCATATTTATCTTTATAATTATGTGATCATCAGTGATGTCCAAGATTTACTTTGTAATGAAATTGCGAGTTTTAACTTCTTTCATCGACATGTTGGACTATTTTCACTTTAATTAATGGTTTCCTACACCCAGAATGCCATTCAACTACCTGCTAATAGTGGCGCAACTGGGAATTAGCCCTCACTTCATCTCTACCTAAAGAGAGCAATGCAGCGGCGCTTTAGTCCTTTAATCTGTCAAGCTCCCTCAGCTCCTCATCTGTACACCCTGCTCAAACAGATCAGCTTCCAAAGCTTTAAGTTTCATGCTAATACCACAGTCAACACCATCGTGCTTGTCATTGTATATCGCTAATTAGCCGAGAAGTCTGGAACATTGAGTCCAATACTTGTACTACTATCATGTTGGATTTCTCATAAATATGAGCATCACTGGAGAATAATATTGAGTTAAAAAAAGAAGCTCTTGCTCTTTTGTTTTTAGGAGCCAACACCTCCATCTGACTGGTATTCCCTATGTTTGTTGAAGAACATATTTCAGTGAAATTTTTCTCCTTTTTATTATTATGTCACGGTACACTTTTCAGAGATATGGTAGGTATCGTGATATAATTTCCAACTTTTTTAATAGCAGTGACAAACTCTGATTGGAAGCAGCTGGTCTGATTTTGTACTGAAAATTATGCATTTTTTTGGGCAGTATGATTGTAAAATGTATTTTGGTGGTCTAGTGTCTAGCTCTTGTGTTCTCACTGCTGTGGCCTGGGTTCGATTCTTGGCCAGGAAACCAACCCAGCCACTGGGAGAGCACTCTCAGTGCCAATCTCAAGCCTGGATTAAAAAACTAGGAAGGTTGCATCAGGAAGGACATCTGGCATAAAACCTGTGCCAAATCAAGCATGCGGGCCAATGATCTGCTCTGGTGACCCCTAACAGGAACAAGAACAACAACATTTTTTGTAGATATTGTAGTTTTTTAAAAGAAACACTTCTGTTTTTATTACCAAACCTAAATATCAATATACATAATAATATTTCGTAAAAATGTCTTCAAGTGATAAATATATTTTTTGTCCCCTGTGACATCAGTACATCAGATAACTGCTGCAAATACAGCAGCAACCGACAAATTAACACCTGTATCACTAAGTTCATCACAAATATTTGAATATAAATATATTTAATGTGTTTCAGAGTGGACTTTCCTTTAAATTTATTGTTGGAATGGTCGTTTCTCAGAAAACATACTGAAATGCTGTGCTTTCACTTAGACCTGTTAGCAAGTATGCTAATTACCTCAGTTTTCCTGCTTTAAATTTGGGGTGACAGGTGATAATTAATAATTTATCAAAAATATCATAAATATTTATAAAATATATAAAAATAATTTTAATTCCTCTAACACAAACACTCAGAGTAATAAGCATATAGATTTCCAGACATAAACTTTCCAGTATATAAAACTTCATACTTCACATAAAATACAGGTTGTCATGGCTACCATTAAATATGCATTCTTTATGCTAATGAAGTGCGGTTTGGGACAGAGCTCTTGATTGATCTATTTAACAAATCATCAAATCATCATATTCTTTAGGCTTTTTGACAGTTTGAGAGTCTACAGTGTGCAATATTATTTAAGGCTACAGTGTCGTTTACAGGTCGTGTCGTCACCTGTCAATCAGGTTCTCAGCGCCACGTCATCGTAAACACTAAAAAGATTTAATGTCCATTTGTTTTCCCAAAATGTCATCAATTTCTAACAAACATGTCTCACCTTTCTGAGGACCGCCGATCAGAATGACTGCCTTTAACATCTTCAAATTAAAAACACTGTCAGAGATCAGCTCAAAAGATGCGACGATAATTTAGAATAAATTCCTTGTCTCGAGTATTTTTTTAAATCTTTACTTCGCAGGCAAAATGTAACGTATTCAATATTTTTGTTTTATTTTAGCAGGCACAGTTTTTAAACAGTCATAAATTAAGATATTGTAAACACAGGATTGAATCCCTTATTTCATTCAGTCCAGTAAATCCAGAAATGCGGAAGTTTGGATACTATAGTAGTTAGAGCCACGCCCAGTTTCCCCGCCCACCGTGACCTACTACACCAATCATAACAGTAGCTCAGTTAACTCCTCCCACTGTGACTTTACAGCTCGACGTCGCCCTCTTGTGGTGATGATGATAATAATAATAATAATAATTCAAGATTCAAGATTCAATAATAATAATAATAATAATAATAATAATAATAATGCATTTTATTTATAAAGCACTTTACATTTTAAAGAAAATCTCAAAGTGCTACNAAAGAGTCATAATAATATACAGCAATTAAAACCAGCTGCCAACTGAGATTAGCTCAGAAATTTAAACTCTAAACATTGAAACATTTTAAAAAGGTACATTTTTAGACCCCTTTTAAAACCATCAGTCATTTGTGGAGCTCTCAGATGTTCAGGGAGGGCATTTCACAGGCATTCCACAGATATTTGACACTGTTGGTCATGTGTCAGTTTGGTACAGCTCAACCATCAACAATAAACCATACAGTAAACAATAAAAGTGCAGGACAAGACAACATCAGAGTGCAGGACGTTAGAGACACTACAAGTGTTATAAACAACACGAATTGCTACAACAAGATCATCAAAGATTGTAAGTAAAACAGAGCAAATAAATGTAATACTGTTTTGAAGAGTGTAAATGTAGCAAAGAGTGTATGCAGATAGACTGACACCAGCAGCAGCAGTAGTAGTGACTGTACATTAATGCTGTCAGTGCAGATTTAGCAGCAACAACTATTATTATTATCCATCCATCCATTTTCTGTACCACATATCCTACACAGGGTTGCAGGGTAGCCTGGAGCCGCACAAGGCAAGGGACACCCGGGATGGAGTGCCCACCCATCACAGGGCACAATCGCACATACTCACACACCCATTTAAACATTACGAACATTTTGGAAATGCCAGTCAGTCCACAACGCATGTCTTTGGACTGGTGGAGGAAACTGGAGTACCCGGAGCAGCTCGGGGGGGGGGGCAGGAATCGAACCCCCAACCCAAGAGGGGCGAGGCAACAGTGCTAACCACTAAGACACTGTGCCCCCCATTACTATTATTATTATTATTATTATTATTATTATTATTATTATTATTATTACTAATTATTTATTTATCATTTTAGAATTTTATTTACAGGTCATTTTTTCATACACATGGTATTTCAAAGTGCTGTACAATCTAGTAAAAATTAAATGATCAAAAGTAATGTAGGATCAAGAGTAGTATAGAGTCAAGGACCTATTTGGGATTCAAACTTTTGAAGTGTGTTTTCTTCCATCTGAAATACGTAGATTGTATTCTTCAGACTTTAACGAAGCACAGCATTGGATGTTATATACGGTATTCCCATCTGATTCTACATGAAAGTGAAGTGGAGGAATACATAAAACAATTAGTGGGGGGAGGGGGGCACTTAGCATGACTTCATGTATGAAAATTGACCAAGGAA
Source organism: Pangasius macronema (assembly GCA_037577455.1). Lineage (NCBI taxonomy): Eukaryota > Metazoa > Chordata > Actinopteri > Siluriformes > Pangasiidae > Pangasius > Pangasius macronema. Next base: position 25,603,043 of record CM074946.1, read on the forward strand.
CACCAAATGTCCAATACACATAACTTCTCATAAAGCATATCTGTTTCCAAAAGAACAGGGAATCATGAATCATGAATACCATCAAATATCAAAAGAACAGCAACATATTTCCACACCACAAGGAAATAGCTTAAGCTAATAGAGAGCCTTGTATCTATGGCCATTTTTTCCCCCTATTTTACTATTATTTTCTTCCTAATATTTACTTCCAAATAATAGTACATCATTCATAACAATTTGTTATGAGTGCAGTCTCTGTGATACACAGAAAGCAGTCTTACCTAAGGCTTCTTTCTTGATTTTCACCTTGCAAACCCATCCACCAACTCATCAAAGTTCAAGCTCTTTAACAAGTCCAGACTCAGTGGCTAGCCATGACAGCATGTTGTGGCTTTTGACCCATTTTAGTTCAGTGTTCTTTTTTAATGCATTAGGGGAAAAAAATGTTCTCTGGCTTCTCCTTCCTTCTGAGTTTTCTTTTCATCACACACTTAGTGTGGTTATGCAATTGTTTCATTCTCTTGACCAGCTCCAACTAAAGCCAGTTAGGACCTAACTGACTGCTCATTGGTTACAAATTCAGACCCGCACAACAATATTTTATTGGCTCATGTTTTGTATATCTTCTTGTGTGTGACAGCATAAAGGCCTAGTCAGTCTGGTTAGTTCTGTGCTTGTTCTGTGCCCAGGGTGCCTGGGCACATGCTCAGTATGCCGGTAATCTGTCCCTGCTCACACCCAGAAAATGTGCCAAATTCAGAAGGAAAGAAAGAAATCAAGAGGCAAAAAATGTTTTCAACAACATTTTTTTTAGTGTAATTAAGATATTGGTTAGGTAAAGACTAATTAAAACAAAGTTTTAACGTTTAAACACTAAAAACGACCCACTCTAGGTTTTTGGGTTTGTTTCACTCAAGAAACCCTTTGATGTGCTAGAACATTATATTTCATCCAGATGGAAAATGGGTAGTGCTGACTCTACACATAGCAGGCTGCAGAAATCTGATTGATCAGGAGGTACGGGTCTGTCTGTGGACATATATGGTACTGGTGTCAACGCTGAATGGACCACACATGATGTTGTCTAAACACTGTTCCCCCACATTAGTCTCTCCCAGGATAGAATCTCTGCTATCTTGAACCTAGTTGTTCATTTTCCTCGCTGCACTCTAGGCACAAGTTATGCTCTATGAGTTATGGTACATATTTGGGCATTCCCTCCTTATCTTTATCCCCCCATCTCCTTCACGCAGTACTGAGGTCTGGAGGAATTTAACATAGCATTTCCTCATAATAATACGCTTTACTTTGTGAAAATACAGTTTAATGTTGCTCCTTTAGATCCATCTTGCTCTATTAGTATTGAACTATATACTGTATACTGCTACAGCATTAATTAAACATTATGTTTACAGTGTTTGTAGTTGAGTTGAAAATAGGTTCTATTTCAATCCTCCTAGATGCCAAGAGCGGTGTATATCACCTGGATCCCTTTTTATCCCATCAGGCCTGTGAATATGTCCTGCTAGCATGTTTAAGTGTTCCTCTGTTGCTATACCACACTCTCTTCCACTAAACTGGGAAAGTAAGGTGAACTTCGCTAACATACGTACAGTGTCTGGAGTTGGGTTTCTCTCCACTCCCACCATATCTCCTCCAAGCGGGGTCTCCCTAATGCTTTGGCTCAGTTCTGCAGACCCCAAAGTGTCCTGAATAGCAGATTTGTAGCTAAGCACAGCTAATGTGGGTAAGTGGTCACCCCTGCCAACTGCTGAGCTTGCTACCTCAGCTAGACCGATACACTCCCTCAATGTTTCTGCTCAATCCTCCCCAAGCTTCACCAAGTCTCCTCCACTAACCCCTCTCCACCAGGTTGCATTTTTTTTCCTCTTGGCAGTTCATTGACCAGCCTCAACATCCCCTACCATCCAAAGACTAGCAGGCCTGTGGCCACATTCTGCTACTGTGTTTAAGGGTTTGTGTTAATAGGGTATACATTTTTGGCTTCACACTTCCAAGTTCCCTGGAAGCTTTATGAGAGTATGCAGGATACCAAACTGCCTCCTTGCTAACGATCACTTCAGCAAAAGATTTGGGGAACTACACACTCACCTTGCATGTGTTGGTGACCATCTGTTGCTAAGCAATCGATTGTCCTTTATCGTCAGATACTGTCTTTTGGGTGATACGTAAGGATCGATAGGGACAATGTACGGGACACCATGGTCTACTTGGTGATGGTGCCAATTAGAAACCAGGATACATCATGTCAAATCTGTTTCCAACCTTTAATGTGACATAGCAACCAGCATGTGAGAATCAGCCCTATAGCATGATGCTTCCACCACCATGCTTCCCCATGGGTATGGTGTTCTTTGGCTCTCTTGTTTTTGCACTAAACATATCTTTTGGCATTATGGCCATAAAGTTCTACCTTGGTTTCATCAGACAATAACACACATGGTTTGGGGTGATTTAGGTGGGCTGATTTTTGTGAGAAAGGGCTTCCATCTAGCCA
>CM074946.1:25605660-25616405 GCA_037577455.1 Pangasius macronema
ATGACAGGTGTACGATAATTACTTTTGAACATGAGTTTGAATGTGATTGGTTAATTCTGAGTACAATCACATGGCCAATTATAAAATGCTGTGCACATTTTGCAACCAGGTTATTATTAAAAATATATATATTATTTTTCTTTTTCTCCTGAAACATTTCTGTTTTCACTTGAATTTTGTTGGTTGCTATATCACATTAAAGGTGGAACATAAATTGAAATGATTTATCTTGGTTTAATTTGTTTACATCCCAAAACCCCTATAATTTTTCTATTTTACGTGATAACTGCCACGGTCATTCAGAACCAGCGACCTACTAGTGAAAACTCAACAGAAAGTTTCAAGGGAAACAATGGCCATTATATAATGGTATTTATAACAAATACTATGTCATATGGTGACTTTGTGACTTTCTTGAAGGTCTTGGCATGCATATGCATGCACAGAAGAAGGTTTCTAGGTGGTATTCACACTATGGTGGTGGCTGTTTTTTTTTTTTTTTATTAAATTGTACTGCTTACATAGTCTGTAGGGTTTGCCAAGGTTTGTGCTTCTTGTTAACACTTGAGCTAATGCTGAACTCTGTGGTATGGTGGATATGTATACAAATGCTCCATTTTAAAAGAAACATGCTTTCTTGCTCTCAGCTGATGAGCTTAGATAATGCTTTTCATTGTGGATGTTAGCAATCTACTTGGCTTTATACTGTTATAGTCAGGATTTTTAAACATTAATCTTTAGTGTTTCATACCAGGACTATGATTGCAGTGCTGGATCCAAGGTGAAGACCAGACCATTAATGGTGAGAGGAATCAAAGTGTTAATACATTTACAATTTACTTTTATTTGGCTGGTGTTTTAATGCAAACTTAGAAGTGAAGCAAAAGAATACAAGCATTAGTCAAATATTAGCTAATTTGATTTTTAGTCGGTGGGGAACATCTTGAAATAAAATCAGAAACAGTCACAGTTTCCAGAACAAACATACTCACTTTCACAAACACACACAGTGCTAGTAATCATTCCTGCAGGCTACTCTAATCACATTAACTGCTTATTAGCTGCTTGCTTCCTCATCTGGAACATTTCTGCCAGTTTTTTTTTTTTTAAGTTGTTTTTCATTTTTTTCTACTTGTACTTGTCCAGGGAGCTGTCTGAGAATGACATCGTGTACTCAGCTATCCGTCACCTTTAATGAACTTTATTAAAGTTCTGATGAAAAGTGGGAAACATTATGCAAATACTATCAGACTGTGGATGGTGTGCAATATCTGGAATGGCAATGAAGTCACATTTCTCAAAAGTATTATGCTTCAACAGTAAAGAACAAATTTAATATAGAGGATTTTGTCTTACAGGCCCATGTGCGTCCTCAGACTGAAAGCAATCCAAGCAATAGTTTAATATGACTGTTCTTATAAGTTGTCAAGGAGGTCCATGAGATAAAGAGCATGCACCTTGTCACAACTAACATGCCATCCTTTTCAAAGCTTCAGAGTATGAGCCTGTTTAAAACAATGTAATATACTGAACACTGCATGGGAAAAAAGTGCCCTTGTGTCTGCTCAGATCACCGGCCAAGAGGGATGCGAACGGTAGAGTGGCTCTGCATAAAAGTGGAAGAAAAGGTGTATTGTCTGACAGAGAAAAATGAGACACAGACTGTCTGTTTACTCCCTTATGTCTGGTTAATGTTCTGCACTACGGCACCAATATAGTCTCATAAGAGGAGACTAACTGTGAGAAATTTTAACAATGGAAACTTTTTGGTTGGGAGCTTTAAGTAGTGCAGCACATGAGTAATTGAGGCCATGCTTTTATATCTGCATGATAATTTATTGTAACTAACAGCAAACAGCTGGCTAATGAACTCAGGCATTTTGTAAATGCTGGCAATGCCATAAATTTGATTGAGGAGACCTGGAGATGATGAATGGAGTGTCTATAAACTGTATCAGTAATATAATATGAAATAGTAGCCAAAATATCACAACATCTGAATTTTAGATAATAAATAGTCCTTTCTAACCTAAAAATTCTTTCTAACTTGTACATAATGTTAAAGGAAATCAAACTGGATCCATTTACACACACATCCTTTAAATAGACTGGACTTTCAGACAACCAGTGCTTTTTATAGTGGCGTAACAGAGCAATTTGTATTCCTGTGTTGTTTCCCTCCCTTGAACTCTGTTAATTCTCCTGTTTATCATTTTGTGAATTGCCTGTTTATCATGTTGAGAATTACTTCTTCTTTTTTTTTTTTTTTTGCTGAAAGTGAAACCTGCGCTTGTGTCTGTCAGTCCATCATACATGGCAACTGAAACACAAAACCAATCACACACAGTCATTGTTTAAAAGTATTGGTTTATATTGTGTGTCAGGATCTATTAGGAAAATCAGCTTGTAAAATACACAACATGGCCAGCTTTGTTTAAAACAGAACATTAATGATCATAAATATTACACAAACAGTGAACAGGTTTGCTTCAAATTCTGTTACAACATATATATCACAGGGTCTCCTTGACGTAGGCATAACACTATTAAACCTACTGTACACACCGGAACACAGGTGTTAGTCAGGTTTCTCACGCCTGTAATCATATACTGTCTTTTTGAAATAGCAAGCCTGGTAAACAGAAAGGGTATACTTTCCATTAGCCAGCTTGCTCGTTCACAACAAACAAGACTTTCTCCCAACACTTTGATTGTACAAATGTATTGCTTCTAGCTTCTCCTCCAAAGGCATTTAGAAAAAAAAAATTTTTAAATACATTTTTAAGAAAGCAGTCCCCATGTTTATTATATTGTATCATTATACTGTATTTCACATGCACTTTCTCAATCATTGCTCAAGACAATGTTTGGATGTATCAGCAAACCAGGCTTAAATAAATTAGCCCCAGTGGACACTAAATCTAGGGGTCGTGTCACTTTGTACAATTGCTTGCCACAACTGTCAGGAATATGCTTCATATATCTACAGTCTGGGCTAGAACGAAATCAGCCCCAGCCTCTACTTCATACACTGTTTGTCCAAAAAGTATGTGGACACCTGACCATCACAGCCTTATGTACTTGTTGAAAATCCCATTCCAAACCATGGCCATTTATTTGGCGTTGGCTCCTTCTTTGCTTCTATAACAGCCTCCACTCTCCTGGGAATCTCAAATTCAAATTTTATTTGTCACATGCATAACCATACACAGTACGACTTACAGTGAAATGCTTTGTACAACTGTTCCAACATAAAAAGAGAATATAGAAAAATATTAAATATAAAGAAAAATATATACATACAAAAATGTATATAAAGAAAAATATAAAATATAAAAAATATATGCATAAAAATATATGAAGGGATTTATATATATATATATATTTTTAAAGTGTATAAGAATACACTTATGTCCGACAGTACCGACATAAAGTGCAGGTATGTGCAGTTTAGTGCAATGTGTGCCGTTTGTGTGATGTAATGTGCAATATGTACAATGTGTAATAAATGCAATACTAAATACTAAATTGTAATACTAAAATAAATTTGTAGGGTTATGTATGTAGATGTAGATGGAGTTTGGGTGTTTGAAGGAGATGTATGGATGGAGATGAATGATTCTTAGTTCTTGGTGTCGTCCTGGTTGAGGGCCGAATGGCCCGCGGAAAGAGGCTCCTCCTCATCCTCTCTGTATTGGCTTTAGGGAGTTCTCTGACCGCAACAGAGAGAAGAGTCCATTGTTCGGATGGAATATGGCTGTGGGGATTTGTTCCCATTCAACCACAAGAGCATTAGTTTGGTTGGGTGCTGATTTTAGGTGAGAAGGTCTGGTGCACAGTCAGAGGTCCAATTCATCCGAAGGGTGTTCAGTGGAGTTGAGGTCAAGGCTCTGTGCAGGCCACTTGAGTTGTTCCACAGCAACTTTGGCAAACCATGTGATTATGTAGTTTATGTAGTCATTTTGTATATTGTCATGCTGGACCATGTTTGAATCCCTTAGTTCCAGTGATAGGAAATCTTAAAGCTACAGCATACAAAGACATTCTAGACCCTTGTGTGCTTCCAACTTTGTGGTAGCAGTTTGGGGAAGGTCCACATATGGCTGTGAGGAACAAGTGTCCACATACTTTTGGCTATATAGTGTACTTGTGTTTTTTTTTATTTATAAACAATAATGTTGTTATTGTTCTTGGTTCCACAAAAGAACAAAATTATCCAGTACAGACCACTTCTTATCAGCAAATAAAACAATGTGAATGGTTTTCTTGAACGATAGGCAGGGCTTAGCCCTTCTAGTCTTTTTATACCAGCCAGGCCTGATTATGCTTCTTAGCAAAAAAGCTATGTAATGGTTAGCTTGCATGGTTTCCTAATTTAAATGTTAAGTGTCATGTTGTAAGCCATTCTGCTCTTTTACATTTTTACTGCTGTATTCCTACTCCTATTGTCACACTTCACCGTAAGGCATGTTAAATCTGACCTGGGTTCTCCTTGTGTTTGACGATTATTTACATTTAAAGAGCTTTTTAAGAAGCTCTTTAATTTTGGTTGGTCTATCTATGTGGGATATTATTTGTGAGAAACTAAACAGAAAGTAAAACTGTTACAATCATCCCTGGTCTTCTCTAAATTGGGGTATTTTTTATAACCAGACTGCAAAAGAAATGAGATGAGATTATAGTGTATATAATAAAAAATGATCTGCAGCTATAAAAGAGAGCTCTATCCTAGGGCTGGATGGTTTTAAATCCCTGACATTTGCCGTGTGAGTAATGAGGCATTCCTTTTCTTTACTGCAATAGTGGAAATTTACTAAAAGTTTGTCAAAGTAATAACACTTCTGACCTGAGATATTAACTCTAGCAAATGACCATTTAGTGTCCTCCCTTAACCATTCTTTGAGTACACACACACACACACACACACACACTCAGGCACACACACCAAGCAGTGTAACACAGCTGTTTATGACCGTATAAGGCAGCCAATGCAACATTTTAACATAAACTGTGGGAGACATGTGACGCAGTTCTGATTGGTGGAATGCTTCGCCGACTAGTCCAATAAAGCTCCCGTTTATGGAGAGGTCAACAGGTTAGGCACATCCAAACAAATACCCGTGGAAAATCCAGAACACTTCTCTTCTGGTTTCTGTCCAAGTTTAGAGAGAGCAGGGAATCAAATCACTCTTTCTTATCTCTCTGCTTCTCTCTAACACCAATGATATGTTGTAACTCTCTGTCTCCATTCACTTTCCTCCTGTTCTGTTTCTTCTTTCTTCAACATTTTTCTGCTGTGTTCCCAGTCCTCAGTCTTGCACAAAAATGTCCATATCAGTGTCCATATCTCAGTTTCTGCTAAAGGACTATGCTGATTCTCATCTCTCTCGTGAACATCGCCCACAATTTCTTCTGGTGCATTAGAGGTTCCTCAGGCTCCACCTTTAAAACTCCCAACCAAGTTCACCTCTGATCTTTGGTCAGTCCAAGAAACTATACCCCTGACCCACATCACTTCCCATCATCTCGGAGATGCTGATCCTGAGTCAGTAACTTATGCTCTTGCTTGGGCTGTTTATCTCCCATTGCTGTCCTGCTGCGTGGGTGCCTTTGCACTGGAAGTGTTTTCCTAATATGGCAACAGAGGTCCCCACTGATGCCATTCAGACATAAAAACATGTCCCCATCTCCAATTAACCTATTATAGAATGGAGACTAAGCTTTCAAACAATCCATTTTCCCCCCTCCAACACCCCTCTCCCTCCCTCGGTATATCCCCCTTGCTCAATATCATTCTCTCTCTTTTTGTCCTCTCTCTCCTCCCTCACTCTATTCCAGGGCATCTGAGCCAGCAGTGGCTCAAACAGAGCGGCTGGGAGCCACGGACGGAGCAGGACCTCCACTCAGTTCTTTAATAACCAGGATCTCCCCAGAACCCATTGCAAGAGGATACGTCTGTGGACGTTGCGGAAACTCTAGCACCAAAAAGCAAAGAAACTTCCAGAAGTATTCTTGCTTCAAAGAATAGTGGCTAAGGAGGACAGATGGACTTCAGGGCATCCCTTAAGCCCCGTGCGGGGCCTAAGCTGGGGTCAGAGATCAAGACAAACACCCCAGCCAAAGTAGACTTTAGGTCAGTGTTGGGGAAGAAAGAGGGAGGCTCACCCAAACCACCTCCACCAGAGCCGGATAACAGCAGTGCACCTGCAGACTTCAGGTCCGTCCTCAATAAGAAGAAGAACATAGAATCAGAGAAGCCTAGCACAAAAGACCCAGCTCCTACACCAGCAATCGCTAAGGACAAACAAACAAACATTAACGGTGTAACTACGAATGTAGCTACAGATAACAAAAAGAACAATTTAGTAGAAAAAGAAGAGACTGACAAAAAGAATGATGCAGGGACTACAAAACCGGAGATCATTCCAAGCACAGAAAAGAAAACTGATGGTGTGATAGTGGAACCAAAGAACAAAAATGGGAGCGTCAGTCAGAAGAAGGCTAATGATGTGGATGGGAGTTCAGCAGAAAAGAAGAGTGTGGCCAATTCCGTAGATGGAGAAGATGAAAAGAAGAAGATTACGGGCAAAGCACCTGTGTTCACGCAGCCTCTGAATGATTTGACTGTTGTTGATGGAGAGCGGCTGAGGTTAGAGTGCACGGTGACCTCTGACCCTCAGGCTGTCATCACTTGGACACTTGATGGGAAAGTTGTGAAGCCGTCGAAGTTTATTGTCTTATCCAATGAAGGTATGGGGCAATGAATTACGAATTCTAAATACCATGCTTATATTTATTGATTCAATTGTAATTAATTATATAGCGTTTGTGTAATTTAGAAGCATTGATTATTGGGCAAGAAGAGAGAAACAAATGAAATGATTTCAAATCAGGCTCCCTATGCTCACTATTTCAGCCTTTTTCCTTTCAACTATGCCCATATGTGGTTCTACATCTACAGCTCATAGGTCAGAAGACACACAAGTTCTTCTGGCTTTATGCTCCTGATCTGATGAGTTATTGTAAGAGCCTTGTGAAGCTTAAACTGTGTTTTCAGATACTCCCCACTCCTAACAGGCAGTAGATCACTCTGCTCATAAATTCAGGGATTGGGCTTCATATGGGTGACTCCAAGTTAGTGCTGCTATTTCAGCTCCTTTAGCTCATCCCTATTGAGCCATCTGATATGGGCGCTCAAAAATGACGGACCCTCTGTACAAACACAAAGTAGCTAATGTTCTCTGCCACTCTGGCACAGTTCGAATGTTCAGAAATAGCAGTGCAGGATTCCCCAAGTCTGGGTCACGCCAAGAGATTAAAGATATCCTGAATTGTTGCTTCATCCAGTAGTTAGAATAGACCTTTCTTTTTAACAAACTCTGTGTATAAATATTATGTCTATTATTGTACTGAGAGGCTTGTTTTGTCTGAACAAGCATCAACTTACCAGGACGAATCTAGTAGACATCTACTAGTGCCAGCTAAGATAAAGTCTATAAAACTCATATTTGGCCTTCCATCCAACTCAACTGACAATTATTTTACTAGATTACTTACTTACTAGATTAGCAAATTATCTATACCTGTGCTCATGCATCATGTTTATTTGGTTTTATCTTGTTTTGTTTTTTTTGTTTTGTTTTTTTTTTTTTACATTAGGGGGCAAGTGTTCACTTACCATAGACAAAGCCCTTCCTGAGGATGAGGGGCGTTATTTGTGCAAAGCGGAGAATGCCGAAGGAAAAGCCGAATGCTCCTGCATGGTTCACGTGGATGGTCAGTGTCTCAAAAATATTCCTACTTCTTTTTGAGATTTTTCTTATTTGCTTTTGATCTAATTTTGAGAAAATTAGCCAAATAGCCAGTCTTTAGTCTGATTGTATATAAATAGGGACATTAATTGTACAGCTGCTGCACCGCCACTGGTATATATATTAACATGCGTTGATTGTACATCTTTTTTTAGATCCTACAGATCCATCAGCAGAAAAGAAAAACAGGAAAAGCTCATCTTCATTACCTACAACAGAGAGTAGGTCAAAATACGCTGTTGTTTTTATTGGTGTGTCTAATTTTTTCAGCATGGGACTTTTCAGATACAACAGCTTTCACGTCAGTCTCCCTGGTATTAGAATGAATTCCATGTTCCTTTTGGATCCAAACATGGGATATGGCCAAGACCATGATGATTTATGGTCACATATCTAGAAAATCCCATGTACACTTGATGCTCCCCCATTGTAGGACTTCTCATGAAGCAGCATGTACATAAATACATATTTCCTTTTTAAATGTATCTGCCATTTTGAACCTAGAAAAGTAACAATGCCATGGCAGGTCAACATGGCTGTATGGTGGCATTGGAAGAGAGATTTTGTCTGCTTCACTTGTTGGCAAATGTCAGGCTACTTGTTTAGAGACCATAGCATTGGAAGTCTTTTGCTCTACTCGATTTATATGATTTTTATCAAGCTTTTACCTCCTGCGTTAATTGATGAGTTTGAGATTAAAGAGAGAGAAATAAAGTCAGACCACATTTATCCAGCTTCTCCTTATCATAGTGCTGACCTAATAATAGTGATGAATAGCACTGATATTAGTTATTAAATCCTTATTAATGTGGATATATCCACAATGGGAATCTAGCTCTGGAAACATAAGAAACATTGTTTATTGGAAAGTTTGCCCATGAGGTATATAGTTGCCTCACAAGCATCTAGGATTTCACAAGCACAGCTAGCAGCGCCTGTCACAACAATGTAACCTGATTATATGGAAAGTGAAATAGGAGTATGTGAGGAGTGCTTTAAACAGAAAAGAAGCGTATATAATGGAAGCAGAAAAGAATGACCTAAAATGGATTAGAGCAGGTTTCTCTTGCACTCACAGCCTCTTTCAATGCTTCCTCTGTCTATGTCTTCACACTGCGCCTAAGCATTAGTGAGGTTTATATGTTGCATTGTTTCTTGACGGCTATCAAAGCTAGAATAAATATTGGGGAGAGAGCCAGCACCATTTCCTGGATCCTGAGGCCCCTATTTTTAGCATGCCCATAAAAGGAGAATTCCAGCAGGCGGTATCCGTAAGGCAAGCTTTCTCTGTGGGATGCTAAGCGGCAGAGGCAAGCCTTCTGTGGAACTCCTGCACATTCTCCCAGGCACTCCAGAATAAATGCTGACTAGTACAAATTCAGCTCAAGTATACATACTCCAGTATGACCTCCAGAATGATTCTTCGATTAGTCCACCATGTTTAGAAGCAGGACACTCTCATTAAGAATGTTTCTCTTAGATTTTTTTCCTGTTGCTGTCCACTTGATGGATGATTTTTTTCCTTGCCTTTAAACAAATTGACTGGCTGCATGTTGTGAGGTGACACTCACGTATAAAATAAACCAAAGTGATCATGTGTAGCACTTACTCACCCTAACATGACATTGTGTGTATTATCCAGATGAAGCCAGGATAAAGAAGAAACCAGCACCGAAGTCTCCCACCAAACAAGGTAAAACCTTTCTCCGTTTCTCATGAAATCTAACACATTTCATTGAATGAGTTGTTCACAAAATATAAAGTAGCTCATTACCATATACAGACCATATACACATGTCAAATGTAATAAGCAGCCCTGAAAATATTTGCTGGAAACCCAGTGCATGTAGTATGTTCAGATAAGGTAGCGTTGAATTTAATGCAAACCTACATTCATCCCCACCCATAGGTTCTCCTCCCCAGGTTCTTCAGTTCCCTGGGGATCTCAAGATCAGAGCAGGGGAGAAGGTGGAGCTACTGTGTAACTTTGGAGGCACTGCACCCATTACATGCAATTGGCTCAAGTTCAAAAAACCGGTGAGAATAACTAGATGAGAATAACTAGAAGTTGAGAAAGGAATGGATATGGAGAGTGTAAAGGAGAGAAGAATTGAAGATAAGTATATGTGAAGATAAGCTGTGTGTTCTATATTGAAAGGTTTTCATATGAAAAATAATGCTCCTGATCTAACAAAAGTAATACATAGTATTGCCATTGCCTATTAAATATTTAGGATTCCAGTTACAGTGGGTCATCACTCCCCATAGTGACTTTCGGGATGATTAACAGTTGCAAACAATAGCAGTTTGAAAATAATCAATACACTGAGTTTATGATTCCTTTATCATTTGGCTTCTTTTTTATTGCACTAGATCCAGACAGGAAGTGGCGGTGTCACTGTAGAAACCAAGGAGAACAGCAGTCAGTTGACGATTGCAGCAAGTGACCAGGACCACTGTGGCTGCTACACACTGGAGCTGCAGAACAAATACGGCACCAAGCAAGCCTCACTCAACCTTACTGTCGTAGGTAAGACACTTAGCTGTGTGTGAGGGCGGAGGAGGACGGAGAGCTGGCGAGCTGAATCTATGCCCTACAGATTGTAAATAAAAATATAAGTGATTTAACCTAATGGTTAGAGAGTCGGACTTGTAACACGAAGGTGAACCTGAAGGTCATGGGTTCGAGTCTCAGGCCAGTAGGGATTGTAGGTGGGGGGAGTGAATGACCAGCACTCTCCTCCACCCTCAATACCACGACCGAGGTGAGACCCTTGAGCAAGGCACCGAACCCCCAACTGCTCCCCCGGCGCCACAGCAAAAAAGGCTACCCACTGCTCCAGGTGTGTGTTTCACGGTGTGTGTGTGTGTGTGTGTGTGTTCACTACTGTGTGTGTGCACTTGGATGGGTTAAATGCACAGCACAAATTCCGA
>CM074946.1:25634665-25647875 GCA_037577455.1 Pangasius macronema
ATGCAGAAGATAGGGATAGGTGGAGAGTGATGATTCTCTGTGGCGACCCCTGAAGGGAAAAGCCGAAAGAAGAAGAACATTAACTGAAGCTCTTGACCTGTATCTGTATGATTTTATGCATTGTGCTGCTGTTGCACGATTGGCTGATTAGATAAGTGCATGAATGTGCTGGTGTACAGGTGTTCCTAACAAAGTCGACGGTGAGTATATATGTACGTCTTCCTATGTCTGACTCTGTGTCTCTTTATATGTCTGTCTCTACCTATATCTGTTTAGTGGCAGTGACAGTTGGCGTAAATGCTTAATAAATTTTTTACTTACAGTATCTGTTGGCATGTCAAGCAGAAATAATTTGTCTTAAGAACCATAATTCCTATACTTTCTGAACGTGCGTTTTGTTCTTCTGTGTTTTTGTGTCTTCTTGTCCTCTCAGCCCAAGTGTGTGAGGTTTTCGTGGCACATATATGGACTCTGTTCTTTTTCTTTCTAGTTGAGAGAGACTGATGCGAACTTGGGCAAGAGCTCCCGTATCCTGTCGGGCATGCTGAGAAGGTAAGAGGAAGGTAGGGACCTCGTTTCTGTTGCCCCTTTTTGGATATGTGTGTGTGTGGACTACTGGTCTTGTGCTATCTAGGGCATAAGATCACACACATGCACGCATGTACACAAACACAGTCCAGGTGAATAAAAGGAAACAGTTTAGGACCAGAGTACCTCACTGAAAGCTGTGGCACTTTTGCCTGTATGAAAATGATCTTGAAATATTTACCTATTTGCTGTGGCAGCCTGGCAGTCTGGCTCCCTAGTGTCTGCTTCACATTTCCACGTTATATTGTCCCTGTATGATACTTCTTGAATAATCAAGACAATATGCAAATACTCTTTTTTTTTATTTTATTTCACCTGTTCTTTCATAAACACAGTTATATGCTATCTCTCTCACATGTCTCTCTCACTGGCTCGCTTTTTTCACCCTCTCATACACACACACACACGCAGAGGCAGGCACGCTCACACACGCACACACAGGCAAGCACGCTCACACAGAATTTACTCATCTGTCACATCTCCATTTTATAAAGTGCCTTTGCACTTGTCCCTGAACCGTGACGGCAAGGTTTTGTTTCTTTTTTCTTTTTTGATTAAGAGTAATATGTAAATGACACCAGCTAAATTTAAAATCCTGGGGCCAGGAAGGAAGTGCCAATTGAAATAAATGCTTCAGTGGTTGTAGACAATCAGGGCCAGCACACAGAGAGAGAGATAGAATGAGAGAGAGAGAGAGAGAGAGGGAGAGAGAGAGAGAGAGAAAGAGAGAGAGAGGGGGAGAGAGAGGGAGGTTGTCGGGGACGTAGACTGTAACCAATATTTCTGCATATGTCTCCATTTTGTCAAGTCTCATTAGAGAGGCTACTGCTGCCTGGTGTCACAGGAGCTGTCCAGAAATCATTCATCATCCCCCCTGCCTCCCTCCGCTACCCCTCCCTCTCCCCCTCCTTCCATCCCACCCCAGCGCTAAGTAAATAACACCACTTATTTCAATATTATCATATTAATGTTAAAGTTCAGCTGTCACCTAATGGGAAGACTTAATCAGACATAGCATTTAAGAAATGTAGTGGCGCAGCGTGGCTGCCGGCTCAGGCCAGCTCAAATCAGGATTTATGAGCTTTTTGCCACACGCTGCCATGCTTGTGCCTGCTTCCTTTCTGCATGACGGCCTTGCGCGCCTTTTTCCCTCTCCTGGCTCTCTGAAAGCAAGCAAATTAAGCGCTCATTCTTTAAACCTGCACTGCTATTCAATGTCATTTATAGTTGGGAGGAATGAGGAAACACACACACACACACACACACACACTTCAATCTTTCACTGCAGACTTCTTAAATGTCTGTGTGTTTGATTAATATAATGTTGTTTTTTTCCCCATTGCTGAAATTTACCTGCATAGCAGAGCATCCATTTTCAAACCTGGTGTAATTCATACCATGTATTACCATGCGAAGGTGATATTTTGTGTTACAACAAGGAAAGGAGTGAACTCCACTCCACTGCTACTACAAACTCTTATGTTCTGGAGATTCCGCACACATAAGCTCACTCACACACGGCAGGATTTGTTTGTCGTGAGGCACTGCTGTGCAACAAGGACAGCATTACCGTTCCGTGATTAAAAAGTTGTAAATATTGTTATAAGATGGAGCCAGCGAGGGCCACGCAAGTGCACATGTTTACCTCTCTGAAGAGGCATGTGTACATGTCTCCATACACTCACGCTCCTCTTTTAATAGCATACTAGCCAAAGCAAAAGAGCCATTAGTGCATCCTGGGCCTGCACACATTCCTATTCCTCCACAAGGTTAAAGATAGTCAAGGAGATGGGACGTGTGCTGTCCTCCTCCTTCTCAGAGACTTCTCATAGATTCTCTGTTTAGAACACTTACACTGCATCAAACAGGAAGCACATATCCCAAAAGGCTCAGGGTTTAATAGGGACACAACCCAAATACTTTGCACTAATAGTGTGGCCTGTAATCAAAGGCATTAATGCCAGCAGGGGGAAAGCAGAGCTTCTGTCTTGCTCTTCTTCCTTCTCCTCTTCTCCGTCACGGCTGTGTCGGCCTGTGTTAGACCCCCCACCCCCACATCGCTCAATGTAAATTATTCATTTGAGCATCTCAACTCCTGAGGGTTTTAATTATATTGTCATGGTCACAGTCATCCCATTAACTTTTAATGCTAATGCCTGCTTATAGAAATCATAATATCATTAAAGAGTAATCATATCAATTAAAACATTTGCCTTGATGGTTTAATGCCCAGTTGCTCAATTCAATCAGCGCTTCAAAGAAATCGGAGAAGACTGTAAGGAGCAGAAATGCGCTGTGGAAGATGATTAAATGTAATCTTGGACTACATATCTTTCAGTGTCTTGGAATGATTTACATTGCAAGTGAGGATTCTACACTAAAACATGTAGTGAGTTTGAAGAAGTTTGTTGACAGAAGTTGATGGTCTTGGCCATTTAGACGTAATTCAGTCTAGTGGGTCTCTGTCTTTATAACATTCTCAAGTCATCATTCTACCTGTATGTTTTTCCTCACGTGGTTTTATTCAGAGAATATTGTGAGATAGCAGCATCTGCAGAGACGCTCATCCCAGCCATCACACACATGGATTCTGGATTCAAAAATGCACAAAATGAGAGCAGATGCCTCTGAGAGAGTGAAATTTTATATATATATATATATATATATATATATATATATAGAGAGAGAGAGAGAGAGAGAGAGAGAGAGAGAGAGCAAGCAAGTCCTTAGTTTGAGGTATTTTAAAAAGTAGTTATTGCTGCCGACTAGATCTGTGTTTAAAGCAGACAACCAGAATTAAATCTAATCAGTTTCCTCAAACATAGTCTATGACAAACAAAGGGAAAGTGTAAGTGCAGACAGTGTATCTACAATGTAACAAACCATTTCTGTGTAAAGATAAATTGCAAGGATCCAAAGCTGTATACTACTGTTCCAAATTGTCATTATTTGCAACACACTTAATACACACACACACCACCAAAATACATATATACTGTACACTATTTGTTAACATGTTCTTGAAACACAAACTGCACCCAAAACTGCAAAACATTGCACTAAGCAGTATGTCAAAACAGCATGCAGTAATCAGTAGCAAAGTTATGACATTACTGGTATTTAATAACGATGATCCAATCCAAATTTGCACACTACTTTTTCATTACTATTTTATAAGCTGTGTCTATATCTAAATGTATGAATATGTTTAAAATAATATGAATGTAATACTCAATATATTAATAATAATCGACTGCTAAACAGATTTTTAAGTCATACACTAAACTGAAACCACGAAACTACATTTCACTTTGTACTTTGTACTTGGCAAAAGCTGGTTTTAATTCATGTTGGTGATGCTCTTCTGAACATTCATAAGAAATCCTTCTGACAAGTCTTGGGGTGTCCTGGTCGATGGTACAGCGCTGATGTCTGTGATCTGATTAGCATAAAGACTTTCTCTTTGACAGGTGCTGTGTGATTTGTGCTCAGAGCAGAGAAGATTCAATTAAATCTCATAGCAACTCTACTATCTACAATCCATAAATCCTTGTGTGTATAAGTGTGTTTTTGGAGGGTGTAGAGCGAAAGACAGACAAAATGGAGGGAATGCAAATCACCACCTCGATTCCACTACTTTGCATCACAAATTCTACCCCACTAAGCCTGACTGCACAGTCAAAGGTTATCTGAAGTCTCTTTTAAATAAGGAGCACAGTTGTTCTGTTTTCACCAATTAGTCATTTAATCATCTGTGTGCCTGCCTCCTGTGTGCCTGCCTCTTGTTCCCAAGAGAGACGGAATACATCTGTGCTTACACTCAGAGCTCTCCGTGCCTCCCCTGTGCTTAGTAAGATGCTTGTAAAGTCTATGGCGCATAATATAGGTGGACGTTAGCACGTTAGATTAAGTCTTCCATGTGTCATGGCAAAATAATACAACTCCTACACAACAACTGTTAATGCATTAAGTAAAGAACAAAACCTGATCGGGCCTACTGTTATAATTGATATGATACTGTAGCCAGATGAATATTGCTTAATTTCCAGTAACAACTTGCCCTGAAGTGTCTTATTCATCTTATACTACAGCTGTTAGCCTGTAAGTCCTATGTCTTAAAAACTTTCCTGTCTCAGACAACTTAAAGTTACAGCATTACGTCTGACTGTTTCCAGATACTGACACTGGAGACTCCTTCCAAAAATCCTAAAAAAAAAATAAATAAATAAATAAATAAATAAAAAATCTCCTCACAGAACCCTTTACCTATCAACAGTTATACACATTTTTTTAATGTTCAATAGTCACTGCAAGTGCAATGACTTTCAAGTCATTTTGGTTCAATGTTTTTTGCCAAGGAAATATGCAAATGTGTACACACCTCCACAAACTATTTTGAATGTAAGTAAATCCAGAGATCGGTTATAATCATGACTTTTATTTGTATAATGACTTTCTCACACCCAAGGACAATTCACAATAGAAAAACAAAGCTATTATCAACACATGCAATACAGTACTCAATAAAAATGTATGCAAGATTCAAATACATGTAAAAAAAAATGGTCAAAAAGTGTCCTTCAAATTACAAATGAATATGAATGAATACATACTGTATATTCATGCAGTCATTGATATGGTGAAGGTTTCTGTAAGGAGACATTCATTTAGTATTTTTGGAAGGAGTCTCCAGTGTCACCGCTTGGTAACAGTCAGAGGTAAAGCTGGAACTTTAAGTTTTTTGCTATCAGAAAAACTTCAGGAGGAAGGGCTTTGCGGTTTCCTGGTGGCATGACAAGCTGCTTTTTTTTTGTCTTTTTTAACTTCAAAAAAGAAGGAAAAGACAGATGCTGATTAGGGAACAATTGTTTATAGCTGTTTGTAGCTGCTATAACGTAACGTCTCAAACAACACTAAAAGTAATTATGTATGTTTTTAAATAAATAAAAATTGTAGTAGTTGGCCAATTGCTGTGGTATAAGAAGATTAAGACACTTTGGGATGTGCTGTTATTGGAAAACAATCGATTTCAGCATGGTACCAGTTACCCCGCGTCATGTCCTATTGTCCTTTAATAGCACTTTCTGTCGTGTTTTATTCCTTACATATGGCCCTGCCATATGCTTATGAGATTACCAGGTGCTTAGTTCTCAATTATTCTAAATCTGGACAATCCATCTGGACAAACTCAATAAGTGGGTGTGAGTCTTGGCATGTGCACAATGTCTAGTCAATGCATGGCTAAAATGGACACGTGGCTTGATGGATGACAGTCTCTGTGTCTTACAGAACTCCATGAACCTTCCACCAGACAAGGTGAGGCTTCTGCGGCAGTACGATAACGAGAAGAAGTGGGAGCTCATCTGTGATCAGGTGAGTGACATGACTGATACTCTAAGCCTGCTAAACATCAAAAGCACTAACATCTGTCCGTCAAACTTGTGAGAAATAGCTGATAAAGATATGCTCTCAAAATTGAAGACTGTAAGAACCTTGAAAATGTAAAACATCTACGATGGTAGCATGATGACTCTGCAGGAGGTGTGGAACAAAATGTAACTTTTAATTTTAATTTCCTAATCCTTTACTGCACTAAAACATGTTTATAAGCTGTATTCATGGGGCAGAATTTGAACTGAAATGAAGCCTTGACAGCATTTCATTAGAGACTGTTCATAGATGATCTCTCCTAACACAATGTGTGTGACATTTGTTTACTTGCTGCCATTCATCACCTTGCCATCCTAGATAAATGGAGCAGTAGTGATGATATTATGGCAGAAATAATATAGTACATGATGAATACTGTGATATGATAACCTATTATTATCTACTGGCCTACTGTGGAGAATGGCATGTTTTACTGTATTTGTAATGCAGAGTATAAGAGATGGAGACGTTATTGCTGAATGTCAGAGAAGTGAGCTGAGTGTCTGGAGTAGGCATCTTTAGATATGATCGTTGCCTAATTTTCTGTTGTGGTTTATGGTTTTGTCATGCTATTATGTTTAAAATATATGGATCAGTACAATTCTTGCAATGAACAACTGAATTGTCTAAAGAATAAAGAATGTGCTACTGCAAAAAATATGAGTGAATAATATACTATAGCCAAAATATACCATATTCTTGTTATGTACAGTGAGTTTTAGTTAGACCTCAGCTAATTAATACTGTTACACAACAGAACATAGTTATAAATAGTTCATAGGTCAAAGCCCTTAACCAAGAATAATTTTAGAATACGATCACATAGAGATTTGAATATAGTGATGAACCAGAGTAGGTTGAATGAACATGATGTTTGTTGACACATTCTGCTTGACCAACTACATATAGAATATTTATTTGGAAACATTGTAAAAATCTAATGGTTAATAGCGATCGAAGCAAATAGTCATGATTGGACAATAATGTAAATGGTGACAGAAACTAAAAACTAAAAGTCATGTCAGAGTTTAAAGTGCATTGCTGAAATCTGGACGCTGAGAGAACCATGATGTCAAACCTGGATATATTTCTTGAGTTATTCCAACCGTCAAAATAGAGAAGCATGCAATATTAGGCCTAGGAAGTATCATATTTTTATATTGTGCTTTAAAAGCAAGTCTTTGTGCTTCTACTTCTCTCTAAATTCCCACACTTCCCCACAGTGTTTGTAACTTGCACTAGGAAATAATGCACGCACCCACTGCATTTGCATACGCATGTGATGTTGCCATGGTTACACTAAAGTGAGCCAGCGAGAGCATGGTCGACTTTTTTGTGGATGTGTTTGCTGAGGTGACTGAGCGAATGAGGTATTAATAATGCATGATCATATTTCTCTCATGAGACATGCAGGATGATGCTGGAAGGAGGAAAATAAAATTGGAGGATGTTGCCTGTGTAATGTACCTTAGTCCAGTACCAACATCAACAACTGATACAGATTTTACTCAGTTGATACCTACTGCTTATGAACACATTTCGAATATATATAATTCAGATATAAATGCATTTTTAGTGTGAAATTCAAGTCTACATATATATCCTGTATTTATCAATAGCTTTATTTTTCATATATTGGGATTTGTTTGTTTATGGTAACACATTAATGCTACTTAATTGCTTTCATCTCCTGAAGCAGGGGTATTCAACTAAAATTTGTGAAGGTCCAGCTTCTAAAGGTTACAAAGATATGGATAAGCAACTAACAGAACCTTTTAATGATTTGTACTGTTATGTACAAATAATTGCATCAGTCTGAAGTGGTTGTGTCTTGTTTCATACTGGAGTTTCACATTATCACATTTGAATAGCACCCCAGATACAGATAAGATCTGTTTTGATACACAGACATTTCTCTGTCCATTCATTTTTAAGCATTCTGTTTTCGTCATCAGCCTTTTAACAAACCGTGTACTCACATCGCTAATCAGACTAGAGAATGTGAATGAAATAAAAAAAAATAATAATCTGTGTCTGTGAAAATGGTTCCCTTTCTAGATGAGCTGCCTTCAGCTGAATAATTTACATCAGCGCATATTGAATGGCCACACTAAACCACAACAAGCTACAAAAAAAGGATCTAATAAGGGTTGGGCGAGATGACTAAAATATCATATCACAATTTTTAAGGTCGATAGATATATAGATAGATACACACGCCTATGTATACAGTCTCCTCCAAAAGTAATGGAACAGCATGGCCAATTCTATTGTTTTTTGCTATGCACTGAAGACATTTGGGTTTGAAAAAGATGAATATGAGAAAATGGATCAGAATTTCAGCTTTCATTTACATCTAAATGTGTTAACAATCAAGTGAAATATTGGAACATGTGACTGACAGGTGTTCCTTGTTGCCCATTTGTGTGTGCTGTTAGATTGTTTAAACAATTAATAGCTCTGAATGTCTACTCTTGGTTTGGGGCCTGAGTTTCACCTGTGAATACTGCATTTGTTGTTGAAAGGGATACAGAAGACCAGACAGCTGTCTATGGGAGAAAAGCAAGCCATTTTGAAGCTGAGAAAAGAGGGAAAATCAATCAGAGCCTTTGCACAACCATTGGGCATAGCCAATACAACAATTTGTAATGTCCTGAAAAAGAAAGAAACCACTGGTTTACTAACAGCTAACAAATAGGTTGGCCAAGGAGAAAACAACAGTATTTGATGACAGAAACATTGTGAGAGCTGTGAAGAAAAACCCAAAAGCAACAGTGACATCAACAACTTCCACAGGCCAGGGGTGAAGGTATCCACCTTTTGAAAAAGACTTTGAGAGCAGAAGTATAGAGGCCATACCACAAGATGCAAACTACTCATCAGCAGTAAGAATCAGAAGGCCAGTTTGGAATTCACAAAGAAATACAGAGATGGGCCACAAAAGTGCTGGAACCAAGATTAACCTCTACCAAAGTGATGGAAAAGCCAGAATGTGGAGAAAGAATCTGCTCATGATCCAAAACATACAAGTTCATCAGTCAAGTACGGTGGAGGAAATGTCATGGCTTGGACTTGCAATGCTGCTTCTGGTACAAGCTCACTAATCTTTATTGATGATGTAGCTCGTGATGGTAGCAGCAGAATGACTTCAGAAGTCTACAGGAAAATTCTGTCTGCCAATTTACAGAGAAATACAATCCAATTTAATTGGAAGGCACTTCACCATGCAGCAAGACAATGACCTAAAACATACTGCCAACACAACAAAGAACTTCATCGGAAAGCATAGGTGTTAGACTGGCTAAGTCAATCACCAGAACTTAACCCAATTGAGCATGCATTTCACCTCCTGAAGAGGAGACTGAAGGGAGAAACCCACAAAAACAAACAAAAAAACTGAAAGAAGGTGTGGTACCAGCCTGAAAAAGCACCAAAAAAAAGAAGAATGCAACAGTTTGGTGATGTCACTGATGTCAATGATGTCACTGTAACCAAATATTAAGTGTTATTTACTTTAATTTGTTTTAAGACTATTTGTTCCAGTACTTTTGCTCGCCTGAAAATTGGGTGGTCTGCCACCAAGTTGTTCTAAGTTGTTTAACACATCTAGATGTAAATATCAGGAAATGAAAGCTGAAGTTCTGATCTATCGTCTCATATTCATTTTTTGATCTCAAACTCTAATGTCTTCAGGGTATAGTAAAAACAAAAGAATTGGCCTTGCCGTTCCAGTACTTTTGGAGGGTGTCTAAAGACCAACGAGAGTAAAAAATGTTTAATTTTGTATTTATTATTTACAACATATGCTCTACATGTTCACCCTTGACATATTTGCTCAGTACATTCCTGTTGGGTCCTGACTTTTCAGACACCCGATTTATACATGCATTTTACACATTTTGAAACTAATAAAGTTTGTGACTTAATTTATCATGATATCGATATTAGACTATATTGTCATATTTTTCATCCCTAGGATGTGCTACAGCAGCAGCGGTGGTTCATGTTTTAAAAAACTGAAATTGCTGAACTACTAGTATTTTTCACTGAAATACTTTTCTGGTTCTGGTTCTGCAATATGGACCACAGTCCACCAGTTGTGATGACACCTGTCGTAAAAAGATGATAACTATGTTGATCAGACTAGTATGGTTCCCTATAAAAAAAACTGCATTATTATTATTTGTACTGAAAATGTAACAGACATTTTAACTTTATAATATCGATCCTATTTGTATAATATAATTAAATTTATGTATTTTTAATAAGTGATGGCTTGCTAATAAACAATTGTTGATAACAACACAAGGTCATATATGGGGGTCAATAATTTGATTGTG
Source organism: Pangasius macronema (assembly GCA_037577455.1). NCBI lineage: Eukaryota > Metazoa > Chordata > Actinopteri > Siluriformes > Pangasiidae > Pangasius > Pangasius macronema. The sequence goes on from CM074946.1 coordinate 25,645,024, forward strand.
GTTGAGCTTTGAATTTAATGCATCTTAAGGTTTTATACTGTAATAAGTGTAATTCAAAGCTGTCTGCTTGTATGTAACAGGAACGGTTCCAGGTGAAGAATCCTCCTCACACATATATCCAGAAGCTAAGAGGATTTCTGGACCCAGCTGTCACAAGGAAGGTAGGTTTTAAGCCTGTTTTACACCAGAAGCAGTAACTCTGTGTGACGTTGTGTACAGTATGATGATGTTAATCATTGTTACCTTTTATACTAGCCATACGCAACAAGCTATGCTTATGCAGTCACACACACACAGCCAAGTTACAGTCGATACATCAATTTACACAAGGAAGTTTCCTCATATTCCGCCACAGATTGCACAGCTTATAGAATAGCACTTGATCCAGCACATCGTATTATTTTGCCTTTTATCTATGCACTCTCCTGTAAAGAAAATGTGCAGATGGTTTGAAGGATAAACTGAGTGCTCATCAGCTACACTTACAGCCCGCTTTAAGTTAATTCATAATTTTATCCATAGAAAAATTCATTACTTGAAATGAATTCTTAATAATATCATATTTATGTATTTACTCTCGGCTTCAAGTGGCATCCATAGGTTTTGTTATTGTATTTACAGCTCAAAACATAAATGTCAGCATGACATATTATGGTTACATCAAACATTCATTGGCCCTGGCTTAATACTGTTCCCTAGGTGAGGTGGTATCATGCAAGAAAAATGTGATTAAGCCCAAGGCCAGAATAGCATGTAACTGAGACACACTTTTTTTGTGGAAAAAAGAACAAAAATACATGCTCCTATGCAGAATTGCGGTGGCTTGCTGTGGTTTAATCCTGTGCTTATGTCAGTTTAATATTTCCAACTGAGGAAACCAAGGAACACTGAATTTATCATCATTATAGAGAAGTGCAAAGTGAGTCAGAATGTGGCATTATTTTCTATGGTGACTAATGTTGTGACCTTTTAACTCTGAGAAATCTTTTATCATGTGTGCAAGAGAGTTAGGCTGTACGTTACATATGATATTTTTACGTGTCTGTTGTTTTTTGCTGTGTTTGTGTGTGTGTGTGTGTGTGTGTGTGTGTGTGTGGTTAACATGTGTGCCCTGCTTGGTGCAGAGCTGCTGCATTATTCAGTTCATTTAGCACGCGTAAGTAATGGAAGTGAGGCCGCCCACTTGCTCTCCCGGGTTCAAATAGAAACTAATACCCAACAGTTTATAAACTTCAGCAGAGAGGGGTGTTTGTATGATGCCTGATATTGTTTGCATCAGTGTGCCGAAATAATGACCCTTTCCTGCAGAAATTCAGGAGGAGAGTTCAGGAATCCACCCAGGTGCTCCGTGAGCTGGAAATTTCTCTACGAACCAATCATATCGGGTGAGTTACAGGTTGTCAGAAAATCTGACGTATGGGTTCTTTTAAAAAGCAACGGATCACTCTGGTTTAATTATAAAGTTCTATAACACCATTAAACAAAGTTTTGCAAAGTATGACTCATAATAAGTAAGGAATATACCACTTATTATGTGCATGCTGTTCTGGAAAATAATCAGTGATGGCATGAAGTGATACAGCAGAGTTACTGTTATTATGCCGAAGTTGATTATTTTCCAATAACAGTCCATTCCAAAGTGTTTTATTCCTCTTATACTGTAGCAGTTTGACAGCAGTATAAGAGGAATAATGGCAGTTTTATATATATTCAATAATGTCATGTAATGCTTTTCATCTGTTTATAGTTATGTTTAATGGTGGAGAACATCTGTGAAACAAGTTATACTATATGGCAAAATGTTTGTGGACACCACAATCACACCTATATGTGGGCCTTCCCTAAACTGTTACCACAAAGTTGTGTAGAAAGTCTTTGTACACTGTAGCATTACAATTTCCCTTTTACAAGAACTAACAAGCCCAAAAAAATGTTCTAGCACGACAGTGCACTAGTGCACAAAGCAAGGTCTATGAGGACATGGTTTTCCAAGGTGGGTGTGGAAGAATTCAAGTGCCCTGCACAGAGCCCTGACCTCAACCCCACTGACCACCTTTGGGATGCATTGGAACGCAGATATGTGTGTGATGGTCAAGTGTCCACAAACCTTCATCCATATAGTGTATGTTATAGCAGCTGTAATCAGCTGTTCCATCACCAGCTTCTCTTTTTACCTTCTCTTGAAGTTAATAAATGCAGCTTTCCATGTTATCAAAAAACCTCAAAGCCCTCCACCCCATGTCAGAAAATGTAACGTTACAGCTTTACCTCTGACTGTTATAAAGCGCTGACACTGAAGACTTCTTTCAAGAATGCTAAATAAACATCTGCTTACAGAAAATGTAACCATTTTGACAAACTAAACATGTTTTTATAATCTATTTATGTGGAGCATCCACCATACAAGTCATTGTGTTATTTGCTACTATAAAAATCACTATAGTACTATAAACCTAATAAAACTATAAATTAATCAATAATTAATAATCTTCTGACCAATCAAGACTGCATTCAACAGCAATCTGATATAATTCACTTTAAAGCTTAAATTCAATTTTAACACAGGAAACAAAATTAGCTGGTCAGTGTCAGAATATTGATATTTAGGCAATTTTTTTTTTCTTTTTCCTTTTCGCATGCAGCCGTTATTTTTGTGGCCTGTAATGAACATTATTGTGAGTGGAGTAGAGATGTGACATTCAAACTCAGGATTCAGAAGCATCCGCTATAGTTAATATATATAAATATATATATATATATATATACAGTCAGGTCCATGGCTGCCAATGGAACTGGTTCTCTTGTATTTATTGATGATGTGACTGCTGACAAAAGCAGCAGGATGAATTCTG
>CM074946.1:25651007-25661610 GCA_037577455.1 Pangasius macronema
TTATTGTCTATACAAAAAAAATGGAGATAAATTAAAAGTTTCCATATGGCAACGCCATGCAGTAAAGGGTTAAATGTGACTATCCTCTGACAGTCAAATGCATTGCTTTAACAGACACTATACTAATTGGGTATGTGAGTGCAAGATGAATTGGCTGAATAGGAAATGACATTAAATGGTCAGATCAGTACAATGTTATAACATTAATGCATTTTTTATCTGTAGTTGAAATCTCACTCTTGGTCTGTAAAGGACAGCTTTAAGAATAATGTTGAACCGTTCTGAAATTAACCCCGTTATTGCTGACTGTTTTTCCTCTTTTGCTAGATGACGGATAAGCTGCTGGACACAGAGAACGAGGCCATGTCTAAGATCGTGGAGCTGGAAAAGCAGCTGATGCAGAAGAACAAGGAGCTGGACTCGCTACGGGTGAGGGCTAAACGACATTCTCTAAAACCCACTCCAAACAAACTGAGTTAGGACTACTTCCTAATTCAGAACATTCGATGGCGGACTTTTATATATGTAGTTACCATCAAGGCAAATGACTGTGAATGTTCTGAGTTGGGGAAATTATTGTTAACCTTTATTTTCCATTCAGAACTCTTCAGTTTACTAGAAGTGGAACAGGACAAAAAATGCTTCAGCTCAATAACACTAATTATGTTGATTTTTTTTATATATATAATTTTTATTACACTTCAGATTTGACCTAAAACTAGCAAGGTGAAAGTGATTAAAAGGACTGTTTTCAGGAGAATGTGAAGTGGTTATGTGTCTATTTCCATAAAGTTTGCTATTAATTGAGAGAAAGTTAAAGTGTTTTGAAATCAGTTTTGTCACTATTTAAGTTTTATCTACTTTTGTAGATAAAAAGATTTAAAAAAGCTTGTATCAGATGAACAGAACTTGAATGTTTAACCAAGCTGTAAATCACATCCTTTTTTGTAGGATGAGCAAAATTTGGAGAATATGTAGATAACAGGAGTTTTTTTGTGATGCAGGCTGTGTACAGGGATGCCAGCTCGCAGGTACACTCACTCCGGCGTATGGTGCGTGAGAAGGACGAAGCCATCCAGAAGCAGTCCAGGCTGGAGAAGAAGATTCACGAGCTTGAGCGGCGTGGTAGTCTGCAGATCCAGGTGAGGGGAGAGGGAGATGGTGAGGGAGAAACGTCCCCTCTGCCGTCTCCTCCTCAGCCCATGCCTCTCTCGCCATGCCCTGACGCCATGGTCCAGGCTGGTGCAAGTGCCAGCAGCTCATATGCCTCTGCTTCACAAACTGGAACCCTGAGGAAGATAGCCACTCCTCCTCCGCCCCCACCACCACCTCCTCCACCACCACCCATGCCTGACTCCTCCTGTGAGTAAAACATATCAGCCAAATGAGCTAGATTCCTTTTTTGACACTTCATGTTCTATTCAGGTCAAAAGAAATAAAAGTAAAACAATATATATTGTACAGTAAATGTAGTTTATTTTAATAGAATGCTAACAAATATTATTGCATCTTTGAAAATGGCTTTAATGGTTCTAACAATTTTTATGTTACCTTTTTTAAATTTGGATATCAGTAAATTTATCTAATTTGGTTTTGTAAATAATATATTCTTTGCTCTGTCATGCAGTACCTAACGGACCATCAGCTGTTACTGCCCCTCCTCCTCCACCTCCGCCCCCTCCTCCACCCCCTCCCCTTGGTCGGGCCATGGAGATGTCCACCCCACTCCCCCCGCCTCCTCCCCCTGTAGCCCCTCCCCTCCCTGGCTGTGGCACGCCCACAGTCATATTCAACTCTGGCCTAACAGGTTTGTACTATAGGTGTATATATCTGTATGTATAAGTGAAGTCTGTGTATCTGTGTGTTTGAGTCTGAAAATGGCCAAGCTGTTTATTTCTGTTCCTGCTGAATTAATTAATCTAATCCTTAGCAAATTTATTTTCTTTACTTTTCACTGCCAGTTTCTGTTTTTGCTTGCTTGAATTACCTGTTTGTTTTACTCTCTAAACCTTTCTGCTTTTATCTACTTTTCTTTTTCTTCCTGCCCTCAAAGATGGACCAATCAAGCTGTTCTGTAGGTTTCCTCGGTTTTGGTGATCTCTGCTGTGTTTATTTCTTGTGGCCATAAATTATTCGTGGGCATGATCTGACATGTGATTTTATGTATATATACACACAGTACTGTGCAATAGTCTTAGGCACATGAAGCAAAGATGCCTTCAAAAATAATGAAATTAAACATGTGTACATAAAAAAAATCCACTGTACATACCTGTTTCTGTATTTGCAGATAAAACCAGACAGACTTCATTATGATTTCTGTCTGAAAAGTGGTGTATTATAAGTAAAGTAATATGGTGCTTTATTTACTGACATACAAACATTCTCAAACACTAATTTTTTTGTGGGTAAAGTATTATTTGGAATCTAAAATGTTTTTTTTTTTATTATTATTATTGACCCAGTAATGCAGAAGTCATTAAATAAACATTTAAGCCAGAATTTATTTTTAAAAATTTAGGGTGCCTAAGACTTTTGCATAGTGCTATATATATATGATTTATATAAACATAAAAATAGTCTAATTGTATTAAAACTGTCTGATGGTCACATCTACATCTTTTCCAGCGGTGAAGATTAAAAAGCCAATCAAGACCAAGTTCCGGATGCCGGTCTTTAACTGGGTGGCTCTGAAACCTAATCAGATCAATGGCACTGTCTTTAATGAGATTGATGATGAAAGGATTCTGGAGGTAATAAGTCTCTCACAGCCATACCAACATGCACAGAAGTGCTTAAATCTTATTAGTACATGTCAAGTCATGACTTTGCGATGTCAGCCTAAATAAGCATGATACTACAGGGATGGACAAATGATAAATACATTAGCTAGCCCGCTGGACAAGTGAAAGCACCAATGTGTTGCCTGGTCAGATTTTGGTTGCCCAGAAATCTTAATGACTAGGTTGAAAGAATGGTATCTAACACAAAGTAGATCAATTATATAAATTCCTGTCACTAGTGTCTGAGGTGACACATTGTGTTTGCATCCTTAACCTTAAGCTAGTTAGCAATGTTTGGCTCTGAGCTGTGGGGTTTTCTTTGCATATCATATAAATGTTCTTGGGCCTGATTTAGTAAAGTAGTGTGCAAATGTTTTCGCAGAGCTGCAAATGACAAAATAATGCTAATTCGCTAAATCTTTCAGTAATGCAGCTGAGGCTTTGCAGCTCATTGGCTACCACAGACACACACTAACTCTTCCTTCTTTTATACTGCGCCATTTCTTTTGTTTGAATAGCTAGTCTTACTTCAAGTCTTATTAGTCTTAATTTATGAATTTATTTTTGATTGCTTTTTTCAAGTCATTAATATGAAACAACTGAGTTTCACAAAATTTCCGCTGAATTCTTGTGTACAATGAAAAAAATAAGCAATTTAATCCTGACAGCGCAACTTGTTGTGCAGTAACTCATTGCCGGTTATAGGATTTGAAGTGTATCAATCAGGGGTCAAGTTGGTCTCCTTATATGTAAATTTACACAAGATAATTCAGGAACTCTCATATGATACAAACCTTTTTTCCAGACTTAACTAGATTTCTTGTGTAAATGCTCCTGCAAACAATTTGTGAATAAATTCTGGCATTTTTTCTCACTAGCATTTTTTCTCACACCATGCTTAACCATGAGATGACTATATGTTTTTCTAGGAGGAGAGTTACATGTAATCTGAGAAACATTATTTAAACCGACTAGTAATAGCCAATATGTGTAGTGCAGCAGGAGGTTTCAGGATTCAGAGCTAGAAGAGTGTGTTATAGTAACAGTATGTTCAGTTTAAACATACTGTAGCTACATGCTCAATGAAAACCTTTATTTTTGTACAAGTCAGTGAGCAGGGTTTATTTTTTGTCAGGTTGCTGAATGAAAGAAGAAGAAAAAATCCCGATGACTCATTGCCTACTGAGCCCCCTTGTACACCAGGAATAGCTCAGTCACATCGAAGTGTATTATATGTGATTTGTCATGCTTCCATTTGTCTGTAATTGGCAGGACCTGAATGTGGATGAGTTTGAGGAGATGTTTAAGACCAAAGCCCAGGGTCCTTCAGTGGATATGACCATGAGCAAGCAGAAGGCTCCACAGAAGGGCCCAAGTAAAGTGTCACTACTGGAGGCCAACAGGGCCAAGAACCTGGCCATCACCCTACGCAAAGCAGGAAAGAGCCCTGAGGAGATCTGCAAAGCAATTCAGTCGTGCGTATACACTTCTGCACTGCAGTACACTTCTCGATAGGGTATTGACTAAGGTTTAAATATTTCAAGGATTCAAAATGGTAGTAAGCTCATTTTATGTGGAACAAGAATAATATACCAAAATAGCCTGTAGAGTAATATAACTTATTTCCTGAAGGTAAGTATTTTGATTTTTTTTTTTGGTTGATTTGAATTGGTCAGAATAAGCACCATACATAGTTCACAGCCTAACCATTCCTGTTCCTTGTCTCTCAGGTTCGACCTGCGCACAGTGCCTGTGGACTTTGCAGAGTGTCTGATGCGCTTTATGCCCACTGAAGCAGAGGTGAAGACGCTGCGGCAGTACGAGAGGGAGCGACGACCCTTGGCGGACCTGACCGACGAGGATCGCTTCATGATGATGTTCAGCAAGATTGAACGGCTGCCTCAGAGGATGACGATCATGGCCTTCATGGGCAACTTTAGCGACAGCCTGCAGATGCTCACACCGGTGAGAAGCACTGGAATGATAGAGGGAGAGATAGAGGGTGGTAATTATGCTATGCATAGATGGAGAGAAGAGATGGAGGGTGGGGCAGAGAATGAGATGATAGATTAGAAACAGTAGGAACAATGAAAAAAGACTATGGACATTAGGATAAGAAATAAAGGAGAGCTTGATAGGTGAGGGGAGGGGATGGGGGGTTAAGTAGAGAGATAAAATGTGATAAAGGATAGTTTAGACACCTTGGATATTTTATCATTTTAATAATAGATGGGCGGTAGCATCACTACCTCACAGCTTCAGGGTCCCAGGGCTCGGGTTACTGTCTGCATGGAGTGTTGAGTTTCCTCCGGGTTCTCCAGCTTCTTCCCACCTCCCAAAAACATGGAATAGCTACTCTAAATTGCCCTTAGGTGTGTGTGTGTGTGTGTGTGTGTGTGTGTGTGTGTGTGTGTGCTTGGTGCCCTGAAATGAACTAGCATCCCATCCTCAGTGTATTCCCACCCCAAGTGTTCCTGGGATAGGCTCCAGACCCACCGCAACCCTGACCAGTAAAAAGCAGTTACTGAAGATGAATGAATGGGTAATAATGGTAGATGGAGATAGATGGAAAGTGGAGGGATACATTGAGAAGATGGATAGATTAGAAAAAAGCATTGGGTAGAAATGAATGAAACCATTAATGGATCGAGAAATGCACATGATTCAAGAAATAGATTGGAATTCGTAGAAACTATGAATAAGCACTATAGTGTACATAGTAACTCGATGAAGAAATGGATAAAGGGATGGATGGAGGATGTGCTAGAGGACAGGATATAGGGTGGGTTAAACAGAGAGATGTGAAAAGAGAGTGTATAAATAAGTAAGGGCGTAAATGATATAAAATATGAAATGTATAGATACAATGATTAAACACTATACCATAATCCTGATATGGGTGGACGGAATGATGGATAGAGTTACAGGTGGAAGGATGAATGGAGGGTGGAATAGAACGAATGTAAAGCATGTACATGAAGGAGAAGATGATGGATAGACTATAACAAATGTATCCTGATATAAAACCTGAATGGATATGGATATTTATATCCACATCTTTTATTTCCAGCAACTTCATGCGATCATCGCTGCATCTGTGTCCATTAAATCCTCCCAGAAGTTGAAGAAAATCCTTGAAGTGAGTTTATACTCTTTATACAGCTACACTTAGAGTTTCTGCAATTCCCTATCTCACTCTATATAATTTTTTTATCTCTCATTTATCAGATAATTCTGGCTCTGGGGAACTACATGAACAGCAGTAAGAGAGGAGCTGTGTATGGATTCAAGCTTCAGAGTTTAGATCTGGTGAGTCTGTAGTCACCTGCTACTTCAATTTTTTTGGTACGGATAGTTTTGAACACAGCAGAAACAAGAGTGATTTGACTCTGAGTTGACTCAACTGCAGGAAGTGAATCAAACATGCTGTGTCTGTTGGGTTGCTTAGAGAATTTATTGTAGATGTGAGCTGCTAAACTGAGCCTCGAGGTGGGGGCAGTCGTGGCCTAATGGGGGGCAGTCGTGGCCTAACGGTCTGAGAGTCGGACTTGTAACCCGAAGGTGAACCCGAAGGTCGTGGGTTCGAGTCTCGGGTCCGGCAGGGATTATAGGTGGGAGGAGTGAATGACCAGCGCTCTCTGCCACCCTCAATACCACGCACTGAGCAAGGCACCGATCCCCCAACTGCTCCCCGGGCGCCGTAGCTAAATGGCTGCCCACTGCTCCGTGTGTGTGTTCACAGTGTGTGTGTGCACTTGGATGGGTTAAATGCAGAGCACAAATTCCTAGTATGGGTCACCACAGTTGGCCACAAGTCACTTCAAATTAAAAAAATTAATATGACCAAAAAAAAAAAAAATACCACAATATATCAAGACATTACTAGAATCTACGATATGTACCACAAATTTTGGTTTGTTAACAAACTGCCAGAAAAATAGTTGTGTTGCATTTAAAAGTAAACCTTCACAAACTAGAGCCATAAAATATTAATTTAATGTCTACAAAAATAGGTTTACCCTGAAAATGAGGAAAATTTAAAAAAATTTATTTTAAATGTGGGACATTTTACAATTTTAAAGATTCAAAATAGTAGAAAACACAAAATAGTAGAAAATGCACAAATGCATTGTGTTCTGGATAACTGGATCAACAAACAAAATGAGAAGAAAAAATTTTATATATCTAATTATCTAGTAAAATACTTATCGATGTAATTATCTGGTCATTTATTGAGCGCTGACTCTGTGCTGATTTCTGTGCACATTTGGCCATACTTTGTTTACCTTTTTCCGTCACTGTATTTCTGACCAGTCAGTGAAACCGTTTCAGTACATTTTCAGCGCTACATCCCTTCAGCTGATGTGTTTTTTGTGAAACAAAACAGACAAACCTAAATGATCAATTTCGCCATGATACAGACCCAGCAAACAGACTCAGAGATGTGAAGAGACTCTTAGATAACAAAGCGTGTTTGGTGCGCAGCAGTTGCTGTCATCCCTTTTGTATTATTTACACTTACTCTCACTGTGCTCAAACCTGAATCTTTTTTGATCACAGCTGCTGGAGACCAAGTCCACAGACAGGAAGCAGACCCTTCTGCACTACATCGCTAATGTGGTGAGGGAGAAATACGCTGCTGTGAGCATGTTCTACAATGAACTTCATTATGTAGAGAAAGCTGCCGCTGGTAAGACTATTTATTATCACAAATATTTATATACAGCAATGAAAAGAAATTTTTGATGCAAATGCAGAAAATGCAGGGCACAAAAGAGAAGCAATTTGTTGCAAATGTATCACTAATATAGATGGAGATGTATTTATATTGGTTCTTTGATTTAAGCATTTACTTCCATGGCTGGGGGTATTGGCAGTTGTAAGGTTTTGGCTCACTCATACATAATAGAGTCCCAAATCTCCTCTGTTGCATTGCACTGCAGTAAAACAGAATTTTTCAGCCTGTAAAGGAAGTGCAAGTTTCATTTCAAGTTCCATGAAAAATTGTGTTATATTAACATATTAAGAATGCATGTACAATATGAAATCTCAGTATTATATCAAACATCCAGCAAAGAGTGAATATAGAAATGTGATAAAACACTGCTTACTTTAAAAACTGCTGACTTTACTTAAAATACCAATCTGAGAATTGTCTAAGCATGGCATACCATACTAAAACAGAAGTCCTGAAGTGTTTTATTCCTCTTATACCACATCAATTTGCCAAAAATTACATTGGTTATTTATTAAAGAATGACATATCATACTTTTGAGCTTTTATAGTTCAATTTAATATCGTGGAACATCAGTAAACAAGTTCATTCCTTTTATCACTTACGTTATAACAGCTATAACTGTGATGTTCTAATGAACATATATAGTATATAATGGTTCAAGCCTAAATCTCAAAACGAGCTACACACAATGGCCTAAGCAGTGAGAATCAGATTGTTCAACCCTAAATACATGAACCTACCAAATTATAAAATGATTACTGTTGGCAACTCCAGCTAAGCTAGCTTTTGATTGCTAGTTGCTTACACTTGCTAGGTCATCTAGATTTGAAGAGATGCAAATAAATCATTTTGATAACTGTGGGAGGAACATACAGCCTTGTGATTAGGCAAACTTAACCCTAAATTAACAATTAGTACAAAATTATATGTCGTACAAGTATTTTGTGTGGACAAAAGACCAACATTAACATAATTAGAAATTACTGGTTTCCTGAGACGTTAATCATTAAAAATACATATTTGGATGTGAAATGTTGATATAATATATACAGTATAATATAATAATTTTAATTTATCATTGGCATATACATTTAACTTTATGGTTTCAATTGTAGCTGTTTTTATTTAAAAAAATAGTAACATACTTATTTTGCTACATAATTAATTAAATAAATTAATGTGCATATTGTCGGCTCTCGTCAAAAACATGAAGCATCGTGTAGCAGATACCAGTATGAGTATATAGGCTGATACTGAGCTGTACATTGAGCAGTTAGACTTTATTTTAAATATTGGTCCTTCATAACATTTTTGTGAACACTGCATAAATCTTTAATAAAGCAATGCTGGAGGCTTATGTCAAAAAAATGGAAGCAGTTTAACTTACTATTACTAATAACAAATTCATAACCTTTTCAGCATCATCTGACAGTGAAACGCTATATCATAGCTGTTACAAACTGCAACACTGATTATCACTTTAGTTTGAGGATATGAAAACTTATGAGCTTCTCAAGTAAGTGCATTTGTGCTGGAGTGGTGCTTCATTATGGTTTTGATTACAAATGGAATCCACTTTAATTGAGGAACATCTACATCCAAGTTCCTATATGAAGTGGATAAATAGATAAGGTAACAGGTGGAGACTTCATACACTAATGCATGTCTTGTTACTAAAGAGAAACTAATACCTTGTAAGATATGTAAAAAAAAAAACAAAAAAAACAGATAGAACAATTATGAAAAGTGTACTATAATAATTGAGGCCTCTTACATGTACAGTGAAAGTCATGTGTTAAAACCTTATAAGTTTTAACATAGACCTTGTGTAATTATTGCATTGCTTCATAAAAATTGGTTTTGAAGATTTAAAGTACGTACCATTCAAATGAAGTTTTATCCAGTGAAATATTTCATCCCTCTGTTTGATTGGTAGTTTAAAAAACCTGCCATTTTTGCTTTTCTAGTCTCTCTGGAGAATGTTCTGCTGGACGTGAGGGAGCTGCAGAGGGGGATGGATCTGACTCGCCGTGAGTACAGCATGCACGGCCACAACTCGCTGCTCAAGGACTTTATCCACCACAACGAAACCAGGCTGAAAAAACTACAGGATGATGCTAGAATCTCACAGGTACAAAAAAGAACTAAAGCTTTGATCTGTGTGAAATATTAGGTACAGACTGATCTGGACAAGTCTCAGACATTTTGAACCCTGTATTATATCTACAGAGACTCAGATCATAGTGTCTGGATAAGCCTCTGGTTTTCCAGGCAAAGTTTTGTGACAGGAAAACAGAGACTTGCAGATCATTCATAGAAATGATAGATTTCCAAATAGTGAGAAACTCTCATGAGTGATTTTATTATATCAGTCTCAATCAGTGTAATGAATATGATTCAGTAGGACATATTTGCAGATTCTGGAAATCTCAGGTTAACCTTGTCTAATACATAATGGGAATTAGAAACCACATGACTTGGAAGACTAAGGAGACACAGAGTCAAAAGTGCAGTACAAGTGAATGTGAAGGCGGAGAATGAGAGGTCAGTAAGATTTAAAACACAAAGCTAAGTAAAAAATAAAACCTGAAGGCGGTTGCTGTTGTAGGAAAATAATCAACAGGTTGGTGTGAGGCCACCTCAAAGATCATTATTTTCCTCTAACTGAAACTGTTTTATTCCACACAGCAATATTCCAACCATTAGAATTTTGTATATATTCAAGAAGGTCAAGTCATAATATTTATATGTTTATGGCTACATGTAATGTTGCGGAATGGCCACGAAACAAGTTCCTGTTATCGCTCACATTATAAAAGCTATAAACAGACAAACATTTTGTTACAGAGAAACTGCAAGCACAAACTCGTCCATCCTGAAGACTTTCCTGTGGTGGAAAACAGCTTTACCTCTGACTGTTACAAACTGTAGGCACTATATCAAAAATTAGGCCTGTATTATTTTTGTTGTTGTTAAATAACAGGACATTGTTAATCTGTTTTTTATATCAGACTTAGATTATGTGTAGCATCCTCCATACAAGTCCCTATAAATTAATTAAGATATAAACAATAACACAGT
>CM074946.1:25680496-25704139 GCA_037577455.1 Pangasius macronema
AAAAAAAAAAAAAATATATATATATATATATATATATATATATATATATATATATATATATATATATATATATATATTACTAATTCAAAAATAGGAGTGAATATGGTAGATGTAAGATTAGACAAATATTTAAATTAATAAAAAATATTTTATAATAATCATATATTATCATCATATATTATTACATTATCATACAATTATGCACACCCTTATTCAGAGAATATGGCAGCCACTGTAATATTTCTTATTCGTTGCTCTTTAAAATAATCAAAGAACAAAAAAGTTGCATTAAAAAAAAAGTCAGAAAGGATGATGAGCCTCTTTCTGTTACGAAACAGGAACAAACATGCCTAAAACGCTCTTCTGCAATTTTTCACGCTGAATCATTCCTTACTCGCACGCAAAGTTTTGTGCGCAGGTTAAGCCTCAGCTTTGATTGACAGCCCATTTATCCAATCGTTTGCGCGACGCGCCGCGACGTGCGATCTGGATTGGACAAATATGGGAGTGGGCGGGACTCATCGCGGATGCGGAAGTGGAAACCGCGATGTTTTGAAAGCAGCCAAAGTTTGAATCTTAATAAGAGTAATATGGACTGTTTGCGTTCTTGTGTTGGTTTTAGACAGTTGTTACTAGTTTTAGCAGGAGTAACTTTGTAAGAAGTGAGTATAGTAAACGAGCTAGCTAGAAGGCTAGTGGTGGAAATTATTAGCTAGCGTTTTGGAAACTTTGGACTGGACGCCAGCATGCTGCTGAGTTTTCAGGCACCGGACGCGTTTTCAGGGGATGAAGATGATAATAATGAGACTAATGGAGCTACACATGAAGACACACTGAACAAGACTTCAGGTGAAAGCAGGCTGAGCCGCGTTAAGGCTCGGTATCACCGCTTCAGGGCTCCGGTGCAGAGGTACTGGAGAAGCCGGTGGCCAGTCCGTGTCTGCTCCATGCTCTGCTGTTTGCTCGTCGTTTCATTCATCGCTGTTCTCTCTTCCTTCCTGTATATCATTCTGAAAGGTAAGACCTCTATCATATGGCTCTGGCTGCTTTATTAACAAACACACACACACACTCACACACACCCAGTGCAACAGGTCGTTTACATTACTCTACATTGCAGGGCTTGTCTAATGTATCGTTTGTTATATCGTTATCACGATACTGGCCTCTGCAGGGCCTGATATCGATATCAAGGATTCACCAGCGTGTTTGTTACATTGCAAGGCATCATGATATCTAGAGATGGAGTATTTTGTCTCTTATAAAATTAATGTTGAAGGTTTAAGTCCTTTATGTGACTTAATAACTCTTTATTTTGAGCAAATATGTTGTAATTTAGACCCAATGACATGTTATTTTGAGTTATTATCTTATTCTGCTGACATGTCCTTGATTTGGTGTAACAACACCTGACTATCTAATTGGACTAATTTATTGACTATTAGCTTATAAACTATATTCTGTATTTTGTTTACCAAATAGTAAGTAAGCCAGATAATGCTTGTGGAATTAGTGACACACACACACACACACACACACAGATCAGCCATAATGTTAAAACCACTGACAGGTGAAGTGAATAACAAGGATTGTCTCATTACAATGGCATCTGTCAAGGAGTGGGATATATTAGGCATCAAGTGGACAGTCAGTCCTCGAAGTTGAGGTGTTGGAAACAGGAAAAATGGGCAAGGGAAAAAGTGGGCTGGATTGTGATGGCTAGAAGACTGGGTCCAAAATGGCAGGTCTTGTGGGGTGTTCCTGGTATGCAGTGGTTAGTACCTAGCAAAATTGGTCCAAGGAAAGACAACCGGTGAACCGGAGACAGGGTCAGGGTCAAATTGCTGAAAAAGTTAATGCTGGCTATAATAGAAAGCTGTCAGAACACACAGTGCATCGCAGCTTGCTGTATAGCCGCAGACCTATCAGAGTGCCCATGCTGACCTCTGTCAGCCACCTAAAGTGCCTACAATGGACACGCAAACATCAGAACTGGACCATTGGAAAAGAAATGGAAGAAGGTGGCCTGGTCTGATGAATCACATTTTCTTTTACATCTTGTGGACGGCTGGGTGTACAAGGAGGAAGGGAGACCTACACAATATTAGGCAGGAGGTTTTAATGTTATGGCTGATCAGTGTACACATCTAATGATTGGTAATTCACTTAAAATTGTTCAGGTATTGTCAAGGTTTTGATTTCTAAGGGTTTTTTGTCACAGCAGTCATTTTTGTCAGTTTGAATTCAACATACTTAATTATACAAAAACACAATAATCTTCTGTCCATTATATTTATACAAAAACACAGTGATCTTCTGTCCATTATATTAATAAAGTCTCTATATCAGCACCATCAGACCATTAATTCCACCTAAATAATTCGTTATACTGGAATTAGTAAATGGTAAAACCAATCTTTGGCCATTTAAATAGAAACAAAAATTATATAAACTGCTTTAAATTAAGTTGCAGCATCTAGCTTACTAGGATCTAGCTTTCTGGGGAACAGCATAAGCAATTATATTATAAAAAGAATTATACTGTAAGCTAATACTGAATAAATTAGTCTCATTAATAGATTGTGGAGTGTTAAACTAGAAGTCGAACTAACAAGATAATATGTCGAAATAATGACGTAGCACATCAACTTTTTCCATAACTTGTAGTTCAGGGCTTGTGTCTATGTTGTGCAGGCGGAGCTCCTTATTTAAGGCAAAAAAAAAAAAAAGTCTTTTTATGTTAATTAAATTTAAATATTTATTTTACTTTCAAGATGCTCTCAAGACAATGAGTTTTATAGAAAAGTTTGTTTAGAAAAAGAAGAAATTTTATGAAAGAAATTGCAAACTTTACGTAAGAAAAGAGAAATGATGTATTTGCAGCCCAGGGTTTTTTACTGTAAATATTTGTATCGTATGTAGTTGTGGCTTTATTTAATTATATATAAATTTATGTCTTCTCAAGATCTTCGGACAGAGAAGTTTACCACTGAAGATGGAACAGAAGTAAGACTTCTAGGTAGGTCGAAGTCACAAGTTTATGGTTGTTGTTTTTTTGTTTGTTTTTGCAAGCTTGTTACATTTACACTACATTCATAAGGTCAGGCTCTAGCTGAAGTAAATGCATTTCCAGTGGGAAAATAAACATGGCGATGTGAGTCTGCCAAAGTGCCAAGTCACAAATCAAAAAGAGTTTTTCTCAATTTTAAGAGTCAGCACACTCTTAAGATTGTGAAGGGTACAAAAGTAGATCTCTTGGACCAATCAAAGGATGTGTGTTGTCTGATGTTCTCTGTTTCTACTCTCTCATTTATTTCCTAATTGCTTATGGTTCTTATGGAGCACACTTTCAGCAGGTCACATTAAAGAAAGAAAGAAAGAAGAGAAAATTAAAAACATGATTTAGACAAATATGTGTATACTTTTGTATTCATTTCCAGGCTTTTGGAGCATGTTGGTTCTCTCATCCTTGGCTGGAGTGTTGTGTTGCAGTTTTTCCTGGACTCTAACCTACTTCGACTCGTTTGAGCCTGGGATGTTTCCCCCCACACCACTTTCTCCAGCCAAATTCAGGTAAATTCATTTGGCCAAACACCACCATTAACCCCACAGCCAGTAAGTTAAAATAATTCAAAGTTAAAACCAAAACTGTTCGAACACATCTTCACTTCTGAATACTGTTTTAGATTTTTTTAGGGTTACACTGCATGTGTGAGTGCTTGTGCAGACACAGTAGGTACACGAACAGCAGAGTTCTTGTACTCGCCTGCATACTTTTTGTGCATCTGGAGGATTAAATGTGACACGCACTAGAAGGCAGGCTTTCTTACAGTGAGGAAACGTCCCTGTCCAGCAGGTTTCCATTTCAACCAGTGAAATGTTTTGTGTTTTTATGCCGAGTATTCTGTGGCAAATATTTGTTGCTGTGCATCAAGCGGCCAATTAGGCTTATAGCCACAGTAACTATATATTGAGTATATGCAGCATATAAAAAGTTGGTAATAGTGAGCTTCACTGAAATCACATTATTAAAAAATAATAAAATTATGGACACCCTGACTAAATGTGATGAAACCCACTTTCATCCAACAATAATTGATCATAAGTATTATAATAATATAATAATTATAGTAATAATAAGTATTATAGTGTGATAGCACCATTTATTCAGTCAATTGGTGGGTCATTGCTGGAGTCATTTGGGAGGACAAATGTGTGTTCTATATTACTTCACACTAAACCCATGAGCCTGCACCTGATTGGCCATCAGAGGAGTAGAACATTATTGATTATAGCTGTGGGGATGGTAATAAAGTGCAAGGTCAAACAGTCGCCATGTGAGGGAGTTATATAATCACACACCTCATATGACTGGCCCTAACTGACCTACATTCAGCAGCTTATTGATCAGCTTGTTGGATTGCTATTGACTGACCCTGACCATGGTTTCACACAATAGCAAAAACATCCTCATGTCCTCTCACATTCCTGCACATCTATCCATACTCAGTAGACCTGAAAACAAGCATGGGAACATTCAGCCAAGTGAAAGCTCAGTCTTTACGCTTACAGCCATGATAACTGAATAATAACTATAATAACTTTGATACTAGTTGATAGTAATTACTATAAGTGTCACTTGACCACAATTTTGGGAGCCATGGGCCTAGATTGGCTTAAACAATTCACAACTCACTGGGCTGAAAAGCAAGTGCCTTTTTGTTCCGTTATATATGTTTTTGCTTTATTTTTCTGTTTCTTTGAACAAAATCCACTTGAAAAAACAACGTAAACATCAATGGCTATGTTTACATTCGCATCAAATTCCGTTTAAGGTCTATATTCAGGTTGCAGCCATATTCCGAATATGATGTTCATATGTGTACAGGCACCGGAATATTCCTGTATACACGTTTCTTTTTAAGTATGCCTGAGTTGCCAATCTTCAATACCTAGCCTACAGCTAAGCATCTGTTAGCACCCACAATTCCTTGCAGTTTCTGAATAAAGTGTTTACAGGCAAAAAAAAAAAAAAAAGTCTGATTAAAACAGGCATATTCCAGGGGTGGGAATCGGAATTTGGGGAATCAGAATATTGTCTTAATCTGAATCGGACAGTCGGAGTGCGGCGACTCAGTACTAATTAGAATATTGCTAAATTCAGATTAATATCAGAATATTGATGTGCATGTAAACATAGCCACTTCATTTCAAGCTCAAAATGTTAATCCAGTTCTTCAAAAAGAAAAGAAAAGATAGAAAGTCTGTAAGGCACATATGGCCTGAAACAAATTGCTTTCCATTTCCTGATCATGTGGAGAAATTCATTTGGTGATGAATGCAGATGGTTTATTCAAGCCTTGAAGTATGTAAATTCAGTGGTATCTCAGACATCATAGTCCTGGTTTAATGATCAGAAGGTTCTGTGTTATGAGAATCACTGTTTGGCTCTTATTTAAATAACAAACTTAACATTTGAATAATTGAATAATTGAGTTCATAAAATAAATCTGTGCTGATGCGGTCCATGAAAATGATTTTACAGTTAAAGTTGTGGTTTGATTCTGTATGTTGTTGTTATTTCCTCCTGCGTCAGGAAGTCAGAGTGACATTTCGACGTGCTTGACTTACTTACCCAGCAGCCAATATTGTTTGATAGACACAACACCCTTGACAAATCTAAAGAAACCTGACACTAGCTTAGCAAGCCAGCTAATTATGGAAAATAGCAAGGAGAAGATGGTGTATTAAAATTGGAATCATGGAGGAAGCTAAAAATTCTAGTACTGAAGAGTCCCAATTTGGTAAAACACCTCCAAGAAGTGCCTTCTTCTGTACCTGTACAAATTCCAACCTCTTCAATATAAAGAGATGTGTTGATAGTTGAAATGAAGAACTATAACATAGATTGAGAATATCTTCAAATCAAGCAGTTTTTACTCTCCCAGCTGGGCAATACTACCACACAACGCAGGAACAGATTTATAAGGATTGGGAATTGTAATCAGCTAAATTGGATGAAATGAAAGCCCATTAGAAAAGCATTTGAAGATAGCACTGGTGTATGAACTCAGTATGTTTTAAAGATCTAATAGAGCACCAGTGAAGGTGAATCCTGCTCCTCTAAAAGCATTAGATAAAGAGGCCATTATTGAAACGGAGAGAGCTATTATGGGATGCCATAATATTTTGTAATGGCGTTTTAGCAGGCTTGTGGCTTTATCGATCACTGACCACACCTTCTACATATCCACTGTAGAATTGATTGGAGTGATGCATCCTACCATTTCTTAGGGATGAGTTCTTGGTTGTTGTTTTTTTCCCCCATAATGTACACTGGGCTCCAGTCCTATGCAGACTTATTGAGTGATGGAAGATTAAAGTCTTGTGTCTGTGTGTGTCTGGTTGGCAGGCAAATGACTGGCCACTCCTTTCATATGGGCTACAGCATGGCTATACTCAATGGCATTGTGGCTGGACTCACTTTCTTCTGGTGTCTTAATTAAGACATAGACACTCATGTACCCTGCCATTGCCTAGGACACTATCCTCACCTCATCATCATGATCACCAGACACATATGGGTAATTAAAAAAAAAAAAGTAATAATGCAAATTATGGCCATTGTTATGTTGGTTCAGCTTTCTTTTTTGTTATTCATATAAAGTGTTAAAGCATAATTCTATTACTTATTTAAAAGCACATCATACCTGCAATAGATTTCTTTTCTAAACAGCAAATTGGAAATTCCACTTGTTAAAACTGTGTTGTTAAGGATCTGGACCCAGATCTCTGAAAGCTCCTGTTATTTATTCAAATACAAATCTAGCTTTGTATGCTACAAGAACTTTAACGAAAATGGGATCATTACGTACACCATGCTACGAGCATGTACAACCTGCTTGCTTATTGCACATTTGGAAGAACTGGAACGTTTCTCTGGAGCATTTATGAAAAACATGCAATGCACTAATAGCTTTTGTCTAAACTAATCAGGAAGATAAGTTTGTTCTGGGTGAAACCATGTTAGTGCAAATGCTTTCTTTATCATTTAATTGTGTTTGTTTGGGTTTTTTTTTAAAAGAGCTCTGTGTTGTAACTCGGTGATGCAGAAGTAATGTTTCATCATCACGACTGTAATGCATTAGAGTTGACTTTCTTTTCTTTTTTTTTTTTTTTTTAAAAAAACACAGCTACAGCTTTACTGTTTTAGTATTAATTAAATGTACATTTTATGTGATCAGTGCAATACAGACAGCAGGTCTCTTTTGTGTTTTATTAAAGCAAACAGTCTTGTAATGAAATAAATAGTTAATAACATGGCCTTTGAGAGAGATGGAGATTTAACATATTTTGCAGTGATTCGATTTCAGCAGGAGCTTTCTGTTTGAAACTAAATTAGCTAATGCACTGCTTCAGTTGATACTGAGATTTACTAATGTTTAGTGAGAACATTTTTTACCTGCTGTTGGTGTTTTGGTCTGAATTATTGCATCTGCCTGGAAAGGACATCATGAACTTTGTGCGCTCTTCTGTATGAATATAAATGATCTAAACCACAGCCTTGTAAACTGTTGTCTCATAAAATAAGGAATTTACATGTGGGTTTTAATCTGGTGTGATCTGATTCCAAACACCTCATGCTCCTCTCTCCCACGCTGTAAGGCTGATAAGCTGCTACAGCAAATGGCCAAATCGTTGCCAAAGTCATCAAAGAAAGGACTTCACGTCTGGTCTCGCATTCACACTTGCATCAGGAAGGTATGCAAATATTAGCACTGGAGCAGGCGGACCAGCATCTCAGCCATAAACATGCTAAATGTTTCACATATGGGTGATCATTCCTGCCCAAAGATATTTATATTGTAAAGGTCTTAGATGCTACTAGACAACTAGTAACCATAAGAGACTTAGTTCTGTACAGTTAGGGGACATCTTATGGCCTTTCAGTAGAACATTTTTATCATATCCTGTGATGATATATATATATGTCATATATATTTGTCTTAAATAGCTTGTCCTAATTTGTTAGATTTATAGTTGGAGAACAACTACAACTCATTTTTACTCATTGTAGAACAGCTTTACACATTCTCACCAGTTCCTCAAATTCTCACAGACTAAACTATATCCTCTTCTGTGATGTATTATTATTTGTCTTATTTTATTGTTGGTGTTATTATTTGTCTTATTTTATTGTTGGTGTTATTATTTGTCTTATTTTATTGTTGGTGTTATTATTTGTCTTATTTTATTGTTGGTGTTATGCCTGTGGACCACTCAGGGATATAAAAAAATTACTGATGTAGTCCTCTGGTTGCGTTCTCTTTTACTTCATATATAAAAGAATGAAGGTCAATAAACATGTATGCCCAAATAAGTGTTGTATTGTCGCTGTTTTTAAGAATGTATGACATCATTGGTTGTACGTAATGTTCAGCTGTACGCCACAAGGAAAACAGCAGTCTAATAATAGAGTTTGTTTCGTCCATAGTTTACTGGGTATTATGGACACTGTAAGTGGAGAGAGCATGGGTTGCTGTTGAGACATACAGTTAATATAAAACATTTTATGGGTGGTGCCATTTTATTGACCACACCAAGGCAGATTTTTCACAAATAGAAGTGACTTGTGAAATATGTTTCAAAGGATAGCACGTTAGAACCAGTCATTTCTACTTTAATGACTTTGCATGTCCACTAATGTAGGGATTAGGGGTCACCACAGCCGATCATTGATTCGGCACAGTTTTTACGCCGTTCCTGACGCAACCCTCCCAACCCTCCTCATATATTTCAGCTTATTTGCCATGCAGAGATAATGTACAAAATAATGTGCAATATCTGTTTAGTTGCATTAATTTATGAACAGTATGGGAAATACAAACATGAACAGAGGTGGGGCAGATGTGAGTTTGCATTTCTAAGCCCTAAATAACCATCTCCTCACAGAAAACACTTTTTTTCATCATGGAAGTATAAGTTGTTACTATAGAAACTACAACATGTACCTTTGAATGAGTTATGCTGTATACATTCTTTGCTTTAGATCAAATCAACATGCAACCAATCAACAGTTAGCTGGCTAGCTTGTTGTTAACAAAAGATGAACAAAAGGAGGTATCCATTTTTTCCCCACTTTGAAGCTCGAATGCGCGGAGGTCAAATATGACATAAATTCCGAGCTCCAGCTTCCCTTTCTGAGGTAAGGTGAATCCAGCATTTATTAGTGCATTCGAAGCAAGTATCACTGGTACTGCTGAAATAAGAAGCTACATAGAGATAGAATATATATAAGTGTGTGTGTGTGTGTGTGTGTGTGTGTGTGTGTGTGTGTGTGTGTGTGTCATGTGCCTTCTGTTCAATTTTTCTTAATACATGCTTCAATTATTTACTTTTTTTGTCCTTGTTTCAGTGTCATTCCACGACAACAACTGCCCAACCATATTCGTCTAATTACTCACTCTTGGCCAATGAAAGCATTTCTGATATCTTTGTACAGCACCAAAGTGGTGTGTCATAATTTGCTTTGTATTTACTTGGGCATAATGGACCGGCTCAGTATGACCATACCAGAATACCCCCCCCCATGTGTGTAAGTTATTTGGAAGTATGCTGCACGTCAAGAAATAAGAACAAGTACAGATCTAAGTACTATAGCTATGGCCTTTGTGAGTTTAAAGAGACTGCCAGTAGTGTATACACATCCCAGTACTTGTCTGAGATTGTAAACAGGTTCAGTGCTTCTCATCCTTTTACGTTTGTACAATCTCAGATGCTGCCCCCAGATGACCCATTGCATTGACGCATTTGTACGATCTTTATTAAGCAATGTTTAGGCTTCCACATTACAAGGCAGATACAAGTACCACAGGATTCAAAAGTGCCTCACATATTTGGAATTACGAAGTGGCTTGACTTGCATCTGGGGCGCCTGAATTATTTATCACTTTTGGACTACAGTATGTTCCTATGTGTGCATTCCTAATAGCCTTTTTATTGTCACTGACACCACCTGCAAATTTACAGCTGCTCTCTAATTCAAATAGGGTTTATTAACAGGTGCACAGTTACATCAGTTTAGTTTTATTCTTAGCAATAATCAGTTATGAGACAATGATAATTTCACATAATTACAGACGCATAATTGTATTTGTCCAGTTGCCGTGGCCACTAATTTTATTTTAACTCCAAGTTAATTTCCTTTCATTCTGCGGCCTCATTTACTGCAGCGAAGACAAAGAAATCGCAGTGAATTAATGGTGAATGGCTGTAATCACAACCTTAATGCCATGGAGAGAACACAATGATTATGTACAATGGAAATGACTTAACATTTGTGTGCTGTTAGCCGGTTTTACATGACCCAGTGTGCAGGTTTTAGAATTTACACAACAAGCTATCAATCCAATAGGGTACAACATGTACATTATACTAAGTCTTTATAAACAAAAAGATTGAGAAATGAGTTTAAGTGAACTGTTACAGTAGAACAACCAATAAACATTGCTGTATTGAATAAAACCTGATCATATTTTATATATCATATCATATTGTAGGTTAATGGTGAAGTAAAAACTACTCTGAAAAAGTAGATTTCTTTTAAATACTTTTTTTTTCATTTAGGAGCCTTGAAAGATCAAAGATTTGTCTAAATAACATCTACCCAGGCTATGAGATGCAAAAATTCCAGGCATGATGGGAAATCTTAATGAATGGTGAACCTTTTCTTTCCAGTAATAAGAATAACAATCATCATTATCTTTCATTTTAGGGAAAATGTCATTATTGTGACCTTTTGGTGGAGTTAAAAGTTTAAAGTGCAAACAATCCTGTACAAATAATGCAGATAGGCACTACAGGGGTGAAGACTAGATGATACAGTATTAAGAAGCACAAAATGTTTCGAAATCAAATTGACACTGTGTAACATTAGTATATATTAATTAAGTATAATCAGTTGCATACATGTGAAGATCCTGTCCAGTCCACGCTGCATTAAAATAGTTATTTAATAGTTTTTAATAAATAACCTAATGCAGAAGAGGGAAATGTCAGCATGCCATTTTCACAACGTAGGCTATCCTTTTAGCTGTGAGCGTTAAGTTCTTTGTTTTCTGTGCACCAATATGCAAGTCCAAACAGTCTTCATAACATCTTACAGAAGGATCTCATCAGCAACATGAACAAATTCGAGTCTTTCCACTACGAGCACACTATAACCGCTTCGACGTCCTTGGAATATCTTCTGTCCGTGACGAGGAAGTTGATCATTCCCACGGATTTGATCAGCAGGTTACAGCCCAGGAAGAAGATGCCGAAGACCACGGTGAGCGCGAGCACGCACATCACGGCGACCTGCACCATGTTCGGGGCGATGGAGCCGCGCTCGTGCGCGCCGCTCTGCGCCAAGCCGGAGTCTGTGACTGCTGAGGACCAAGTGCAGCACGCGGGCACGGTGTCAGTGATCCCGGCGTGGAAACCGCCGTCCGTGGCGTTGAACGCAGTCCAGTTCATCCTGGTTTTGCTTGCTTAAATAAAGCAGAGGAGGGAAAAAAAATCCTTTTTTTTTATTTCTTAGAAACTTATCGAGGCTTGTCGGAATTAGTCCTGGAGAGCTAGCGCAAGTAACCGGCAGCTGTGGAGCGCGCGCTCATTCTGGATGATAACAAATCTGTGTGACTGGGCTGAGTCCGGGCACGTGCTAATGGTCCGGGTGAGAGCGTCTCAGCTCAGGTGCGCAAGTGTCGCCCCCTGTAGCAAGCATGTAACAGCCACTTTACTCATTCTCTCTCATTTAAAAAAAAAATATATATATATATATTCCCACGTGAAAAATTCATCCATGACTTCCTGTTTTGTTCCAGTGCTTTAATATAACATTTGTTTTTTGTGAGCATATTAAACATGTAGGCACAACCATCAAAGAGCTCATTTCCCGCTCCCTCCTTCCCTGAACTCTATCTTTATTCGTTTCAATGTTTCATTAGGAAAATACTTAATACCATTAAAGCAATTTACCTCTTCTACCAGTAGACAAATTAACAAACCTGATAAATAACATCCATCCATCCATCCATCCTGCTTATCCTACACAGGGTTGTGGGGAGCCTGGAGACTATCCCAGGGGACTCGGGGCACAAGGCAGGGGACACCGTGGACAGGGTGCCAACCCATCACAGGGCAGCACAATTGCATGCACACACACTCATTCACACACTACAAACAATTTAGAGATGCCAATCAGCCTACAGCGCATGTCTTCTCTCATTGGGGCAGTCGTGGCCTAATGGTCCGAGAATCGGACTTGTAACCCGAAGGTGAACCCGAAGGTGGTGGGTTCGAGTCTCGGGTCCAGCGGGGGGGGTAAATGACCAGCGCTCTCTGCCACCTTCGATACCACGACTGAGGTGAGACCCTTGAGCAAGGCACCAATCCCCCAACTGCTCCCTGGTGTGTGTGTGTGTGTGTGTGTGTGTGTGTGTGTGTGTGTGTGTGTGTGTGTGTGTGCGCACTTGGATGGGTTAAATGCAGAGCACAAATTCCGAGTATGGGTCACCACACTTGGCCACAAAAGTCACTTCCACTTTCCACTTCCACTTTTCCACTTCCACTTTGGACTGGGGGAGGAAACCGGAGTACCCGGGGGAAATCCCCAAAGCACAGGGAGAACATGCAAACTCCACACACACACACAGGGTGGATGCGGGACTCGAACCAGCAGCCCTGGAGGCGCTAGGCAACAGTGCTGGCCACAAAGACCCGTTAATAAATAACAGAGAACAAGAATAACATAGTGTTACAGCTATTCCTAATACAATCAGCAAACCAAAAAAAAAAAAGAAGAACAACAACCCAAACCCCTCCCACTCCAGTTAGTATAGATAGAAAAAGAGGAGAAACAAAGGCAAAAGAAAAATTAATTAATTAATTTTAAAAAGGAGGGGTTCAATCAGGGGGTAGACACTGCAGAGAGTTACAGTACAGTACAGTACAGTTCTGTACAGGATGTGCTTAGTAATAAAAGTAAGTTAGATAATGTAAATAAAATGGTCGCCGTCAAGAGGAATAGCTCAGGGCAGATCATTGTTTTCCAAAAACTAAAGTAAAGAACCCCAGATTTAATGCAGTACATTCCTTTTGATTGCACCGGTAAGTCTTTCAGCTGCTAAGCACGGAGAAAGATCTCTTATCCAGAGAGACAAAGAAGGACACCATTCACTTTTCCTGTAGATGGCAACCAAGCGCTTCCCATAGCCTATAACAGACAGAGATTTGCTAACTTCTGTTCATGAGTTCTTAATGACAATGTTAATGGGATGTAAAGATGTAAAGACAGGGAAGCCCCTTTTAATAATTTTGGAAATTGTGCTCACTGCTTCTTTCCAGAGGTTTTGCAGGGTATTTGCCCAAATACAATGAAACACAGTGCACTTATGAGTTAGACATTTTATGCAGGGTCTGGGATAGCTTTTCAAGTGTTACGCTGCCAATTACATTAAGTCTATTTTACTCAATGACAAAGATTGTTTCTTGCATTTTATCACGACATATTGCTTGAAGCTAAGGGCTAAAGGGTGTAAAAGTAACGCCCACTTTGAGTTTTATTTTACTTCTTCTTACTATCAGAAGAAAGTGGTACCAAACTGAAACTTTCCTCATCACAGAGTGGTATCCTTAACGATCCTCAATCTTGTGTATGCATAATATGTACCTATTACTTAGAAAGGTGCATGTGCATGTTACTCTAAAAGCAAACAGCGCTAGTAGCATGATTTCAGGTACACAAAGGTTTGTGGACACCTGACCATGACTCCTATATGTGGGCCTTCCCCAAACTGTTGCCACAAAGTTTAAAGCATGTCTTTGCATGCTGTGGCACTACAGTTTCCCTTTACTGAAACTAAGGAACCTGTAAACAAAGTGTGGTCCATGAAGACATTGTTTGCCAAGGTTGGAGTGGTAGAACTCGAGTGGTCCTGACCTCAACCTCACTGAACATCTTTGGGATGAACTGGAATGCTGACTGCATGTCTGGCCTCTTCGTTTAACACCGGTGCCCGAGCTCACTAATGCTCTTGTGCCTGAATGAACAGAAAATGGAGCCATGCTCCAAAATCCTTCCCGGAACAGTGGTGGTTATAATAATAGCAAAGGAGAGACTGGAATGGCATGTTCAACAAGCACATATGAGTGTGATGGTCAGGGGTCCACATACTTTTGGCCATATAGTGTATATTGAGACAGAGTTGGGACTGTTTAATTTAGCAACGTTTATTATTTAGCTTTAAACAAGACATGAAAGTATGGAAATTAAATCTAAACCAAGTGTCCCAAATGTCATTAAAAATGGCTTTCAGTCAGTCTTAACAAAGCCATGCTACTATCGAACATGATAGAAACATCTTTCCTTCACATGTGGATAGTTAACACCTTGAGGATTCAGAAATGTATCAAGTGTTTGGGAATTTGTTTGGAAATGCCAAAAAGTCCCAGTTTATCTAACTTCATCTTTCTTTAAATCTTTTTTTAAAAGATACATCCACATTTCCAGGTGAAAGGTACAAATGATTAGGACACCAGGTCAAAGTCAATGGTACAAATCAAATTAGTACCCTTTTTTTCAGAGAGTGTGTGTTTTGCTAGCTGTGGCCACAGCCTGATAACCAGCCCATGTGCTGAGAGCCTTTGGGGTGGACTGTACATTTTTAAATAATAAATAACCTGAGTGTGTGGCATTAAAAATGCATTCACACTAGGCTATTATTTTAGAATTATTGCACAAGAGCAAAACCTGAATATCCTTTGTATTTCTTTGGCTTAGAAAAATGTATTTCTTACCTTGTTTTTTATTATTATTATGATGTGCTGTTTCATTTAAAGGATGTAAAAAGATGTAAACAAGGAAAAACTGATGCTACAGAGAAGATCTATTTAAGCATATCTTTTCCCCTTAGTTGCTACTTGACTGACAGGTACAGTGAAGATGTGCCAAATTGTAGATATCAAGTGTCAAGTGGAGTTTATTGTCATTTCAACCATATACTGCCACTTAGTACATAGCGAAACAAAACAACGATCCTCTAGGACCAAGGTGCTACATAGGACAAACACAGAACAACACAGAACTACAAGGGACTACATAAACAGTGAAACCGTGAACGTTACAGTAAAAGACTGCATGAATGGTTTTGGTGCAGGGAATAACATTTCTTATCTGGAATGAAAGATACTTATTAATAAATAAGGTAGAGCTGATCACTGAACACTCTGGAGAAACCCCACAATGCACATGTTATATTTCCAGAGGCTTTTAAAAAAAATGTAGGGTGAATTCAAATATATTGGCATGTTTTTTCCCACATTGCCTAAGCTTTTATTCATTTTTTTAAATCCTCATGGTGTAGACTATCGACATGCGAGTGAAAAGTGTGGATATATCATATTCTACAGAAGCACGGCTCACACTTTTGTAAAGACTGAAAATCCTTTTAATGACATGGAATTTGGGACGCATAGCTTCATCAGATTAGGCTAAAATGTATTTATATCCTCAATGACAGGTTTAAAACATTATTTATTTGTAGCATACTTATTCATGGCAGCAACATTTAATACAATAACAAGACCTGGAAAAAACAAGACCTCCAAATTCATCATCACCATATTCTAATACTGTAAACACAGTAGACTAAGTAAAATTCAATACATTAATATGCTGCACTTTATAATTCATTTCTTATAGCAATAAGAACAATGGCAGGGTTTAGTATTCATTTAGTATTCAAAATCATCAGTATTATCCAAATTCATAACCAATTTCTTTTTCCAAAATCAAGTATGAACAGATTAAGTTAAATCACCTTTAAAAACACTGAGGTAAGATTTTATAATGTATTTTTCACAGTAATCTCTAAAATTATATGAATTTATTATGCTAAGTAAAATATTTGCATACTCCATAATTAATATTCTATATTTACCAGTCTAACTCATTCCCCTGCTTTAATGCACATAAAATCCATTAATGCATCATGTAACTGTATTGTGGTATGTTCATGCATCCATTCATGCATCCATTAAATCTCTGCACTCCTCCTCTCTCCAGTTTTTCTCTTAACCTGAACC
Organism: Pangasius macronema; assembly: GCA_037577455.1. Lineage (NCBI taxonomy): Eukaryota > Metazoa > Chordata > Actinopteri > Siluriformes > Pangasiidae > Pangasius > Pangasius macronema. The sequence goes on from CM074946.1 coordinate 25,696,625, forward strand.
ATGCTGTACAAACAATGTTTTGTTTTGTTTTTTCCATCTTGAAAATGATTCAATTATTATCATATGTACATGAACTTTACACTTATTTTGTTATATTAGTCCATCTTATGTATATATGCATCATTAAATGAATGGGATTTATTAGTCATGATAATATGGAGAGAAAAAAACTATCCAAAGTATGTGTCATTTTTGGGGTCAACTTCTTATTTGATGCTGACCACACCTTTTACATAATGTCACATCAGTGAAGTCATATTTTTATCAAGCAGTTCCATTGCTAGGGCTTAGAAACATACTGTAAGTACTGCTATATTAAATAATAAAATTGCATAACATTTTCTTCTCATTTGACTGAAAAAGAAAAAACTCAGAGTTGGCTGAATCCCTGGCAGTGACAATAGCAATAGCAGAGATGTAACAGCAGAGGGAAGTGTTGTTCTCCCTGCATGTAAGAAGGCTACGTTCACACTCAACCACCAATATTTACCTTATGTAATCCTATGCAAAGCATCCAGCAGGCCTGTCAGATTTTAAAAACACTGCCACCAGCATCCTTTTCACCACAGTGGAAAAGTTGAAAAGGGTTTGACATTACTCAGGGCTTTTCTGCAATGTTTATCACCTTTTATCATCCGACTAATCAGGTCAAAGCCAAGCTAAAAAAAAAAAAAAAAAAACAACCAACATGGGTGCCATTGGGATAAGAGTTTCATAATTGACCAATTTATTAGGAACACCCATACATCTGTTCATTCATGCAATTATCCAATCAACCTATGCATAGAGAAATGGAAAAAGCTTCAGTTAATGTTCACATCAAACATCAGAACTGGGGAGAAAGGTGATCTCTGTGACTGAACATGGCATTCCTGGTCATGCCAGATGGCCTGGTTTGAGTATTTCAGAAACTGCTGATATACTGTATATAACTGAATAGATTTCCTTCTCTAGAATTAACACAGAATGGTGCAAAAATGAAAGCATTCAGTTTGGTGGGTGGAAATCCCTTGTTAATGAGAGAGGTCTGAGGAAAATAGCCAGTCTGCTTTGAGCTGATGGCTACACCAACTCAAATAATCACGCTTTACAATCAGAAACGCATCTCGGAATGCATAACACGTTGAACTTTGAGGCAGATGGGCTAAAACAGCAGAAGACCACTGAAGACGGGAAAAAGACAAGGTGAAATTTTGAATGTGTACATTGACAGGGCTGTGTCGGTCATAAAATCCTGAGAGTCAGATGCAGTTGCAGAAGTCTTTAATGGAATAAACGACTTTTTTAAACAAACAAAAAAAAAATCAAAGATGGGCAAAGAACCAAAAAAAAATGGAAGAACACAGGACTAGTCTAAGGAAAGCAAAGAAAAGAAAACCCAACATAAAAACAGAATTATCATGGTGCTTATACAACTTATACAAGCAGGGAAGGAAAAACACAGAATTTAAATAGGGGGAATAATTAGGGAAACACAAAACAGGTGTGCACAAACAAAAGACGAAATTCAGAAAATGATTGAGGGTGGCCTCTGGTGGTCTAGGGAGGAATTGTCCATGGTGGAACTGACTGTCATTATTTAGTATCATATTTTTTTTCTAGCTACTAATACTAGCTATGTTTGCTTGGTCAAGTATAGTTACCTAATATAGCCACTGTTAAGTACATCACATTTAAGTACATCACGTTTGTATTGCCAAACAGTTTAGTTCCCAAGTTCGTTCTCTCAAACTCTTAATATCAGAAGACAGAACAAATTTCAGCTTGTTACCAAGAGACCTTTTCCTGTGACTGTTACAAAGCTGATACTGGAGACTCCTTCCTTAAATGTTAAATAAACATCTGCTTAGAGAAAGCTTCACTATATCAAGAATTATACATTACCTTTGCTAAATAAAAGCTCTTTTTTTTAAAATATGTTTATTATTAGTCTTAAATGAGATGTGCAGCATCTGCTATACCAGTCTCTGTGAATGAGTAGTTACCATAGAAACCATAATGTGTGTGTGTGTGTGTGTGTGTGTGTGTGTGTGTGTGTGTGTGTGTGTGTGTGTGTGTGTGTGTGTGTGTGTGTATTCAGCACCTTCTCTGGCAAAAATAATTTTGACGATGTCTTAATTCCTGAATCATTAAATCGATCATCCTATCATGTTAATGTACTCAAGTTTATTGTATATAATGCAGTATGTTGTTGCTATGCACATATAATGTATTTAATTTTTTACTGAGGGGCAAATAATTTGCTGACAGAGAGGAAATTGTATAAACATCAATCTCTTTTTTCATATTAAGACAATTAAAACCGTGTGGGTTCTAGGATCTAAGCTGTCACTAGCTTTGAATTCAACAGCACCAGAGCTCTTTTATAAGACATACTATATAGTTTTTCATGCTCCTTTGGTCGACCAGGTTACACACCAACGGTGCTTAGCTCCACTTAGGCATGGTCTTTTACTCAGCTGCCAATAAACTGGAGTGTACCAAATGTAAACAGTTTTTTTAAGCACTGAGGGTCCACTCTTATGCTGTCTATTTTGCATGCTCTTTCTCCTACGCAAACCTTTCCATGTGTACATGATTCATTAGTCCAATCCAGAGGGAGAGAGACAGAGAGAGTGGGGGAGGAAGGCAAAGGAAAGAGAGAGAGAGAGAGAGAGAGAGAGAGAGAGAGAGAGAGAGAGCACCAAGGACATACTTCTATTCCTGTCGGGGTGTTTCTGTGCAGTGCCGAGCTACACTCTCTTCAAAAGCTGTCTCTGTGAAGAGCTTTCTCCTCTCTCAGCACTTTATGTGTATCTGTGTGTGTGTGTGTGTGTGTGTGTGTGTGTGTGTGTGTGTGTGTGTGTGTGTGTGTGTGTGTGTGTGTGTGTGCGATAGAGAGAGAAACAAAAAAGATGATAGTGTAGGCATGGAGAGGAAAAGGTGTAGATGGGTAGAGAGAGGGAGGAGAAGCAGAGAGACATGTAGGAGAGAAAAGAAAGCTATTTGCAGAGGCAGGAGAGTGGAGCAGGTTTAGACAGATTTGACTCTCCAATTTGAGACATTGCATGTTAAAATGTGGAGCTTTATTTTTGAAATGATAGCTTTGAAAAGACTTTATATAGCACCATTATGCCACCTTATCATATCTGGTTCGATCCTACGCTTGGGTTACGTCCTGTGCAGAATTTCACATTTTCCTCATGTCCTTGTGTGTGTATCCTCCAGTTTTCCTCCCAGCTCCCTAAAACATGCCAGTAGGTGGATTGGCTATGCAAAATTGCCGCTATGTGTGAATGAGTGTGTGAATGTGTGCATGCATGGTGTTCCCCAGGATAGGCTCTGGATTCACTGCAACCCTGCCTGGAATAAAGCAGTTACTGAAAATGAAGGAATGAATGGTTTTATCCAAAGTCACATGAGTGAGATAGTGCTGCAAGGCTGAGGCTCCTCCAACCGACCAGAACAAAGTGTAAGATAGGCGTAGGAAGAACCAAATCTGAGGGCACCTACTCACAAGTGTTAGGATAAATATTGGTACTTACCAACACTGGTCACAACGTAGTCAGTCAAACTATGAATTATGCAATCCTGTGCATCCTAAACAACTAACGTTTCTGTATTTGAACTCTTTTGCAAAGGGCTTCAGATGGGCCATTGCACTATTGCAGAGCCTTAACTAAAATGAGTCTGAACTGTGATCAGATGGAAATGTAGGCCCTGATTGAATGTGGATCCATGCTGGGGGAGTCAGTGGAGTGTGGGGCGGGTGTCAGACGCATTTTGCTTGATTGAAGACCTGATGTACCACAGCATTTTTTTCACGACTTATTATTTTCAGATACAAAGTCCTCCAACGTACACATAATACAGATCTCTTCAGTCTGAGACTAAATGTAGTTAATAATCTTTTTTTTTTTAAATATTATCATAGCAGGTCTTTCACTTTGCTACTTAATATAAAGTTGAAATCCTAATATAGTGTATTATTGTATCGACCTGTAGGTCATTCCAAAATAGTGCGTCTACGACTGGAATATGAAGCAGCATATGTATTGGCATTTAAAGCCAAGTTATTTTAACGTCCTCTGCCATCTAGAGATTTATCACATTAAAGGAAATAAATTTCACCTTCTACAAAAAAAAGTGCATACCCTTAGGACAAAATGAATCAAACCAATTTATTTATAAACACATGACATTTAGTGGGCTGTGTTTCACAGTTATTTGTTTAGTGTGTTATATTTCATAAACTAAAATGGTCAAACACTGTAACAAATTAATGCAGTAAAAAATTTAAATGATAATTTAATTTTTAACCTTTTGAACTTTTTTATTTGTAGATACGTCAAAAAATAGCAGGACAGTTTCCTCTTCCATAAAACCATAAGAGATGCAAATGTCTGCAGTCCACTCTTGAGTTTGTCCTAATTTGTATTCAGTGCTTAATAAAACATTTTTTCCAAGAATTCACTCTAACAAATAGGAACCATCAAGAAAACTCAAACAATAGTGTAGATTAGCCTATTAATTAGCTACCTCACAGGTTAATTAGCACATGGATAATGTAACTCTACTTCTTTCACCTCAAATGTATTACTTCAATATACAATTATTTTAATGCTTCCTTGTAAGCCAACGTACTGCTTGTTGCAGTTACGTTTTAGTTGAAATAACTGATGCATGTTTGACATGCATTGTGGGTAATACATACTGTCATACATATCCGCCACCAAGAATAGCAGATTCTAAAAACACTAAAAATGATGAATATAGAGAAATCTTGAGAGAACATATTTTCTGTGTTCTAGCTTTCAGGTCATTTCTTAAATTGGCTGATATTCTACTAATAACATTAACTAGTGATGTAGCTTTTGGGACGCATGCAAACAGAAAGCATGAGATATTTGTATTTAGTGATCTGCTTTAACATTTATATAATGTTATGTTGTACTGAGAAATTCATATGAAGCAAGAGGAAGCCTCATGAGCTGTATTTGACATTCAAGTGTTTGACATTGATGATTTTGTGTTTGGAGTTTATATGCAGCATGGATTGATCAGCTTATTGTGCTTTGGAAGAATAGAAAACAAAGCCAAGTGGCTTTCAGACGGTCAGGAGGGTGGACATCTGAGGATGACACTATCGTCCCCTTCTGGTCTGGGATTTTTGCTGGGTAAACAAATGACTGATAATGACACAGCCCCACAGCAAGTGAGAGGCTAGTGATGTGATTCCAGGCTGAGTGCAACAGATTCAAGGGAAAGCCTTCTTTTTAGTATTCCACAGCACAGTTTACATGCAAAGCAACCTATTGCTTTTGCAATGAAGCAATGAGTGTAAAGCTAAAGTGCAGAATGTTGCCTTTAATTTGAGAATATTTAAATCTATTTTGATTAGCAGTTAATTTGTTAGTTGCTTCTTGGGCTGTTCTGTGTGTTTGGTTCATTGGTTCATGTACAAAAGGTTCAGTGCTGATTTTAAATGTGACATTTCCATCTGGAGTCTGTTGTTGTTGTCTCTCAACATGAGGTCAGAGAAGTGTTAATGCCAGCAAAGTAGGTTATCATGGGGCTTAAGGATGGGGGGAAAAAACTGAATAAGACATTTGTCGATATATTATGACTATATTTGTATGCAGATACTATTTTTTAGAATTTTTGGAATTGGAATTTTATAAGCCTGGAGATTCATTTCTTATCAGAATCATAAAATACCAGTTGTGCATTAATTGTAAATTAGCATTAGGTTTATTTTATGAATCGTTTATGTGTGTTTGCCAATTGCCAGCCCCTTTCCATGGATTCTTTTAATAAAATTGCATTTGCTACCCTCTGTCTGCCTGTCGTGAAAAAAGACCTCATTGCAAGTATGGGTGCAATGAGATTTAGGGTCTTGCATCAAGCAGTCACAGCTCAGGGCCAGGCCATATTGTTGGCGAGCAACACTGCAGATCAATAACACATCACGGTCATGTTAGAAACTCCAACAGTCTGCCCCTGCAACAGCTGCACTCGGTCCTCACACTCGTCTCCTGACTGCTCGACTTGATAAGTATGATAGAGATCCAACCAAGTGCCAAGGATTCTTGTTACAATGCTCACTATATTTTTATTTCTAACAATCTCACAAGATTTTACTGCTTGTCTTGTTACACTGATTGTCTTGTTTAGAAATTTCTCCATGTAAGGCATAGTTTGCAAAGACCATCCGTTTAAAATTCTTGTTTTTGGTTTTCTTAAGAAGACGACCTGCTGCATTCTACACTAACTTGATACAAGCCAGAACTCCTTGAATAAGGCAAGTAAACAAAGAATTGCACTAATCTGGATGCGATGACACAAATACATGGATAGTTTTCTCCATATCCTGAAAGTAAAAACCAGGATTGAACTAGGTATGCATCATAAAGAGGATTTTTCAAAATAATTGGTAAATTTCAGGCAAAGGATTTAACAGTAGGTGCCAAGAGACCAAGGGCTACCTGAAATCCCCTCAAATACAATCAGGGCAAATTACAAGGGCTGCTATTTTATTTTCATTTAAACTAATTATGTTATAAGACATCTAGTCCTTAATGTCTAAAAACATTTAGTTAGATTGGCCAACCTACTGAAACTGTCACATTTTCCTGACAAGAACATCAGCATAAAACTGAACTGAGACATTCAAATGTTGAATTAAATACCCAAGGGAAGCATAGAGTGAAAATAAAATGGGTCCAAGCATGGGCAGCAAGAGAGGACACCTTATCCCCAACAAAAAATGAGAATTTCTTATTAGTTAAATAAGATTTTTTAAAAAAAACAGAGCAGTTCCCAAAATACCAACCCACTGATTAAGCCTATTAATCAAAATACTACCATCAACTATATCGAAGCCTCTACAGTTTGAGCCTTTATGGCATAAAGTTTGATTAAGGTAAGGTTTTTTGGAACATAGCATTAAAAGCTCATTAAAAATAGCCTGTATATAAGGATTGTCAGTTCCTAATACATTCTTCATAAAATTAGCAGGGCTGCCGCTCATAACAGCTAGAAGAATATTTTAAATGCTGCACAGTCTCCATTAAAACCTCTCAGGGAATGGGTGTAAATTGACTCAGTGGCAGTGTTAAAGGTAGGTGGAGATACATCCTTACAGATAGGGGAGGATGTAAATTTAGCCCTGATTTCACAAATCTTTATAATCACTAATCATAATCACTAAAAATCACGTTCCTGTTGTAGTCCACTATTCAGACACAACATTGGCTCCCTTTCAGCATTCATCATTACTGGAGCACACAGAAACTTCATAGACCTGAACATAGTTCACCATCTGGAGAACCTCGTACAACCTTTGAAAACCTCTATCCATGTTCAAGCTCTGGATGGAAAACCAGTTATATAAATATATATATATATATATATATATATATATATATATATATATATACATACACACAGTTAGGTCCAGAATTATTTGGACAATGACGGAGTTTTTGTGATTTTGCCTTTATACACCACCACAATGGATTTGAAATAAAACAATCA
>CM074946.1:25706367-25716719 GCA_037577455.1 Pangasius macronema
TTTGAGCCCCTGAAAATGGAGGTACTTTGCTTAAAATGTCTGTAATTCCTAAATGGTAAATGCCATATTTTTGTGGAGCCTCTTAAAATAAAGCTGAAAGTCCACACTTCAATCACATCTTTATTGTTTTATTTCAAATCCATTGTGGTGGTGTATAAAGGCAAAATCACAAAAACTCAAGAGTCTTAGGTGGAAGAGTCTTAGGCACCCTATTTTTTTAATACAAACCTTGTTATAGATTTTTATTTAAAAAAAAACGTAATGAAAACTGCTGGATTTTGCTGCAAATATAAGAAGCAAGTGTGACAGTCAAAGTCTCCTGAAGAGCTGTGGCTGGTTCTGCAAGATGCTCATTAAAACATACAGCTCATTTCCTTATACAAATGCACAGATTGCATCTGAGACTACTAAATACAAATTTCTTACTACAAAATAATTTCTGAAGCCCTGAAACAAGGCCTTTGTTAATCAGCAGCATCTACTGGGTTCTTATTTGTTCAGAGAAATAGGTTGGTCTTTGGCTTGACCATCAATGTCTCACTCAGATCACCATGAAATACTGCTATCCACTACATCTTTCACCCTAGAACAACAAAAATCAGCCACCATCTTAACAAATTTAGACTTTCATAGAGCCTACAACCTGATCAAAATCTAGGACGGTGATGTGGAGTGGAAAACTTCATTTAGCACTAGTTTGGGACATTATGAATATTTAATAATGCCATATGGCCTGGTCAGTGCCCCCTGCCTGTTCCAGGCAGTTGTCACATCCTCCAAGACATGATAGGCATATTTGTCATGGTGTACTTTTCATTTTATTCCAGTTCCATAGAGGAACACATCTAGTATGGTAAAAAAAAAAGGGTCCTGCTGAAGCTTAATAGCTAATAAATTATTTGTTAAAACTAAAAAGTATGAATTTTGCATGCCCCAAGTCACATTTTTATGGTACATCAGAGTCAGAGAATGGCCAACCCCCCCAAAGCATTGAGGCCCTCCACAGTTTTTTAGGGTCCATCCATTTTATTGACATTTCATCAGAAACATTCTATAGCTGCACAACTCTCTTCACTTTTAAAGAATGAATAGAACGACCTAATGTGAACCATCCAGTACTTCTCTGTCCTCAAGTAAGCCTTTACCACTGCACTCATTCTAAAACTCCTTGACCCAAACCCATCTTTCATTATCGAAGTAGATACCTGTAAAGAAGGGGCCAGGGCTATATACTACACCTTAAAATAAAATTACCTTGCTTGTGTTGTGTCTTGACCTCAGTTTCCTTCTTTTTTTTTCCTCCAGAAGGATAAATTCCTTTTGTCACACTGACATCTTTTGATGATATGGCACTTCTGATCCACATATTACCATCAGATGCCAAAGAATGAAGCAATTTCCTTGCTTTAGATGAAAATTATCCAAGCAGGAATAAAGCCTGGATCCTAAAATGATTGTCAATTTGGGTTTTTTAAACACTTGTAACCTACATTTGTCTTAATCAGCCATACTAGTACAATCAAATACACTGGAAGCTAGGTCTGCTATTAACACATTATTATTTTTTTTCTCCCTGACTACAAAGCCAAGTTCATTTACAGAGTGTCTGAAAGTCAGGAACCAATGAGAATAAAACTCCCTATATTTAATTTTGTATTTATAATTTACAACATATGCTCTACTTGTTCACCCTTACACTCTACACATTTTCTCAGCCATCAAGTTTTTGCAGATTTTGCTCAACATATGTACAGCTGTAGAGATGACCAAGAGCAGAAAGGGAAGCCTATTAGTTACCTGTAATTAACTATTTAAGACTTCGTATTCAAGTCTTGTATGCACTGAATAAAAATATTCTACATACAGTAAATACTATATACATACTTTCTGCCACGTTTTGGCTATGTCCACAATGCTTTTCACGTTTTGGCCTTGTCCACAGTGTTTTTCACTCACACTGAGATGATAGGAAAATGTCTATAAAAAACATACACAGATTGCACATGCTACCTGAACCGGAACATTTATGCCATTTAGGCAGTTCACACGGATTCCTTTGTTTGATGTGATGCACATCGGCAAAGATGGATAAGTGACAAAAAAGACTCTTTATATAGTCAGTAACAGCATTGAGCATGCAGAGATTTTAGATAGATAGATAGATAGATAGATAGATAGATAGATAGATAGATAGATAGATAGATAGATAGATAGATAGATAGATGTGTGTTTTCAAATAAAAACTATATAGCCAAAAGTTGTGTACATCTGTCAATCACACCCATGTGGACCTTCCCCAAACTGTTGCCACAAAGTTGGAACCACACAATTGTATAGAATGTCTTCGTATGTTATAGCATTAAAATTTCCCTACACTGTAATGACAATGTCCCTATGAACAAAACAAGGTCCAGGAAGACATGGTTTGTTTGAAAAGGTTGGTGTAGAGGAACTAGAGTGGCCTGCACAGGACCCTGACCTCAGCCCCAATAAACACCTTTGGGATGATTTTTTAATGTTAACTGTGCACCAGGCCTCACCTGACATCAGTGCATGACCTCACTAATGCTCCTGTAACTGAATGGGCAAATCCCCACAGCCACGCTCCAAAATCTAGTGGAAAGCCTTCCCAGAAGAGTGAAGGTTAATATATCAGCAAAGTGGGACTAAATCTGGAATGGAATGTGCAGAAAAGCACATATGAGTGTTATGGACAGTTGTCCACAAACTTCTGGCCAACAGTGTATCTGATTTGTGTGGACATGGCTTAATCCCCGCTTAATCTTTCCTAATCTTTCTTGACATAACCTTTTTTAAAGAGTGTACTGCAATGGCCCACTATGCAGCAAACTGCCCAAGCACATGCCTTTTGTAAAAGGTGTACCTGTTGCCATTGTATTTCTGTTCTGCTACTTGTGTTTCTGACAACTGCTTCAAAAGACATTTTCACTGATGGCCTGTAACAAGAGCACCTTTCTTAAGAAGTAGAAGGCTGTCTTGTAATTGAATAGCCGCTTTTGGCTTATATCAAAGAACCGTGAACGAATGTGGTTTGGTTTGACATACAAGGTCAGTGATAGTATGAAAGAATGGCTGGGCCAGTGAGGAGCTTGGGAGTGGGTGGGAGAGACAGCATTGGTGGATGATGCGTGATGAAAGACAATGGTGATATCTAAGCGCAGTCCAGAATAGTCCATCACAGTGGATAGCACCCACACCTACAGCGCTGCCCCTTATAGAACACAGGCCATTTAAATGCCTCTAAAATAACACACTAATGGTTGTGCTTATCTTTTCGCTCTCTCACAATGAAGAGGCAGATTCAGAGGTGAACACACATACACACCAAATACAGGAAATATAAGCAAACGTCATTAGACACTGCGTCACAGATGGCACTCAGCTCTGCTTTATTCCATTCATTCACACACAAATGGAACAATTACATCATCTACAAATATCAGGCGCATTTTATGTTATTTTGGTGACTGAAGCTTGCATACTTCCATCAACTATGAACAGTGTGATTAAAATTGGTGCTTTCCCTGTAATGAATGTTCTTGTCATTCCAGTTATTAGAAATAGAATATTTGAGTTAATCTTTCATTTTTCTGTTTTGAATGCATCCAAAACTGTTTATGCAGATATAACAACATTTTAAAATCTCAGACTTTTTGCCACAAATTAAGTGGCAAAGATTTTCAGCTGAATATCAAAATTACTACTACTACTACTACTAATAATAATAATAATAATAATAATAGTAATAGTAGTAGTAGTAGTAGTAATTTTAGTACTACTACTACTACTAATACTACTACTACTACTACTACTACTAATAATAATAATAATAATAATAATAATAATAATAATAGTCGTAGTAAATTTTGATATTCAGCTAAAAGTCTCTGCCACTTAATTTGTGCTAAATAGTCTGAGATGATTTACATTGCAAAAATGTATTTTAATTGTTGTTAATAATAAAAATAAAACATTTTAACTAAGTTAAAATAAGAAAGGACAACATACACCTCCTTCCTCCCTCCACCTTTCCGTTCCCAGAAGTTTCTTTAATGTGCTGAAACTGCGCAGTGAGGGAGTTGGAGAACAGGAGGCGCGCAATGCGCAGGATCCGTTAAGTGTTTAACAGCGGGCATCACGACTCACTTGACGGATTCGGTTCCTTTGAACAAACCCGCTTAAATGATTCAACGTAGGCGAGTTTTGATTCGTCTGATTCACTGCTCAGAGAGATGCTCACAAGTGTTACAGGCTAACGTTTCCACCTCTGTGGTAACTAGTAGTCATGGATTCACACTGTCACTTTTCCTAACAAAGCCAATCTAATTGTGTCATTACAGTAGCTCAGGAAAGCAAGAGAGTCACAAAATAAGTGAATCCAAGTAAATTCAGTAAGTGAATCCCAGGGCCTCTGTATAGCGATGGGGAAAAAACATTCTGCATTTTAAATACATGGGGATCAGAAACTCCATTTCCACAGGGTCCAGAAATTGTTGGCCATGCATTTCAAAGTTTATTTCAACTGTTAATAAATAATGCATGCATGTAAAAACAACTTCTACAACTTGCGACTCGTGCTTAGGAATCGATTCTCCCGACTCGCTTTACAAGAGTCACTCAGAAAGAACCGATTCGTTCCCTTCGCTCTACTTGACAGCAGGGAGAGCGCGGTGGACCAGAGGAGGTGGAGGTGGACCGCGCCGGTGCTCTCACAGTGGCACGGGAAAGTTGGAGCGGGCGTTTCTGAGCGTTCAGATTCAGGTGTCTTTTCTGGATACTGATGCGCCTGCAGCGCATAACTGATCCAAGAGCGCAGTTTCTTCGTGTGTGTCGTTTTTTCAAACTGTTATCTAACTGGGTTTTGGAGATTTCGAGCTGATAGTCAAAACCAGATGTGAAATGCATCAGCCCGTCCCATGACACCGCGGAGGGAAAGTCCTGTGGCGCAGAGAGCTGAGGCGCTCGGACTCCCATCACTTCCAACACCCACACTTCGCTCAAGCAGCCTTCTAAAAATCTCCTTCATTCTCAACTTTCTTTTAGTGTCGGCGTTAAACATGCGGGAAAGGGAGGCGTCTGCGGGAGAGGTCTGAAGAAACCCGAGATCGGAGACTGTGCGCAGGGAGAGACGCGACAACGTTCAGCCGGATCTGTCCTAACTTCGTCGGCAACACGATGTCAGCGTTGCGGAAGAAATTCGGGGACGATTTCCAGGTAGCGACGACGTCCTCGAGCGGCGGCGCTTTTAAGCAGGAGAAGAAGAAGAAGCGCCAGCGCTTCGTGGACAAGAACGGCCGCTGCAACGTGCAGCACGGCAACCTGGGCGGCGAGACGAGCCGCTACCTGTCGGACCTCTTCACCACGCTGGTGGACCTCAAGTGGCGCTGGAACCTGTTCATCTTCGTGCTCACGTACACGGTAGCGTGGCTCTTCATGGCCTCTATGTGGTGGCTGATCGCCTTCGTGCGCGGTGACCTGGAGCGCGCGCGCGATGACAAGTACACGCCGTGCGTGGCCAACGTGCACAACTTTCCGTCCGCCTTCCTCTTCTTCATCGAGACCGAGGCCACCATCGGCTACGGCTACCGCTACATCACGGACAAGTGCCCCGAGGGCATCATCCTCTTCCTCTTCCAGTCCATCCTGGGTTCCATCGTCGACGCCTTCCTCATCGGCTGCATGTTCATCAAGATGTCGCAGCCGAAGAAGCGCGCCGAGACGCTCATGTTCAGCGAGCACGCGGCCATCTCGATGCGCGACGGCAAGCTCACGCTCATGTTCCGGGTGGGCAACCTGAGGAACAGCCACATGGTGTCCGCGCAAATCCGGTGCAAACTTCTCAAAGTGAGCATGTTTACTTTCAGAGCACTTCTCTACCACTTTAAGTCTACCTGATGAACATGTGAGACCTATATTCATAAACGCAAGGGTTATGTCTCCATGCTACTTTACGCACAGGAGCAGATGCACATACAGTATATAATAGCATTTCAGCTATATGGTCACTTATTCTGCCATTTATCCCTTTATTCTGACAGCTGTTTTTGGCATGTTTAAATAGATTCATTCGATTCAATAACAATGCACACAGTCCCAACACAGCTTTGCAGATGTATATTTAGATCCCTGATGAGCAAACTTGATGTGCAAGAAAAAACTCCCTGAGATAACATGAAGAAGAAGCCTTGACAGGAACCAGGCTCAGAAGGGAACCCATCCTCTTCTGGGTGTCACTAGATAGTGTGATTATAAGTCATTACTCTTCTACAATTGTATTCTATACAGTCAAACAGTACTAAATGTGTAGAAAAGATGTTCAGTATGAGCATCATAGTCTTTATGATTAGCACAGCAGTTCATAGGTACAAATCTACAGTATCCAGATGATTATACTCTGAAAACAGGGTGAGGTTTTAAGGGCTTAAAAGTGGAACCTTTAAGGTATCCATGTTGGACCATGTAGAGCAACAGAGAGTGATTCACAAGTGCAGAAGCTCCAAGCAGAAGAAGTATCATGATGAATCAGGGTGATCCAGAGGGCAAGATGAGGCACAGTAAAGGAAGAGTAATCCTAATTCTTCTGTTCACTTAAAGGAGGAAAACCATAATAAATGAAACTTCTTAATCTATGAGTGTTGTACGGTGGTTATTAGTGTGGTTGCCAGGATAGTTGTATAGTTTGCATAGGAAGGACACAATCTATGCTCAAAAGCCATAAAATGATTGGCACAATCATTACATGCATGTGTGCTCAGTATAGAGTCCAACCTGAGGTCGGAACATACAAGCTGTTAGATATAAATAAATGATGACTGATTTGTGATTTGGTGCTGAGCAGAAGTGAGATAGTGGGTCAAAAACCAAGAAAAAGCTGAGAAAATCATGGGGAAATTGTTGTGTTGGCAGAGGAAGGCTGACCACAAATAGAGCTGTCTGAAATCAGAGGCATGTGAGAGACATCCTGAAGAAACACAGAGAGAGTGGATCAGTGAAGGACAAAAATAAAATTCCTGGGAGAAAGAGGCAAACCACTTTAAGACAGGACAGCATTTTGGTCCAAGAGCAAGTCTGATAGGTGTAAAACTGCTCCTCAGATTAAAGCAGAGATGAGCCATGGGTATGGAGTGCAGATCTCAATATCTACCACCCAAAGAAGATAGGTTGGTTGCAAGTCAAGATGGAAACTAAAGATTACAGTTGGTCACTGGATGAATGGGAGAAAGTGAGCTTTAGAGATGAATGTTCTTTTTCTCTATAGACGTGATGGTGGAGTCTATGTGAGAAGGATGCTAGGACAGGAGTTTAAAGAGATATGCATGCAGGTAACTGCAAACTCATTGTGGGAGTGGGATTAGGGTCTGGGGATGCATCACAGCCAAAGATGTCAGGTTGACAAAAGTGTACGGTGATGCTTATATTCGACTCCCTGATCCCAACTGTCCAACGCAATTCAATGTCTAGTGACCAGATATGCCAATAAGACAATGCAGGGTGCTTTTCAGCTTGTCAAGTAAAGTTATTGAGACAGTCACCTGACTTGAATCCTATTGATAATTTGTAGGATTAGAGTGGCAAACCTGTGGAGAAGTTACATCTGTGAATAGTCTGTGGACAACAGTGCAGAGTGCAAGGGAAGCATTTTTTTGGTCATTTAAAAATCTTTGTGAATATAGGTCAAGCCATGTATCTTAAGAAAGTGTGTCTTTCTAGTTTGGCATGCATGTTGTGTTATGTATTAGCCATGTTGGCAGCATGGTGCCACAGCAGGCAGCATTCTTGTCTTCCAGACCCAGGGTCCCTGGTTCAAACCTAAGCAGTCTGTGCTGATTTTTACATGTTCTCCTCATTTCCTTATGGGTTTCCTCTTCGTTCTCTGGCTTCCTCCCCCCTCCAAAAAACACACCAGTAGGTGAACTGGCCATTATAAATTGCACCTAACTATGAATGAGTGTGTGCACGGTGCACTGCAATGGCCAGACATCCCAGGATAGGTTCTGGATCCAATATGACCCTGTCCAGGATGAAAGCAGTTATTGAATATGAATGAATAAATGAAAACAATTAGTCATAGTAACAAAACATTTGAGCGATTCTTTTATAACTGCCAGAGTATATAATAGTGACACTGGAAGTCAATTTCATCAGAGATGTCACACACACACTTCACTATACTTTTGTTTGTGTAAAGCTGCTTTGAGGCAATGACCTTTGTAAAAAAAAAAAAAAAAAGCGCTATACAAATAAAAATGAATTTAATTGAATTGAATTGAATTTCATGATACATGATAGCTTAAGTATCACAATCTTCAGACTTTTTTTTCCGAGTCTGCTCAGAAGTTGGACCAAGACAATGTAACAGCAAAGCAGTGCATTTAAAATGCCTGTGGAAAAACAGAGATCAATTCTTGTCTAATTCCAGGGACAAAATGAGAAACTTACAAATTAAATAACTGAAACAAGATAAGTGCATAACAGGCTGGAAATATCCACGACTTATGCATGAAACATTATCTTAGATAGCATAATGGGCATTATTAGAGCATTTATAACGCTGCCCAAATTGTTTAGATTAGTTTTGTTTAGTTATTTTTTTACATGTAACTATACTTAGACATAATTATAGATATTGTACAATCTGAAAACATAAATTAATGCTAAAAATTAATACAACATTTTGCTGTGTCATTTGAACATACACTTTATATTAGAGCAGTGTTTCTCAATTTTGGACTACCACTGTCCGCACATTTTAGTGTTTTCACCTGATTCAATGCATCAGGGATCTAAAATGCCAAAACTGAGTTAAATTGGGTGTTAGTGCACACCAAAACGTGCAGGACCAAGATTGAGAAACACTGCATTAGAGTATATAGTATGTAAATATATTGGTGTGATGAATTGGTGTGAAATTCAATTTTCAGCCAAGCAGTATGGTCAAGTTATTGTGATCCATCATAAAATCATCAGAGATCTTCTCATCCACCCTAGTACTTTATTGGCTTATGTCTCCAGTTGTCACTCTATCTTTTTCTCCTTCTTGCTCTAGAATCATAACTGGGTGTGGATTTTATTGCATTATTAAGAATATGTTTTGAATGGAGCATAGATGCCATCATTTTAGCCGTGCATCAATGATGATGTCTGGTGAACCTCCTCAGTAGTGCTTTGTACCTTTTGAAATGCTTTTTTAATTTTTGAAATTAATAGTGTAGTAAGACTGTCTCTGTCTGTAGTCTCGACAGACCCCTGAGGGTGAATTCTTGCCTCTGGACCAGCTGGAGTTGGATGTTGGCTTCAGTACAGGAGCCGATCAGCTCTTTCTCGTGTCGCCTCTCACTATCTGTCATGTGATTGACTCAAAGAGCCCGTTCTATGACCTTTCTCTGCGGTCTATGCAGACTGAGCAGTTTGAGATTGTGGTGATCCTGGAAGGCATTGTGGAGACCACAGGTAAGACTCACTCCACAATACACATGCGAAAACACACCTATGACTACTAGCTGTTTTGTTCTGGTTTATCTGAACATTTTACATTCATGTTGCTTAGGGTTTGACTTTTGTGGTCATGTATGACAAATACTCTTGTCACTTACACTGTCCAGTGTTGTGTTTTGGTTTTTTTTTTTAGTTCAGATGAGAAATGGTAGTAGCTATATAGAACTAGCTAACTAGTTGAACATAAATTTTCCTAATCAATATGAAAATTGGTTTTATTTACATGCTAGGCTTCATACTAGCATTGACAGATTAGCAAAGCAAGCGGAATGTATAAGCTGCATACACTCACCAGAACAACAAACGATCTCTGCTACTGCCTTCCAGGCTTTTTTTTTTTTCATAATGCCTTTATACCCATTTTATATGATGGTGTAAAATGAAACCATGGTTATGGTTAAGTCTTTCTTCCATTTTCAAACAGTAAAATGGAACTACCTGCAGGTGGGTACTAAAGTTGTGAGTGGAGGAACTGAAGAAATGTCGAAGCACACATGCCATAGGGTTGGTCTAAGGAGTCAAGCATTTGGATTTGTCATTTCACTGCATCACACCTAATTTGCATACAATTAAGAAAATCTCAGTTCAAATATATGTCTCTGTCGCTTGCTGCCGTTGATCCATGTCATGCACATACACAGAAAATGAATGAACATCTGTCTCTTTGTCACTTGAACATGCTTTTCACCTACCGGTCAGAAATGTGCACAATAAAAGCCAGAAAAATTAAGTAGAACCAAGCAGTTCCTTTGGCGCTAGTAGTCAGAATTGCTACAAAGTGTGGACATAAAGCAGTTAGTCTATACACGAATGATGCATACTTATAAGAGATGAAG
>CM074946.1:25724100-25735899 GCA_037577455.1 Pangasius macronema
GAGCTCCCAGGAAGGATATAGTAACTTAAATAATCACTCTTTACAACCGTGTTGAGCAGAAAAGCATCTCAGCATGCACAAAACATCGAACCTTGAGGTGGATGGGCTACAACAACAGAAGACCACATCGAGTTCCACTCCTGTCAGCCAAGAACAAGAATCTGAGGCTATCATGGGCACAGGCTCACAGAAATTGGATAGCTGAAGAAGCTCACCATGGTTGTAAAGAGTGCTTAATTTAGGTACTATATCCTTCCTAGCAGCTTGAACCAATCTGGCCATTTTCCTGTGACCTCTTTTATCAACAAGGCATTTCCACCCACAGAATTGTCACTCAATGTTTTTTGTTTTTGCACCATTCTGTGTAAACGCTACAGACTCTCTAGTGTTGTGTGTGAAAATCCCAGGACATCAGGAGTTTAGGAAATAATGAAACAAGCCCATCTGGTACCAATAACAACACGACAATCAAAGTCACAGAGATTACACTTTTTCTTCATTATGATGTTTGATGTGGACATTATTTGAAGCTCTTGAGCTGTATCTGCATGGGTTTTTTTTTTTTTGAGTGTTTATCAGCCATTCAACAAACGTTAATCTTCATAAAGTCCTCATTCAAAACTCCATAGATTTTAAATTGTGTTGAAATACTAATTACCTATTTTGAGTGACCAATATTTTTTTACTGGTGCTATTTGACAGATTTAAGCCAATGTTCAATTGATTTGGTAACATTTTTAGATGTTGTGCTATTTATTATTATATGGTTATCTTTAAACCTAGTGGTCAAAAATGGGAAGTTCAAATAGCTCTAATAGAGTCCTGTTGGGCCAGGAAATACACTGCCGCATACTATGAATGTTTTCAATGGAGGAAGAGCAGCAGACAGGACACTTAATTACAGGCTTACCAGGGTTACAGTTTTTACACAAGCTAGTTTAAAAATACTCAAGTGTGAATGCTGCAAAAGATCTTTTTTCAGAGCAAATAATCAGAATTACATTCAAACAAAGGCAAAGTGTAAGTTCAGACAGTGTGTCTACCATGTACAGAACCGTTTCTACTGTAAGATACAGTATAATGGAGTATAATGGAGTGGACAATTTTCATACATCAGAAATGCACGAAGACCACAGTGACCTTGTTTCCCACTGAAAGGGTGAGAAATAGAGGAAAAATGTGTCTCCATTTTCCAATGCCTGAACTTTGCTGGATATTTTAAGGTCTTTTGTGCAGTTTTTGAGATGTAGTTGGGCTAGACATTTTGCTGCAAACTGGCAGCCCTGGTTCATGTAACTGCTTAAAACAAGCTGCTGGACTACACACTGGATGACAGTATGTTGTCAACCCCAACCACCAATTATGGGGTTTCTCTAAAAATTCACTAGATATTGGTCATGAGCCACTGCTGATAGTAGCACTGCTGATTTATAAATCATTACGGTATACAGGCATAGAAGAGCAGAGACAAACAGTAATAAGTGTGTTGTGCAGTTTATTTGTTCATTTTATACGTGCAAGCTGTGGTTTAGGAAATAAATCACCTAAATTACAAGGAGAATATTTGTTCTTGAGAAGTTTTGGCATTTATAATTACACTCTGGCAAACTTTTAATTAAAAGTCTAAACTTGTCTTTACTGGAGTTCAATGCTGTGTCACTCCATTACTTTTGCTTATATGCGTGTTTGTTGGTTTTTGTCAGGCATGACCTGCCAGGCAAGGACTTCATACACAGAGGACGAGGTCCTCTGGGGTCACCGCTTTTTCCCAGTCATCTCTCTCGAGGAGGGCTTCTTCAAGGTGGACTACTCGCAGTTCCATGGTACGTTTGAGGTGCCCACGCCTCCACACAGCGTCAAAGAGCAGGAGGAAAGCTTGCTGCTGTCCTCACCACTCACTGCCCCCTCACTCTGCCACAGCACAGGAGGCTTGACTGAAGGCAGCAGCACTGTGGACGGTCTGGAAGCCCTTCACAGCGATACAGAGACCGGCTCAATTAACATGGCCGCCCCGTTGGCCAGCACCAAGCTTCCAGCTAAGTTGCAGAAGCTTACAGGAAGGGACGGCATGCCACGCAAGTTGATGCGCATGAGTTCTGAGATCACGTACAACCTGGGCGAGCTGCCCGTCAAGCTTCAGCGAATCAGCTCAGCCCCCGGTGTAGCCGAGGACAGGCTGCCACCAATCAGCTCACTGCTCAGCCCGGTAGAGGACAAGCTGCCGTCCAAGCTAGGTCTGATAGGGGGCGGAGTTGACCCTATAAGCCAATCAGTGACGGACCTGCCACCAAAGCTGCAGCGACTGGCTGGAGGGATAGGAGGAGTTGGGGTCGGAATTGGAGGACGAATGGACGGGCATCTTCCTCCCAAACTGCGAAAGATGAACTCAGAGAGATTCACGGGGTTAAGTCTGAAATGAACACAACTCACTTTCGGTACTTCATTTACCTCCTTTGTAAACTGGACAATAATGTTATACATGGAACAATTTATATATGAATATAACTTTGACCTAATATTGCTTAACACAATCTGGCATGTTTATTTTTCACAAAGAGCATGAAAAAAGACACCCAACACATTATTCATAAACATTAGAAACATTATTAGCCTCATAGTCCACAGCTTTTAAATTATTCACTATTCTTATCCAATGTTTAATATTATGTTTATGACGTTTCACAGCATAAATATTCAAATGTTCTTGATGGTCTCTATTCCTCAATTTATGGTAAGAAATCCACGAAGTCAGTGACTCCTTGGATGCCTGATTTAGCCGTCACTCTTTACGTCCAGTCCGACGTTCTCTATCTATTGCACAATAACACAGGTTATTAAGTAACATCAACAGATCACTTCCAAGAATTAAATTCACTTCTGACATTTCAATATCCAACAAATTGCCTCAGGCTCGTGTTTATTCTATTGCATGTTCAATATCTATTCATAACCAAAAACATATGATCTCAAATTTAAGAATAAGCCTTAACTTGTATGATGTTTTGTTAAGGATTGTGTTTCTCTGTTTGATGTGTGACAGGGCACATTAATGTGTGATGTATTTACTCAGCGTGATGGGCTGCTTTATTGGCTATGAGTCTAGAGCATAAAATTGTGTTTGTTTTTCACATATTTTTAAAAAAAAATATCTTCTAACCTTGTAATGGCATTGTTATGGTTTTGTGTTTGAAAGCTGAAGCAATAATCCTTCGGATTTTCGTGATACTTTTGACTGAACAATCTTGTACCTATGTTATGTTAATGTTTCAGTTTTGGTTTCAGTACGTTAAGAACTACTTCTGGCCAAAACTGAATGTGCCAAACTACAGAGTTTATAAACATTGGAATAATTGTGTTGCACAAATGTAAGTGTCTGAATGCAGATGGTGGATGATAGATAGCTTCCCAAATGATGGAGCTTTACTTAAATAACGCTTGAAAGAATTTTTGGCCATTAATACCCTTTCATATTTCAAGTCAAAATGTCATACTTTGAATATGTCTTCTATTAGGGAACTGCATGATGCACTTTTAAGGAGATGGAAAGATGTATCTTGTGTCTTTAAAGACATTGATGAACTGTAGAAGCATAATACCATAAATTACTCATTTAATCATTAGTCTGACACCTTCTTTAAATGAGTGCTTTTTAATGAGAATATTAGCCAGACATTGTTCATTGTGACTAGCTTACCAACATCATTACTGTATTTAATTTTATTCATAAAGCTGTTTATATTTTCACCGTGTCGCCTCTCTGTGTTAAAAAGCATGTGACTCAGAACACAGCTGAATGTCAGGACTGCACTGTTATAATTAATAATAATTCATAACAACCTTGTTTACATTCAGTGACAGCTGGTCACAATATTGAATGGTACAGCTAAAAAAAAATTCTATTACCTACAGCTACCTACCCACCTACCCATCAGCTCTGCGTTAATATAAGGAAACCTATATGGCTGAATGTTGTAGCATAAGAACACATTCACTGAAAGACTTACAGTACATGCACCATTCGTGATTGCTATTTATTAAGTCAAGTGTTTCAAATACATCTGAATATCAAGCATGGTAAACAGAAACACTCCACCTGCCATTAGCCAGCTCTTTTGTTCAAGCCGTATAAAACGTGGCTCTGCAATTTCTGCACAACTTTGTGTAATTTCTACTTTGATTGAACAATGTTGGCTTAGTCTATTTACAACTAGCTTCTCCAAAGTCATTTTAAAAAGATGTGATTGAGAAAGGAATGCATCTCATTCATGTTTATTACACCCATTGTTTCAGCTCATGCCTTCTCAACTACAGCTACAGTCTGGGCTAGAAAGAAATCAGCTGCAGCCTCTACTGTATACCTTTCTGTTTATTTTTACTTTCTTGGTTACACAAAGTTATAAATTTTTAACACAGAATTAAAATTTGTTGACAGCAAATAAGATTATATAAATGTCAAAAAATTTGAACCTTATTTTATATTTTTTTTCCTTCAGAGAGGAAGGGCTTAGCCCTGTTAGCCCAGTTATACCACACAGCTCTGTTTACATGAATAATGCTTCATATTAAAGTATTTACCTACTGCTTAAGAGACTTTTACAGAAAGTTCTTTCTTGTTTAATTAAGAAAAATACCATGCACTGTTATACTATTTTATTTTATTTTATGCCATTTTTAATATGGAAATCAACATAAACCCAAGAATAATCAACATTTTGGGAAACTCATCTGTAATATCCTTCTAATTAGGGATTGGAATAAACATCTCATGCTCTGGACGGGAAATCTCATCTTGAAACAGAGATTTTTGGTTCTGAATGTAGAAATACATTGGTTTAATGTGTTTCCATTCTAGTTTGTAGGGTTTATAAGGTTTATAAAGGAAATATACATGTATATCATAATGGCACATAAATTGACACATCAGGAAACAAGCTTTTCAGGGAAAAATGACATGACTGTGCTAAGTGGACTTGAGCTTAAGCATTCAATGTTGGGGTCACAAGTGGACAAAATCTGTGATATAATCATTTTTACCTACCACATAACTGATTACTGATTAATATCGCTATTTAACTAGCGAGGATGTAACAGAATTCTATGCAGCATAATGACTTTATGCTCCAGTTAGACTAATACTATAATTATCTCTATCAGTGTGTTATTATTATTATTATTATTATTATTATTATTATTATTATTATTATTATTAAGAAATTGCATAATCAAAGCGCAAATATCCATGTAAACCAATAGATAAGACATGGTTTTTAATTAAATTTTTTACATCTCTCTAATAAAAACTGGATGCAGAACAGATGACAAGTGAGTGAAAAATCTTTGTCATTTTTTTGAGAAGTGAAAAATAAGTGCTTCAAAGTTCTGCACTAAAATAATCTCATGGCACGAATCCCCAGACTTATTAACACGTTACTTCTCCACAGGAGGCCAATATCCTGAACTTTATCTGCAGGGAGCTAATTATGAAAATGTCTCAGTGTGTCTGTGAGAGACAGATAAAGTTACAGAGGGAGGAAATGCAGTCAGCTCCAGAATTACTGGCACCCCCTGTAAAGACGGGTAGAAAAGGTTATAAAAATGTCTACGTTTAATTAGTTTAATGTCACACTGAACAGCTGAACAGTACATTTATACTAAGAAATAACCATTGTTCAGTTATTGGCCCCCCTGAACTCTGTTATTGGAACCCTTTTAGACAGGAAGTTTCAGAGTTCCTAAACACGCTGGTGAACTTAGAAGTTAAATGTAAATGAAGTTATGCTTCAGTTATGTGTTGTTTATAAGAATTCCTAGGCATGCCAGTAGTTGTGACACTGTGTGAATTCTTAAGAAAATACATATTTTGATTAAAGGTTAGATTAAAAGGTAGATTTCTCTCATTTACAGTGCAAGTTTAAGCTAATTAAACACAAAGACATTTTTCATAACCATTTTTTGCCCATCTTAAAGAGGGTGCTATTAATTCTGGAACTGATGATCATTTCTACAATACACGATGTGAATCATGACATACAGGTTTGAGAACAATTTCCCAGAAATATAGTATTTAGTTGACTTAAAAAAAAAAAGCTATTTGAGAAAGGTTTGTAAAAATCTGTAAAAATTTAAGATTTTACAATTTTAAAGATGAAATAAATATTAATATCATGTCAGCTCTTCCAGTCAGTTTTGTAATAATTATATATATATATATATATCACAATATCCATGATATCTCAAAAAGCATACTGTGACATAATTTATCACGATATCGATATTATATCATCATATCACCCAGCCCTAGTCACAAATACTACTACTACTACTGCTACTACTACTACTACTACTAATAATAATAATAATAATAATAATAATAATAATAATAATAATACTGGTGATGCACCTGAAAGCCAGACAGCACTATGATCTTTATTTCTCTGACCTGTTGAGGGAAAATTGTCACACCTAATGAAACACTCTTTTCCCTATAGCACAATATCAACCATTTTGTGCATCGTTCTTCCAATTTCATACCAATTGACTTAATGTCATGCCGACTTCGTTAATGTACTGTCAATGGGTAGCTAATGAGGTCTTAATGGAGCATTTTTGCTTTTAGATGAAAGTTAAACCAAGCCTTTATGAAAGTTACTTCGTAGCATACAGAGCTGCCTCCTTTATTACAGACGCTAAAGAAAAAGCTCAATCTCGGCTCATCTTGATAACCGGATTTTACAGACAGAAATTCTGCACTGACAGGTGCTGCCTTCTAGTTTCCTGCTGATTAGGAAAATGCTCCCAGATGTGAATGTTAATTACATGGAAAAGACTGAGTTGGCACAATTTGGTAACACTCAAGTCAAAATTCAGCAATTACTAATCACATGGCACAAATATAAACCCGGAAAATTGCTAAGGCAATGATGATGGCAGTGTGGTTGCCATTTTAGAGCCTTCATTTAAAAGTTTTTGCAGTTTTGTAATCCGCCATATGCAAAGGCATGTTTTTTTTTTTTACAAACAGCTCATTAAGCTACAGATGCTTCCTAGGCATAATTAAGACTTTAAAAAAACAGACAGTGTGTGAATATTTGGTAAATTATTCATGACTACTTTAAAAGCATAACAGTCTGATTTAAAACCTGACTACATCATGTCTCTTAATCAGCCATTTTATGGATATTTTATGATATGTTTCTGTTCAGATCTCAGCTGAAAGGCTATCTGTTCATACATTATACATTGGCAAGGAGTGTTCAGAATGGAAATTTTAAACTTTGACAACCTCAGACATAAACTGGACGAGACCTTTCATATATGAAACACACAATGAAAGAGACGAAATAAAAAGAAATGCATTGCAGCTCGAAATAACACATTCCCTCTGCTGGCCTTTGTGTTAAATGAGTACATTGTTTACGTAGGATTAGGAAAACATGCGCTTCTTGTTATCAAGACCTTTTATCTAATTGCTGTTGAAATTAATCAAATTCTTGCGGCACAGCACTGCCTCCTTCACTGCCTCAGTAAGCTGTGCTCTGGGCCTTATCTCTAATCAAATGGGAAAAGTGATTATTTTAAATGCCTGTTTTTTGCAGGCAGAAAGTGGCTGAATACATGACTTAACGTAATTGGATTCTATCAAGGGTGAAGGTGCATTACAAACATATCAGACAATAATAACTGGCACATGACATCCTAGATTCATTTTAGTGGTTTTTTTTACAGATTAAAAAATGCTTGACATTTAACTTAATGTCTATCACAGTCATAAAAAAGTCCACAGGGTCGATTCACATGCTCTCTTGACTTACTAGCTCATTATTTTGAGCTTTTTAGACATGATTTTTATTTGATACACAATTTTTTTTTTTGCACTGATTACCTGATACCTGCACATACAGTACATCTCATAAAACGTACTTCAATATTTTGCGCAGGGATTTTGCACGGTTTAACGGAAAAGATATTTTTACATTCCTCTTATTGCGTTCCATAGACCAATCTTTATCTGGAAACCGGATAGAATGATAATAACATTCTTCACATATGATATCCTACTCTGCTTATAGGAAGCCTAGGGTATAAATAAAACCAAAAACATATATGTGTGCTCGTTCTTTTCACATTTTCAGAGCATTCTTCTTCTTTTCATTGTGATTTTTTTGCTTGCAGAATCAAAGGAAAAATACTTTCTACAGGGATTTTCCTGCTGCCTCATCTTCAAAAATCTATAGCAGCTATCAAACAGCATATCTTCCTGTAACCAGGAATGCAGATCACAACAGATTCTGGACAGGAAATGATTGGGAAAATGTTTAGGTTTGGACTATACTTTTTTGAAATTATCCTGGAACAGAAAAATAATGCTATTAACCAGTTAGCAATTTTTTTTTTTAAATATGGTTTTCACACTGGAAAAATGTAGGGTGATTTTATTAGTGTTTTCAATGACATGCTTTGAAAAAAGTTGTTTTCCGTTTTGTGTTCGTTCCCTGTAATGTTTCTTATTTTATGACTGCTCATTTTGTCATTCTTGTCAACTAAACACTAGCAAGACATTACAGATGAATTTTATAATAATATTTTTTAAACAATATATATCACAATCAGCCTTTGCCAGATGAATCAATCCAACAATAATCAACATTTTGAGACGTCATTTTAAATAATGATAGGAATCAGAGACATAGGAATCTAGAAACAGATATTTTTGCTTCTGAATATAGAAAAAAGTGATATTGAGAAAATTTATATTAGAAATACACTTCACTTTAATGGGTTTCTGTTCTAGTTAGTGTGATTTATGAGGATTATAAAGGAAATTAACATGGACACCATAATGATACATAAACTGACAAGTATATCAAGAAATGCTTTGGGATGCATGATTGATATATGATTTATGACGAAAAGTTTCAAATAATGTCGTGTTTTAAGAGAAGGCATGTAATATACTATAGAAGCAATTTCTCCCAGATATGATTGAGTTGGTCAAAATTGTTATTTCTACCTGGACTGTCTCTCTTTAAATACATAAGTCTAATATTAAACCCTAACATCTGAGATGTTTCACGTTGTCTGAAATAATCCTAATCATAACGATCTCCACACAGTTATAAGAAATTATAACTGTATAATTATGATATATAATTATAAGTATAATGATTTGTTAAAATCATTTTTATACTTTGAGAAGAGAGAAACAGTATGCTCTTATTAAATGTGGCATTTCTTGTGGTGAAATGTGTTGTGAAGAAAACCTTTTCAACCTTTTCAAATATAACTATAAAGCGTTTGACGCTTATAAATATTTTATTTCTGTGCAGTTCTTTGTTATTTAAAAAAATAATATATTAATCCTTGGTACTTGCACCTTTATTGAGTTAAACTCTATCAAAACAATATACGGCACTGTAAAAATTAATAAAATAGCCTGATCTCCCGCTTAGGTGAAGTGAAGTGACGTGTGGCTAAGTGTGGTGACCCATACGCGGAATTTGTGCTCTGCATTTAACCCATCCAAGTGCGCGCACACACACACACACACACACACACACCAACGGGCAGCCTTTTTTGCTGCGGCGCCCGGGGAGCAGTTGGGGGATCGGTGCTTTGCTCAAGGGTCTCACCTCAGTCGTGGTATTGAGGGTGGNCAGAGAGCGCTGGTCATTCACTCCCCCCACCTACAATCCCTGCCGGACCCGAGACTCGAACCCACAACCTTCAGGTTACAAGTCCGACTCTCAGACCATTAGGCCACAACTGCCCTCCTTAAGGCATTTTTTTTGATAACTATTATTTAAGAATATTTAACTGTATTAAATATTAAATAAATATTTCATGTCTTTTGTCTGTTTGGAAATTTACTTTCCACCTTGTTAGCATGTAGCATTTTTGATTTGACAAATCAACTCATTTTCATGATTTTCATTTGATTTATCATGCTTACGTGATCACTTCATATACTGTATGTTCCATCCTGTTATGCAAAATTAGATGGATTTTTTTTTTTAGATGTGTGAGATATAGCTATTTATAAATATGTTCAAGGTCAACCATTATTCTAACACAATGACAACAATGACTAATTTTGCTGATATCATAACTAATCATAACTCATCAGTTCATTCCTGTTAGGCCTAACAGATACATACAGACAAACACATAAACACATAAACACATACAGTGGATATAAAAAGTCTACACACCCCTGTTAAAATGCCAGGTTTCTGGTGATGTAAAAAAAAATTAGACCAAGATAAATCATTTCAGAACTTTTTCCATCTTTAATGTGACCTATAACCTGTACAACTCATCTGAAAAACAAACTGAAATCTTTTTGGGGGGGGGCGAGTAAAAATAAAAAAAACAAAATAATGTGGTTGCATAAGTGTGCACACCCTCTTATAACTGGGGATGTGGCTGTGTTCAGAATTACGCAATCACATTCAAACTCATGTTAAATAGGAGTCAGTGCACACCTGCCATCATTTAAAGTGCCTCTGATTAACCCCAAATAAAGTTCAGCTGTTCTAGTAGGCTGTTCCTTACATTTTCTTAGTCGCATCTTACAGCAAAAGCCATGGTATTTTAACAGGGGTGTGTAGACTTTTTATATCCATTGTAAGATGTAAATGTTCTTCTCACATCAGTAGTTGATTTTTAAACTACTATATGTGCAGATAATATTTAAGGTTATACATGTTATGTGTGTGCACTTGTGTTACGTGTGTGCATGATGGCATTAAAAAAAAAACATATTCTTGAAAGAGTTACCACTTACTCATTGAAAGCCAAGTTCTTTTCTTATAAATGCTTCAGAATGAGCTCTCTTGTACAAATAAGCTGGGTGGACTGCAACAGTTCTGGTGTGGAGGAATAATTTAACTGAATGAATGCTGTTTTTTTATTATTGTCTTTTTATGTTAGAGGTAATTAAAGGAGAGAAATTTCTCTTTTAAAGGGCACTGCAAAGTACAGGTTCAGGTTAGGCTGAATATATTATAATACAAAAAAAATGGCCTACAGTGAGGGCGCACTGTTAAACCTGGAATGTTCCCAGGTACAGACAGGTGCTAGATTAAGCTCTGGATGGTAGGATGGATGTGTGGGTGGCAGGGGAAGAGCATGCTGGGTAAGCAATGATCATCACCATAGAGACAGAATGCCAAAGGGTTGGGAGAATTTTGGGAAAATCTTTCATAGTCCCATTTCCATTTCCATTTCCCTGCTTCCCTTTTCTGACCCATGGGAATAAGGGTATGAAAAATTCTTGTACCAAAAAAATAAAGGTTTTGGATATATTACAGCTTTCAAAGGGATTGATATTACATGGCATAAGATGTAAATTTAGAAAATAGTATGTTTGGGCTCCTAGCATATGTCAAAGATTGCACTCATCTTCACAGCATCACATTTTATTATGATGTATATCTAGGTTTGTAGGAGTGAATATATATATATGGTTAATGGTTAGAGAGTTGGACTACCAACCCGAAGGTGAACCTGAAGGTGACGGGTTCGAGTCTCAGGTCCGGCAGGGATTGTAGGTGGGGGGAGTGAATGACCAGCGCTCTCTTCCACCCTCAANGGGTTAAATGCAGAGCACAAATTCCGAGTATGGGTCACCACACTTGGCCACAAAGTCACTTCACTTCACTTCATATACACTCCTGATAAAAATCTTAAGACCAGGGAATATATTACAAGTATTCACACTTCACACTGGTGGATTGTAACCAGGTTGTACGAACTTCTTCAAAATGCCAAAAGAAGAAACAAGAGCAAGAGACAAAAAAT
>CM074946.1:25746533-25790155 GCA_037577455.1 Pangasius macronema
TTGGAGTCATCAATGTGTGCTAAGTGACGCCTCTGTGGACGTATGCTGTCCCTCAGGTGATTTATGGAAGAAGAGGGGGAACGTGGGGAAGGGGGGAAGGTGTCCTCTGTAGTAGGAAGCAGGCTAGGGTCCAGCTCCAGACTGGACAAGGTCTCAGCTGATAGACGAGCACCGAGCAGGTCCATGACGCCTCCCTCCTAGGGCGTCGTCAGACTCGGGAGGTGACCTGGCTCGAGTCGATATGACGAGTCCGTACGGTCCCTAAGACCCATCCTCCCCATGTCCTGCAGGACCCGCACCAGCTCCTCAGCTTCCTCTGACGTAGGTAAGAGCTCACTTTGCTTGCCTGTGATCAAAAACAAAAAAATAAATATTGTTATTATGGTGAAAAAGTTTATTGCAGCCATGGTCACACTCACAGATTTTAATCAAAGCATTTTTGACACTGCCAGAACTTTGCCATTGACTGTCTTCTGTCACAGTGGCACTAAATTTCCTGCCAGAGAGCATGTTACATAGTTACTGCTGATCTCAACTCACAACCAAAGAATTCTTTTAGAAGAACTATAAAAGACGATTTGCGTAACAGACGTTATCGTTTTCGTTTTTTACGTGTTAAAACGATGGAAGTTTGTCTAGTTTCAGAACGTCCAGTAGACCGAATCGGGACAGAACGTCTGAGAAATCTTCCTGATTCAGCTCCAGGTCATGAGGAATGTCACTGATGTCACTAGTGATGTCATCTGGAAGCTCATCAGCACTCAGATCAGGGGTCAAGGGACTCCTGTCAATATAAAGAAATTTGGGCAATGAGGTACACACCAAACATACAAACACAGACACACAAACTCACACAGAATATTACCTCATCCCAGTGGGCTGTGTCGGTAGGCACAGGACAGAGGGCATTCCCAGGTTACCCTGGGGCAGTGCAGGAGGGATGGGTTTCTGAGGTCGGCGTACTGCTGCTCTTCTGCCCTTCTTCTTGTGTTTTTTGCTCAGTGCCGGAAGTTTGGCCTTCTTCAGCCGCCGGCGTTGCTGCAGCTGCTGCTGGTGATGATACGTTCTGCGGCTGACGTCTCCACGAAGGAAGTTATCCTGCTCCATGTGCCAGAGAGTACACATGTGACCCACATATTGAAGTGGGTATGACATTTGTATGACATATGATTTTGTATGATTTTCTGTATCGACTCCTAATCGAATGAATAAGTGACTTATCTACAGTATGTGCTTAAATACAATAATTCGTTCGTTCATCTTCAGTAACCACTTCATTCTGGTCAGAGTCATGATTTGAATGAATGAATGATCAGAGTTTGAAAAGTACTATAGTGTTGAATAATTGTGTGAATCTCTTTCTGGACCCAAAAGTTCAACAAGTAGAATAAAAGGAACAGTTTGTAATTTTGGTGCATTTAGTAGAAAATTTCAAGTAAAACACAATAGGGGTGCTGTTATGGGCAAATAATTACTGATGGGGTGGTGTGTTACCACAGCAAATCTGATTATTTCCCAATAGTAGCATGTTCTGAAATGATTTATTCCTCTTATACCACCACAACATCATCATCTGTGCTAATAATTTTCCTTTATTAATGAGCTCAAGACAACTTATTTCCTGTTGTTACTTATTCAGATTCACCTTCCAAACTACTGACTCCACCACCTCTGAGTAATCTATAAAATGCGTGATCCTTGGTGTGTCAATGTACACCTTTCAACAGTACCCCGGTAACATTTTGTCTGGGTAAACTAATTTTTATAACTGGTCCAAAATATTTAAGGCCTGATGTTCTTAGAGAAAAAGGACCAAGCTATTCAGCTCTGGTTTTGGTGAAGGCGGAGCTAAATTCTGGGCCGGAAAAATATAGAGAAAAGCCTGAAATGAAAAAACAAGCAAGATCCATTGGAAGGTACTACTGCAACTGTCAGTGCTTCTAATTTATCTTTGAAATTATTTGATTGTTATGGGTCTAGAAACCTTTACAAAAATCACAAACTGCCCCTTTAAAATAATTTATAAAAAACCTGCTGTCCCAATTTCCCTCTACTTTCATGATAGTTTGAACAGAGCAGTTACTGAATAGATTCAGATTGTAGGATCTTATAGTCTGATCCAGCTGTGCTTATCAAAGGGTCAGAGCCAAAAAAAATAGAAACACACCATTTTCTTGGCATGCTCCTGACAGAGTGGTGTCTGATGTGTGATATCGAAGACTGGGACAGAACACTGTGCCCCATCCGCAAAACGTGCAGTGCAGCTTGAGAACAGCTGCTGTGACCTATTCTGCAGGATATCTGAGCAACATCATGAAGGACCAACACAGTATACAACACAAAACACTAATATACACACAATAACACTGTAATACACTGTAGTATATATACACATCATCCCAGGACTGTCCCAAGTGGTAGGCATGGCCCTTGGCCTTATATTTGTTGTAACTGTCAGTATACAAATGTGCAGCTCTCGCTGTCTGGTTGCAANTTGAGTCCTACAATTAAATAAAACAAGTACAAATAAAATATACTTTATACACAGCTGAGCAGCCAGCAGGTGGCTACTGATATCATTATTGTTTCTTTCTATCCATCATTTAAACAATCATTTCTTGTACATATGGTGACAGATGTGCCATATTTTTGTTTACAGTTGCTGCTCTCCGCCACCAGCAAATAATTCCCCCTCCTTCACCGCTTGTCATATTCTCTCCCAGGAGCGGATTCATTGTTGGTTTGTTTGTCGCCTGGCAAAGCTCATTCAGAGTTAAATTAGTGCTTGATCTACAATGATTAATAATAATAATAATAATAATAATAATAATAACATTTTGCAGGAGTTGCTAATTGCAGAATTTTCTCTATTTAACTTCTATTTCACATGCAGTATCTGTTGCTATAATTTTAGCTGATGTATAGTCAGTGCGAGGCCCTGCATGACAGCCCTTTCTGTCCACCCTTTGACATGGCCACGCATCAGCCAGGAGGGCATCTTTGAAAGGATACGTTGGAGGCAGTGTCTGGTGAAAGGCAAGGAGTGGTTAGTGCAGGCTTTGCCGTTAACCTGGGCCACGCACAGTCCTGAGTCTGAGCTGCCTGCAGTACTGTACAGCAAAACAGACACATCCAATGAGCAACACATTTATCTTCACTGACACTGAAGAGGAGTCACATATTTAATGCGTGTATTATAGTATTATTAAACATTTCAAAATTTTTGGATAAACTGCATCCGTAACATTCTCATAAAGTGCTCTGTAGTAGTAAAAATAGCAAACTCATCAGAGAAAATAGATATTTTACAGTTTCTGCCCACATGCGTCATATCTTATATCCTTGAAAAGCTTGTTTTCAGATATATATTCAATTTAATTAGTCAATTTATTTGTCATTATGATATACAATTTTCCTTTAAAAACCTTACAAATCCCCACTAACTAGAGCAGAAACACATTAAATCCACGTTATATTTTTAAAACTATTTTCTCAAAGTAAGGTTTTTCAGAATTCAGAACTAAAAATCTGTTTCTAGACGGCCTGCATTATAACATTTTACATATTCATTCTTATGAATCAAGAAAGAAATTAGAAGGATACTAGAAATGAATTTCCCCAAATGCCCTGGATTGTAAAGTGTGATCTAAATACAGACGAATTAAATAAAAAATATTCTTACGTACCATAAAGAAACTTATTTGTTATTTTTTTAATTCCAACAAATTCCTTTTGTGTAAACGTCTTCCTCCTGAGAGCGTCTTCAAAGTGAAATAATTATTTTAATTCTGACAACATCAAAAGGCTTGACTTTATCAAGTATGCAAATATATGCATATATATTTAGATGATGCACTATTTGCATAAATAAATGAAAAAATAAACACATAAAGTTACAGTGCAAACCACCTGGCCAATATTGATTGTGATATCTACTTTAAAAAACGAAACATCTTATTCACCTGTAGTGTCTTGGATTAATAAATAGGACACATTTACATATTAAACCCTGAAGTCATAGAGTGCCCGTGGCTGTGTATAATGGAACTCCAACGACTTTAAAGCCATACTGCGACGACTTAATTAACTCGTCACACTAGTCCCAGCACTCACCGGCCCTGAAGCAAAGCTTTGCGGAGAGTGTGCTGGGACTTCCTCTCTCTCCTGAAGACTCCTTCCTCCCTATGCATTTGTCTGTATCTTTGCCTCAAATATCCGCAAAGCCCCGCCAGCCGTTCCCCACGGGAACCAGAACCAATAGAACTGTTGTACAAAATAAACACAGATTAGATACACATTAGCATATCTCAGAGGCTGTTTAAATATAACAAACAAGCTTTTTAAATGAGCCATTTGTTAACCTTAATATGTCACAAACACAACCTTTACAATTATGAGATATTGATTTTTCCCTGGTCACGATTTACGGATTTAAAAATGATTTAACCATCTAGAAATGTTAGCCTAGAAGGGAAAAAAAGAAAAACAAGCATTTCCACCATTTCAGGTTTATGAAGAGGAGGGGAGGGTGTAATAATATTACCAGCTGTGCAGTCTGGGAACTGCTTGCTGGCAGCGGCAGTTGCAAAAACTCCGATGGGTTGTGGATTTTTAGGCATTTCAACATTACATATTCATTACATACATATTCCCCATTTACCATGACAGAAAGCAAGGGTGTTAGTGCATCTTTCAAGCAGGAGTCATTACTAATGTGAGATGACAGGAAGGGGGCAGGGCTTCCAGGTGGTGTCTGTTAATACTGAAGAATTTAAAAAACTTGTGCAAATCCTTCCAGATTAATATGCTAGTTGGCTCATCTCCTGTTTTATTCCATATTCCATGAGTGATACCTCATATTGTAGTACTCCAATGTTAGACCGCGGTGCTCCAACACAGAAATGAATAAAGGCTAGCAGGGTTTGTAATATAATATAATCAGACTAAACATCACATACATCGTTATATTTCACAAGTCTATCAAGCTTCATACAAAAATATAGAAAATTGTGATTTCCTTGACTGGACTAAAATTATTGTCACTGTGTCTGCACTTTGTTTATCGATATGTTTTGACACCATGTTCCTTTGCCTCTGCATATCAGACATTCGACTGCCTATCTATAAGAATGACTGGTATAAATAGCCTCCCATTCCCTTCACCACTATAAGGTTTTTGCAAAAATAAGGTTTCATTTTTGCCATCTACATCACATTATTTGCCATTAACGAGGTGGATTATTTTGGACATTTTATGGAAACAAGCGCAACAGCACCCCCAGTGGTCATAAGGAAATTACACAGAATGGATACTGCTTCACTCCGACCCCGACTAAAGAGAGATCGGGTCTGACATCGGAGAAGTACGTCGGATAGTCACTGTTCATATGTCTGGTGAAACGCTCACTAGATTTGGGTAGATATTTTTTCAGCCCACTTTGCTGACACAGCCGTAGCACGTCATTAGCAGTGATTGGGAAGGTGCATGTGAAATGCAGTCATGGTACAATGAACACCCAAAAAGACAGATGACAGAACTGTGAGCTGGTTCAATAAAAATGTTATACATTTTCTGTTTTCCAGAAGTATTCAGAAGAAAAAATGGCATGAAACTAGAAGGTCATTATGGACTTTTTAGTAATCACAAATGCAGCAGCCTATCCGTCTTTAATTGTGTTTGTGTGTGTGTGTGTGTGTGTGTAAGTTTTGATAGACCTTGATGTAATGCACTGATCTGCCCTTTTCATTATTGAGTTACTGATAAATATTAGATTTTAGCCCTCCCATCGAATACCATGTTCAGCTCTCACTGCCTTATCTAAAGTAAATTTTCCACTCTACCACACACCTTTTGTCCTGTGGGCTCTGATACCTAGACAATGTCACTTTCTCCACCGGACTCTCTTCCTCCTCTCCGCTGTCCTCGGACCAGTCCAGCTCTGCAATAGAAACAGTTAGTAAAGCTTAAAGGCCACTTAAGTCATCTAATACAGTGATGTTTAGTCATCAATGTGTGGCTTCACTCCGGAGTCTAGAAGTACGAAAGAAGAGACAACGAGCTAGTCGGACACAAGCTGCAGCAAACATGGAGCCTGATGTTGTACTGGTGCTCTCGGATCCTTTGCTGCGCCCATAAGCATGTTTGCACTGCTTAGAATTGGAGGTACAACTTTCTTGGCGAGAACAAGCTCTGGATGTATCTCTGGCTTGGGATTGGTGGTGGTCAAGGTGTGATGACCAGCCTGAGTAGAAGCTGTTGTGCATATTGGCCCTGATTTAGGTTTTGAATGTTGTGAGATGGATGTAAGAGGGGATGTGGATACTAAAGGAGCTTGGGGAGGTCCTACAGCCTGTTGAGAAAGAAGAGAGATGGAATGTGGGGAGATGGCTGGGGCCACGGCGTTATCTTTATGTTTCTGTTTAGGATTAAATGAGCGGTTTGTGACTTTCTTCCCCAAGTTAGAGCCTTCTTTCTTCACCTTATCAACCCTGAAGAAGGCATAGGGGTCCAACGGGAGCAGGCGAGTAAGTGAGGAGGGTGAAGATGGGAGTAAGTGGTCCAGGTCATTAGGAGCTTTCAGAGCCAGAGAGGGCACAGTGATGTTAAGGGCCAGAGATTCAAGAGTGTCTTGCTTCTTCTTTCTCTCTTTCTTTGGCAGGACACCCATAACTTGCAGATGACTGCTGCAAAATCTGATTTAAAAAAATGAACATAAGTATAATTAAAAATAGACATACATTCAATACATTTCTATAATATGTAACACAGACTTACTTGCGGTCTTGGGTCTTGGGGATGGGGTTGGTGCAGCGTTGGCTGTTGTACTTGGCTACATATTCACACTGCCTGAAAGGGGCGCTCCGGTCCTCCAAAACATGCCGAATGCAGAAAGCGTAGCCGTTAAGCCTTCGCTGTTTGCAGAGCTTTGGGCTATATGAACACAGAGGCTTGTGGTCCACCTCCGAATAGTGAATGTGTTTCCCTTCATACATCCCAGGGCTGAAACACTCTGAAACATCAGCTGGCAGAAAAATATCTGGTTAGAAATTTTCACGTAAAGCACCCTTAGTATCTTGTGGGCATGAAATGTATGTATTATATATATATATAATACAATACATCACTTATGATGGTACCATTCCAGTGACCAGGAAAGGTACAATTTACTACTTCACTTCCCAGAGTGTATAGTCTTTATTATAAAAGTACTAATTATCATAACTATTTGAGGAAGCTACCTCTGTTAATAGGAAGTCAAATAACCAGAGCTGATCTCTCAGAACTCTTGTCCACTTTGGATAAAAATGTATGAGGCATCCTGTGACAAATTTTAATTGGGTCTTAATAATCTTCACATATCTTCATGATTTATTTCCATATCACACTGTCTCCAATTATAAGACTCTCTGTTTCACTGACAAATTAGACTTATTATTAATTAGTCTGTAGTCGGTGTGGTCCAACACACACACACACACACACTGTGTGAGAGAGAGAGAGAGAGAGAGAGAGAGAGAGATAATCCTAGTCACTTTTGTGTATCTAATTAAAGACTAATAAACACTGATTAGTTGCATGTGTGCCTGCATTTAGAGTATATGCATATGCCTATGGTTTAAAAAAATGTAATAAAACAAGGTGTATTTTTCCAGTGTGTGGTTATAATTGTATAATTATCAAGATAGGTATGTCATGTGAAATGAGAAGGAAAAGCACGATGCAATGCTAAAAGCATGAGTTTTTAAAAAAAAAAAAAAGGGATTCTTTGAAATTTTATTAGTGATCACTGAGGTTCTGTTTAAAGCTACACGTTTTAATCACTAGGTCAAGCAGGTGCTTTAAGCAGATGAAGGGCTAAATCCTAAAATGTTTAAAGAGTAAAGAGTGCACAGTAGGTTTAATATGCAAAGCGTGTTTAAACGTGCAAGGGGATGGTGGCCACAACTTCCCGCCTCCTGCTCTATCTCACACTTGGGTCGCGTTATCAGTTACTTAAGAGGCCAGGATTAGGAGAGACGCTTAAAGTAGCGCGCGCGGTCACCGTTTGATCATTTAGCTGCGGATGAAAGACGGAAAACGAGCCTGAGAGGAAACGAACTGATTAGCTAGCTAGCTGGAGTTGGATGGATATAAACACAAAAACATTATAACAAATTATATTTATAGTACACTAATGTTCTCTGGTATATGCTCTGGTATAAGACGTGAGGCGTTTTTTTTTAATGCGCAAAAATGATGTCGTGAAACAAAAAAAAAAATCTGCCGTTTAAAAATTGTAAACGCAAGACTTTAATTAGGACACAAACATTTTTTTGTCATGTTTATCAAACCAGCCGAGAAAAAAGAAGGACATACAAAGGGAAAATTACAAACAATTTCGCTTTAAGCATCAATGGCATCCGGATGCCTTAGGAGCCGAGTCGCGTAGCAAGCAACCCGCTCCACCTCACACTCGCGCGGCCTTCCTACTCACTCCGACTCCGGTGCTGCGCCTGCTGCTCGCTTCCGGTTTTAGCTTAGCCCGCTAGCGTTAGCGTTAGCCGGACAAGGCTCGCTTTTTCACCCACTATCGACGGCTATTACGGATGACCGGCTTAATCCCGAGGCGTATTCTCCGCGTATATCCGGCGTTGGTCCTGATTTCGGTCTCGCACGCACCTTTGGGCAAAAGTGGCGAGCGTTTGGATGTCGGTTATTTTGATTAAAAGTGCGCGTATACATGGAGCACAGGGTGTTGGTTTGGTCGCCGGATCGAGGCTTCTTACAGCACTACTACAGGCACCGGGGGGACATGACAACAGGCGACAGTGCAACAACAACCTCCGCAACCATTTTGGAATTCAACTTTGTGTGTTCGGCTTTATTGTAAAGCCACTTCGTTTCTCAGAGCTGAAACCTGAATGAAGAGTTCAGTGTGATGGTGTTAGAAGTGCACACGTGTTAACTTTTGCTCCATTTGACTTCCCTGGCCATTAATTTCAAACTTGAACAGGCTCTCCCTCAAGTCTTCCCCAGCAGCCTCATCACCACACGTCTCATTCAAGCTTCACGTGAAATCCTGAACTTGACTTTAAAGGCAATGCGACACGAATCTCACGTAACCATGGCAGCACTGTCCCATAATAACTATACCATAATAATAATAATAGTAGTAGTATACCATGCAGATAATAAAGATGAAAGATGTCGAAATCATTAAAGCAAGTACATGCTTCAACATGGAAGGGAAGTGTAAGAGAGGATGCCCCCTATCAACCTCAACATAACGTCATTTTTACAGAATTAAGTGCTACAATTAATGCATACGTCTCTTTCTGCAGTGTGACCACAAATAAAACAAAAATTAAAAAAAGTCAAGCCATGTCTAAAATAGTCATGTCTTAAGTAGAGATCTGAATGCTCATACACAACAGTAGAGGTTGAAAGACAAAACTGAATAAATTTAACACAAACCACCCCATAGTTTCTCTTGCGCATTAACTCTGATACGGTTTAAATTCATGAAGTGCTTTTGCCAGTGCAGATAACGTTGTACTCTTGTTTACATGTAGTATGTTGAAATAAGTAATACTCGAAATCTATTGTTTCGTCAAGAGGGAGCTAGATTGTGTGGGAACGAAATGTGTACAACATTCTTGTTAGCATATTTAAATAAAATCAAAATTTCTCAGCTGTAGGTGTGGGCTGGATCAAACATTATATTCGTTCAGTTTTAACACATGGTAATGGACAGGGCTGTGTGCGCGTTTTAGCAGATAGCAGGCTCCTCTACTGCTGCTGCGCCCTCCGTCACTGCCTTCACACACTTAGCCATTGTCTGGGAGGCCCTGCTGATGGAGTCTATGAAGAAAAAAAAACAATAGTGTTTGTCAGATTTTAGTTCAAGCACAGTGCTGTTAAAGTAAACTGATTAATTATTAATTATAATGCACACAGACGTACCATCACACAAAGCCCTGGTCACTATCTAACCAAGTTTACAGTGAAATATCAAAAACAAGTGTCATTCATTACCTGTCATGTAGAAATCTTTCACTGAAAGCTGAGGAGGAACAAGACGTTCTGCAAGCAGGGACTGATTCACACCCTGGGAAGAGAAATGATATATAATCTAAATACCTGCCAATGATGATTACCTGGCAGGGGTAGACAAATCAGTAGGGTTAGGGTTAGGGTTAGAAAGAGATATTATGAGATATTATTATAATATATATGTATTTTTTTAATTGATAGTTGCCTGGTGAACGAGTAAGCTCCATAGACTAGTGGTCACCAGCATTTTTTTTTCTTCTCTC
Source organism: Pangasius macronema (assembly GCA_037577455.1). Taxonomy (NCBI): domain Eukaryota; kingdom Metazoa; phylum Chordata; class Actinopteri; order Siluriformes; family Pangasiidae; genus Pangasius; species Pangasius macronema. Next base: position 25,756,830 of record CM074946.1, read on the forward strand.
ATTCAACAACGTGAGAAAGAAAAAAAATCCCCACTGTTTACTTTTTCAGAATAAAAGTTATTTGGTATGTTTATATAAGCAAAATGCGGTTCACAGTGGTGCGACGCGATGTGGTGCTGTAACTATAGCACACGCTACTTGTTCTGTATCCCACCACGCTGCACTGCCCAACTACTAAGATTAATCAGCTTTTATGAATGACATCTAAATGTTTCTGAATCAGGAACACACTTGAAACTGAGCACAATAACATGCCACTAGATGTCAGACTCAAATAGTATATTTTGTGTGTTGAGAAACACCACAGCTCAGAGCTAACAACTTGCTCATTTATTTATTCTTGTCGACAGCTTCTTAGAAAAAGATGACTATGCTTGAGTCATCCCCTACACAGGAATTTATATACCTCTTTGTGTCTGTATTACTGCATTTAACTATGTAACCAGTTTGCCATACTTTATTATTGTTACACTACCATTTTCGGCCCCCCATCAATTTCTTCTGGGCTTCTGGGCGTCCAAAACATGTGCAGCACATGAGTTTTTACTTGCCCAGTGAGCTAACAAATGGATTTATGGCTGGTCCACCCATGAAGGGAAGAGCACACACTATAGTTTTCTCACAACTTAGTCTTGGCCAATGACCACAGATTGCTCATATACAAGCTCAAACACAAAGAAGGAGAGGAACCAAAGAAAGGCACCAACCTTAGCAAGCTCATTAGCCTGTTTGAAGTAGTTTGCTTCCTCTACGTCATCATAACGCACCAGGTTGGGGGCCACCTCTGCCAGTCTGTTCCTCACCTCGTCTAATGTCTCGTAGGGCAGAGTGACTCCAGCCACCTAGCATACACAAAACAGATGGTACAAACTGGAAACGACAAACTACCTTTTAGCGTTGTTGTGTAAGTGTCTTTTATTGTATTGGTCTTGTTAGAATGTGAAGCCAAAGACAAATTTCCATTTGTGGACAATAAAGGAAAGTAAGTAAAAGCATGAAATCATGGCTCGGTTACAGTGAGAAGGCAGTTAGACTCTGGTTCACTTCCTGTAGTTGGGTTGATTCAAACATATAGTGTATTTTGGGTTGTTTGCAGCTTTTTTTTTTTTTTTTGGTAGAAGTGAGCTGCTGAACTGAGCCACAAGGCACAGACTGAGCCAAAGGGCAGAGCAGTAGCACCATGTGTTCTGAATATTTGGAATGATGAATAGAAAAACTCAAGATGTGATGCACAAAATCTTTAAAAAAAAAAAATTGGTTTCCTTTTTTCCCCCTGCATTGCCATTTTTTGCCTTTTTAGTCTGTTTAATTACATGCAATGTGAAACTAAGCCAAATAAAATAAAAAGCAAACAAACCAAAAGTATCTACTGAACCAGAGTGCAAACAAACTAATAAGTACAATAAGTACACTTGTATTAAATCATGTGCGTGCACACACACACACCTCAGAGATGGCTCGAAGGATCTTCCAGTCATCGCGAGCCATACCAGGTGGGGTGACTGCCACTCTGGTCTGCTGGGCGCGCCCCTCTGTATTTATGTATGTACCATTCTTCTCTGTGTATGCTGCACCAGGCAGGATGATGTCAGCCATGGGGGCTCCCACATCACCATGGTGACCTGCGATAGGAAAGAGGTGATGGTTATGGGACGCTCATAACCCTGGGAATGCAATTAATGTAAAGTACACAGAAACTGTATAATGTAGTAAATTATTACACTTATTTATATATTGTGGAATAAGTGTTTAGGCGCTATTGTTTTTGTTATTTAATATACTTCCAGTGCATATATCCACTTCAAATTTACACACAATGTTTCTGACTTTGTACTTATTAATTTGAACAAAATGTATTCATAAGCATGAACACTGTATTTAAAATAAAATAAAAAAAAGACTGCAATTGAAATTTATAGGGAAAAAAAAATATTCAGACACCACTACTATCCAACATTAGTTCTTTATAATTGCTAACAATGGCTTTGCAATAGCTTTGAGATGTCTATAGTAATTAGGTTTTTGGAGAATTGTGGTTCAATTTTGGCCCATTCCTCTTGGAATATCGTCTTCAGATCCCCAAGGTTACAAGGTTCTCCTCTAATATGTCCAGGTCCGTTGCTTTTCCTTCAGTGACGTGTAATGCCCCAGTCCCTTTTGCAGTGAAGCAGCCCCATATCATGGCAACCCTTCTTTCTCCAAACACGAAGAGCTGAATTATTGCCAAAAAGTTCTATTGTTGTTTCATCATTAATTTTTTCTAAAAAAAGTTCTTGGAGGAGTTTTGCATGGGGTGTAGGAACGGAGATGACTGCGGGGCAGCTCATTGAATATTGTTCTCTGTGTAACTGTTGTTCCTGCTGCTTTCAGGTTGTCCTGTCATTTTTTTCCGAGTGACTGCTGGTTTCTGTCTTACCGTCCTTATCATTAGTCTGACAGCATGTTGTGAAATCATGCATGGCGCACCTTTCCACGGACGATTAGTTGTGGTTCCATAAATGTACCACCTGCATATTATCAAACAAATTGCACCGGCAGGGATGGTTAAGGTTTTTGCTATGGCTCTATAGCTTTTTCAACTCGAGTGTTGTTTAATAATGTCCCTGAGGACTTCTGAATGTCCTTCACCTTCACTATGATTGGTACTTCTTGCATGAAATCTTCCCAACCAATGGCAACATCTTTTATAAATCACACTAAGTGCAATTTTCCTGACTTTTTTTTGCAGCATATATATCAGGAAATGATTTATTTTATGTAACATTACATAAAACAATGTCTGAATATTTTATACTTTTTCCTTGATCAATTTTGTTTTTGTCTATGCTCATGAATACATACATTTTTGTACATATTAATGAGTACAAAAGACCTGTGTGTAAATTTGAAACAGATATACAAATTGGACGTATATGAAGTAACAAAAACAAGAGTGTCCAAATACTTACTTCTGCTCACTGTAGCAGTGAGGCTTTTTGGACATCTCTCTGGTGAGGTGACAGACTAGTGAAAGACTAGAAAGACTCACCCTGATAGATAACAAAGGTGTCTTTAGGCAGGTCTGCTTTAGTTATGCAGCCGGCATCAGCTCCCAGCAAGAACAGCACTTTAGGGGGGTTCCTCCTGATTGCCTCCACACCAGGCTTATAGCCCAGATCCAGTGCTGCTACCTGACTGGCCACTCTACACAAACACAAACACACAAAACTCTGCATTAAATCAGCCTGATGTTTGAAAACAAACAGGTCATTAGCTTACCTTAGACTGACCAGTTGGCTTAACAATCAAAAAATCCAGTAAAGCTTTGTAGGAAAAATAAACTGCTCTAGAACTAAAATTGACTGCTAATGTCCAGTCATCTTACTAATACTTTGACTAGGCACAATCCATCTAATCGATCACCAATGTCTGAACATGCCCTAGAGACACAGAGGTTGTCACACGTAAGGCAGTAATTTACAAAAAGGTAGACTTGAAAAACGCACTAACCTGTGCAGCACATTAAGGACCTTCCAGCCCTCATCAACCCCACTGCTGGCACGGGCATTCTGAGCAATTGTGGATACAGCACTCAAGATGGCAGCACCATCCGCCCTCTGGAGACAGGAGCTTCCAACCACCACTACTGGCCGCTTGGCCTGGGCCAGCACCTAACACCAGGAGACAGTGTTATCAGTGTTATAACTGCCATCTTGGAACTCATTGTTATACGTAGTCCTTTTTCAACAACAAGCTGTTGGTGCTGGTTCCGGAGCTGGTGCCTAAACCTGATGCATTCTTTCTGCCAAAAATGAATAACACAAATAACTTCACCACTATTTGAAAATAAAATATGTAAACAATGGATGCCATGATGGCGTAGCAAGCTGCAATGCTACCTTACAGCTTCAGTGTCCCAGTTCGGTACAGTCTGTGTGGAGTTTCACAAGTACTCCCCATGTCTGTGTGGGCTTCCTTCCACCTCCCAAAAACAGAAGGACTGGCTACTGCGAATTGCCCTAGGTGTGAATGAGTGTGTGAGAGTGTGTGTACGCATGGTGCACTGTGTTCCAGGATGTGTGTCTGCCTCATGTCCAGCAAGGGTTTAAACCTCAGGCTTTCACACGATGCAATACCATTTTGATTCTTAAGGCAATTCAATATTTGGCTATACCAATGACTCTGCTATGATATGATAAAATTCAGTTTAGTAGCGTCCAATCAATACGTGACCAATTTTGGTCAGTACTGTTAATGATGATGATCATCATGATGATCATGATGAAGACAAGGAGAATTCTAAATTATTTTACCTTGCCAGGCTATTTACACATCAGTTTAAAAATATGAATCATTTCATACACACCAGTTGTCTCCTTTTTCAGTAACAACTGACATGTAATCCGGTATAATCATTAATAATTGATTTATGATTTTTTCAGTCATTGCCTTTTAAATTGATGCATTGATCCAAATCGTCCAAACATTAAACCCCTAATGTCTGGTGCTCAGAGGATAGGCTCCGGATTCCCCACAACCCGGATATAGTGCTTGAAGCTGAATGAATGAACAGTACCAAGGTTATGAAGGTTGTAGATTAAAAAATAGCAAATGTGGTCCAAAAAAAGAAACAACCTTTCACATGCATTTGCACCAACTAAGTAGAAGTTGTATTACTTATACTAAACTTTTTTTTTTTCTTCAAAGCAGGGTCACTTACATTAAACAGCTAAAAGCAATTACGACTTGCATCTGCCATCTTGTGCTTAATTGTTGTTTACCGTATGCTGATATAAACCCTGATCAACTAGGCATTCACTGAAACAGATACTGGTTGCAATGGCAGTAAAAGAAAAGGTGGAGTTTGTTACCTTGCAGTAAGGGTGGGTTCCATCAGCGAGCTCCTGCAGAACCTGAGTGGAATCACCCAGGTGATCATAAGAGTAGCTAAGATCCACTGGATGACCCACCACAGAGACTTGCAACTCATTATGGAGCCAACTAGGAAGAGATAGAAACAGTTATTTCAATGGTACTTTAAATGTTAAACATTAGACCAGGTCCAGAATTCTTGGCACACAAAGATGAGGGGGAAAAAAAGGTTGTGGGGGAAAAATTTCTTTGTAGCTTGCATTAAACCCATACCTGCATTGAAATAAAAATGAAAAGACTCAAATATTTACAATGAATTATATCAAGTAGTGATGTGCTAACAGACAAGCACCTCTTGCGGATGCGCGAGTTAAAGAGGGGAGCCTCATAGCGTGGGTTTGTTCCAATCAGAAGCAGCAGATCAGACTCTTCAATGCCAGCTATACGGGTGTTCAGCAGGTAATTGGAGCGCAGGTCGGTTCTGGGTGAGGGACAGAGATCAGAGTGTATTTAATACACATATTACCAGTACACACATTGTCAATAAGTATCTCAGAGAAGAGGCACTTCATGACCACTCAGAACGGCTCCTAAATAAGAACATGCACCCTAAACAGGGGGCTTTATTTTAGGAGCTGGACAAGTCTTTTTCCCTTGAGATTAACTAACGGAACTCACCCAGCACCAGCCATAGGGAAGATCTCCTCAGTGCAGAGGATTTCACTGTCCAGCTTGTTCAGCAGGTCTTTCAAAACTACCAGAGACTCTGCATCTACCAACCCACCGGCAACAGCTGCAATCTCAGAGCCCTGGACTCCCTGGAGCTGTAAATCCGCACATACACACATACAAATGTAACAGAAAATACAAAATAAGAGTATAGACATATACATAGTTTAAATAAGCAATTAGCTATACTTCATACAAAATATTTAGCACGACATTAATCCCCAAAACTATATACGATTATTACCACGCCAGCCACACGTGTGAGAACGTCCTCCCAGGAAGTGGGCACCAGCTGACCGCTGGCATCCTTGATCATGGGCTGGGTCAGGCGCTGCCTCTTCAGTCCATCATACGCAAACCTGAGAGAGGGAACAAGAGAGGAAAAAAAAGAGGAAATAGTGGGAACTGAATTGCAACCAAGTGTTAGATTTAGAGTATGCTCCTCATTAAGGGATTATAGAAGTAAATGGAAGAATCAAGTACTATATGCGAGTCTGTTGGAAGTTTACCTGGTTTTGTCTGAGATCCACTCCTCATTGATGTCTTCATTAAGACGAGGCAGGACCCTCATGACCTCTCCTCCTCTGGTGCTCACCACGATATTAGAACACACCGCATCAAGCACATCAATAGATTCTGTCTTTCTGTTAACAGAAATAATACACACAAAAAAATCACCAGGTGTTGCTCTTCATAAGAGGCTTACTAAACGTTCTTATCTGCCTTCCATTTCGAATCTGGTCCTTAAACTATATTTCTAAACCACCGATCACATTAGTGGTTTTACCTGGTCTCCCAGGGTCGGGCTGTGAAAGCGTAGGGTTTTGACGTCAGCGCTCCAACAGGACACACGTCGATCACATTCCCGGACATCTCCGACATGAACATTTTCTCTACATAAGTGCCAATTTGCATGTTGTTGCCACGTCCTGTGGTGCCCAGATCCTCCACACCAGCGATCTCACTAGCGAAGCTGCAACAAACAGTATTTCAGGGATTACTCAGGTGTTCGGCAATGGAAATCTTGCAGTGCTACTTCTGCAATGCCCATGTATCCATTCCTCTTTCTTCTATATTCTTTTTAAGCCTAGCCTCTATCTGTAATCATAACATTCTTACAGATCCTAGTTACTATCAGCTAACTAACTAGCCTAGCTTACTACCTAGATTAGATTTATTGTTATGAGTAAATAAAAAAATTTAAAAGTCAGAAACTCTAGGGAAATATCTGCTAGCGTGACTTTACTGAATGTGGTTACACTTAGAGTTACTGGTGAAATAATGAATTGAAATTGAAATGTCAATTCAGCTTGTCAAGTCTCCTTATATTCGCTCAGTTCTTTCATCGGAACTCTGTCCTCCATGTATATTTTTCTAATGGGTTGGGAAGTAATTATTTAAAAAAAAAATAAAAAAAATCAGCAATACCAAAATGTTTGTAAAAGCACCTGCCAGATTTTGAAAACATTTACACCCAATTTTAATGACGATTGATAAACGAGACTCAGTGTTTATTCAAATCAATCTCAACGATATAAATTCAGCTCACTTTTATGCCTTAAAGTTTAACCTGAACAAAACAGACTACAGTGTGTAAGGTGTAGGACACTGGGACTCGGTTCGCTCACCGGACACAGCGTGTGCACTGAATGCAGCGTGTCATGATTGTTTTGATGAGAGGGCCAATATTTTTGTCCTCCACTGCTCTCTTCCCCTCTGTGAATCGACTTCGGTCCGAACCAAACATCATCGACTGATCCTACAAAGAAACACCGGGTTTCAACAGTTAGAGAACGATTCACTACAATAATAAATTAATTAATATATTAAAAAAAAAAAAGAAAAGTAAGAAATGGGATGAGTAAAAAGTCTTCCTACCTGCAAGTCACACTCTCCTCCTTGGTCACAGATAGGACAGTCAAGAGGGTGATTGGCAAGAAGGAACTCCATGACCCCCTCTCTAGCAAAACAAAATAATTAAATTAATAGAAATAATTCAGCAAGAACTTACAAATATGGCTGTAAAGTTACAGGTGAAAGAGTACCTGGCCTTTCGTGTCTTTTCAGAGTTCGTCAGTATGTTCCAGCCTTTCATGACAGGCATAGCACACGCAGCAACCGGCTATCAGTAAAGAACAGAGGGATTTTTATATTTTTAGAACGTAATCATATATGACAGTCATACTTTAACTGGAGCTTACAATAAGCTCTGGTTATAATATTCTTCTAATACTGAATCTTAAGACAGGTGATTAATAAGACAACGCTGGCCTTTATTAATCAGTCAAATTTGTTTTTCATCTTCATCTGTATGATCAAACTCACATCTGGTCAGAATGTGTAAATTTGATTGCACCGTTTTAACAACCTGAAAAATACTTATAGTTAAATAATCCAAAATCAATATTACCATTATGTATAATAAATAGAATAGTATGTAATAATAAATATATCAAATAAATGTTAATGATCACCACTAAATAACCTACAAAAGTGTAGATAATAGTAATGATATGTAATTGATATGAATCAAAATGCTCATATGTGGATCTTTATCAGCTTCTTAATGTTGCAGTTGTGTAATAAGCATATTTGCGTACAAGGAATGCTCTTATTTCAGGCATATTACACAGGCAAAACCTCATATCTACACTAAAACATGTAATTATATTCATTTTGGTAGTGTGTTTTTTAGTGTTTAATTCATTTCTTTCAGAGTTGTGTTTATATGAAATATTTAGGATGGAAATTTGGCTCACCTATACCCATAAACAAAGCTTTCTAACGTCTATCTAACGTCAATCTAACGTCAGTTAAATCTGATCTATTCACGTTTAAAAACGAGGAACAACTGAGCTGTAAATAGACTACTACAGATTGGCTCAAGTGTAGTATCTTTGGCATAATTCAGTTGCATATGTATTCTGCAGGTGATAGCGTTATGAGGTTACTCAGAAGAAAACGATACCTTTGGTGCTCGTTCGATCTCCACCAGACACATACGGCAGTTTCCTGCCACAGACAGACGCTCATGGTAGCAGAAACGAGGAATCTGCACTCCAACTTTCTCACAGGCCTGAGAGAAAAGAACGAGCAGTTTAGTACACTTTGATTTTCTATCTATCGACTAACGCCTATCAGTGAACGCTGCAGGTCAGCGCTGCGTCACCTGAAGTACAGTCGTCCCGGGTTCCACCATCACAGGTTTGCCATCTACGAACACCTCAACCATGTTACTCGAGGCCCGGATTGATGTCCTTACTGTAATCAACAAAGCACAACATAACTTATCTCTCAAAAATAGCGTCTTTCTGTTCTACTTCAAATTCTCGAAGAGAACGGAAAGGGATTGGCAAAGGAAGCGAGGAAATTGCATAGGATAGAAACTAAGACGTGATGCAAAGCTTTAAGTCCACACACAGAAACAGATTCTCATTTTACGGTGACATGAGGACAATGTGTCAGCCCTGGTGGAGCTTCATTACAAGTACAATGTATGGTATTTTACTCTATCTTACCTTTTAGAGTTGTTGTGTAAGTGTCTTTTATTGTATTGGTCTTGTTATAATGTGTTGTGAAGCCAAAGACAAATTTCCATTTGTGGACAATAAAGGAATGTAAGTAAGTAAGTACGTAAGTAAGTAAGTAAAATGGCCATTTTGTTTTTCAGTGTTTAAGCTCATCACCTTAAAAAACATACTATGTGCATGTTCTCAGAGATGTGTGTGGTTTTACCATTGCTAGAGGTGGCGAGGTTCCCTTTAGAGTGGGCTGCCCCGGCCAGGGCCCGACCAACTGCTGGCAAACGCAACATGACGCTGTCGAGAAAGAAAAAAGCATCAGCATGTATAGTACATACACATTAGGAATGTATTACAACACTGTTATCTGCATTTGTATTCAGATTTAAACCCTAAGTGAGCATGGCCTAAACTGAAAACTAATTTTTTTTAAAATTAATATGAACACTACCACAATTCCCTCAGAAAACGTGGAAAATGTTAGAATAAACCCAGATGCAGAAATGCCAGCACGGTCAGTATGATGTTAGAATTCTGTCTCTGACAGTTCCTCAACCTCAACTACATCACTCGAGGTCAGAATTAGAGATCTGTCCAGATCTATTTTAAATCTCGTTCACACAGTTATATTTGTCTTTACCTGCCCACGACGTGCTCAAGTAAATTTACCTGGTTCTGTTTCCCAAAATGTAAACAAACTTGCAGCCTAACATAGTCTACCGAGACCCTGAGCAGGCAGTTACTAAGGATGAATAAATGCTATGAACACATGCTAATGAACGTGGTCTTCGTTAGTCCCAAAAGCTTCATATCTGACCGCTCACTCATGCCTGCAGGAAAGTAAAAACCTCACACAATTTTTTTTTTTTTTTTTTTTTTTTTTTGCGCTCCACAGGATCCCAGTCCCGATGCACACCTCTAGTCTCAACCAGATTCCATGTGAATCATTCTGGCAGAAAGAAAAAAATGTGCCTCTTATTTATATCTGTTCATTCTGAATAATCTATTTGTATTCATGTTACATCTCTAATACAACATACGTATTCTGTAACTACAGCAACTACAGTCCAAAGGTTTGCATTCCTTTAGTTTGGAGAAGTGACGAAACCAAACATGACATTAAAAGTTTGATAAACATTAAAGTAACAAAAATAACAAGTGTATTATAAAGAGTAGAAATGTTAAAAATGTATAAAAATAAAAGGTTCTGAAGGTGAATATGATCTTTTATTCCTTACAGACTTTTCACATCTCCTTCAATGTGGGGTCCATGACATAAAAAAAATGCTGAAAATAAAAATGATATTTATTATTGGGGGGGCATGGCGGCTTAGTGGTCAGCACTGTTGCCTCACATCTCCGGGGTTGGGGGGTTCGAATCCCGCCTCTGCCCCATGTGTGCGGAGTTTGCATGTTTTCTCAGTGTACTCCAGTTTCCTCCTGGCATCTCTGAATTGTCTGTAGTGTGTGCGAGTGTGTGTGATTGTGCCCTGCGATGGCTTGGCACCCCGTCCAGGGTGTCCCCCGAGTCCCCTGGGAGAAACTCCATGTTCCCCCATGACCCTGTCTAGGATAAGCGGTATGGAGGATGGATTGATGGATAGATTTATTATTGACTTCCTGTAATTATTATCTGGGTTCCCTGGGTTTCATTTAATACCTCATGAACTCAAAAACATACGTCTATAAATAATGTTAACTTGTTGAAGGAAACTTTTAGAAGAGAGAATATTATTGCACAGATTTAACTCCTTAACTTAACATTTAAACAGCTGTTCATAACTTAGTGCTGGGAAATTGTAGTCAGAGTTTTGATGGTTAATGAACTCTCTGATTGCAAGATGTTGGATAATGTCTTGTCTAGGACAAGCAGAGGAACATGACAACGCTGCAGCCGGAGTGCAGAGAGCAGAGAGCTCATATAGCCGACATTAGGAGGTTATGACAGTTAATACGCACTAAATAAAAACAACAACGAATTCAAAACTCCTGCGACTCCAAACGCACACCTATACTGAGCGAAAACACAGGAACAGCTAAAGAGAAATGCGTTTTAAAACGCAACACGGGTCATTTTTAAGTCTTCTTCTTCTCATGTTCCTGTGTTGACATTTTGCAGCTTTTAGCATTGCTAACGCTAAGAAGCTAAACCGCTGGTCACACCAAGGACAGACAGAACGTCTCATCTTTTTACACCTCACACTCATAAAAGCAGGCTTGTAGCTCTCCTGTATGATATTACAGACCACCATAAGCCAGCTGTAAACCAGTCACACTTTAAAATCAAACCGTGTATCTTACCTTGACGCTATTTGGCCTTCTGGACCAGAACAGCGCAACCGTAATGCATTCACTTATGAAGGAGTTTTCGATGCGATATGCTTCCCACCTGTATTCCGACAAATTCAGTATCCGGCGCAATGATTGGGTAATTCTTCACGCTCACAGCCCGCCCCCAAGCGCGTAAACAGCATTTCATTGGCGGATTCTTTTTTTGTTTTATTAAACAGCCAATCATATAAGGCTGTAGTAAATACAGGTGGGGGGGGGGGGGGGGCATTTCGTAATAACGGAAAATTATCATTTAATTTTAAAAGTAAAAAAACAACTATAGTTACAATTTTAATTAAAATACTAACTAAGAGTTATGTAAATAAAAATATTTCCTAAAAACGATTAATTATGCGCTGCTGGCATGAACTGTGACCTATCTTATTAGGTCAGAGGTTAAATCGTCACTTCCGTTGACCTGGTTTCTCTGCAAAATATAAAGATAAATTTTATAACTTAATGTTAACTTAGTGTCAGCTATGTGAAAACGTGAATTCGTCCTTGATATTATTTTATTATTTCATTTATAAATTTTATAAAAGTTTATATATATATACTAACTATTAGTCCATAAGTTTCGAGTTTAATTCTTAATTTGACTTTAATTTTAGAGGAAAACAACATGACATTTTTGCTTAGTTAAATACTTTGACGTGTTTATAGTGTTAGAAAAGTAAAAGGTGTATGAGATAAAAGGAGAAGGAGAATCCCAAATGCCATAAATGAAAAGAAAGAGGGGGGGAGGAGGGGTTATGGCGTCAGCGGTATAAAGGCTTCTACGGGTTCCTTTCTCGTTCCTTCGCTCTTCCTCCAAGCCGCCGAGCTGCTCTTTGTGCACGTGGGCTTCAGACTGTATTTCAACAATGGGCTTTGGTGATCTGAAAACTCCCGCAGGCCTTAAAGTCTTAAATGACTTTTTGTCAGATAAGAGCTATATCGAGGGGTGAGTCTCCTTAAACGCGTTTTGAGCATGGATTTGTTGTATCTTAGCGCACTGGCTAACAGGCCTCTACTTGCATCGCAGTAGAAAACTGCGCGTATATACCGGGTTTTATGGCAAAGGCGCTTGGGGGCGGGGAAAGCCGTTCTCGTTTAAAAAGCTTGTTAAAAATGAAAGGCTTAAAATAAAGTTAAAAGTTTGTTAAAATACTATTTGAGAAAAAATGCTGCATACAAAAAGTAATAAACTATTCTCTGCATTTTGAATTAAAACGGATAGGGCGGCCGTAAAACCCTGTAAATACGCGCCTTCCCTATCCTGGTTCTGCCTCTTGTACATAACCCAGTAACTAACTAAACTAACTATCTATCTATCTATCTATCTATCGTTACTGAGTAATTGTACGCAAATGTATTTTGTGCACCTATGCCTTAATATCTTCTAATGCAAATTATAAAGAAGGATTTGGTCGAGAAAATTAATCTGCAAGCATGTATTAGGAGAGCAGATAAAGTATGCAAAAAACATTTTGGTAAGTTATTAGCACTGAAAACAGTATGTAAGCAACTTTCAAATACCAGTAGAAATTAATTGATCGATTTTATTGGAGATTTATTGCTAACCCAAGTTTTGGTGTAAGTGGTATTTTCTAAGGAACATTAAGTTCAAGATGAATATATTTTGCAGATGCATCTTTTTATATCTGCACTGTCTCTCGCTTTAAACACAATCCTGCCCTAAACCTTTTGTAACGACACTCAATAATTTGCAATTCTTCTGGATACATGCATGTACACATGCATGATCAATTTTGATCTGTATTTTTCTACATTGTGTGTAACTTTTTAAAAATATATATATATTTTTAACTTGAACATGCTCCACTTATCCTGCATGAAAAATGACCAATTCCTGTCTACTTCTTTTTTTTTTTTTTTTTTTTTTTTTATAAATAAAGAGAATAATTGCATTGAGCTATTTTAATTTAAAATTAGTTTCTTGGATTTTATTAAAGATGTCAAACCTGAAAAGATGAACATTTTTGTCAGGGACCATGTACGAAAAAACCTCATGAAGATTCTTTGCACCACAGCTGGCTTCTAGCTAATTTCCATCTGCAGTCCCTGGACAGATAAATGGCGATGAACAATAATGGTCCTACTACATGTCTTTTTAAAAAGTACAGTCATGACTGTAACCTGAATTCAAACCCCAAGCAAGTCTAAATCCCACATTCCTATCTCTCCAAACCACTATCAATATATGACACACTCGCATGTACATAACAGTAGGCATCTATCCATAGTACATATTACATAGATTACATAGTACATAGAAATTTGTTAAAATCATGGGATACACGTGGTTAGGAGAGGTTACAAAAGCCCAAGCCTTATTCAGTGGAGTCACCATTAAAGGAGATCTTTAAAACAATCAATGTAAAGTAAAGCAGTGCAGGAGTATTGGGCTCCTTGAATAATTTCTGTAGAAGTTGTGATTGGCTGATAGTACTAATCAATCTCTGTTGCTTTTGTCTTGTAGCTATGTGCCATCCCAGGCTGACGTCGCTGTATTTGACTCCCTGTCTGGTGCTCCACCTGCAGACCTGTGCCATGCCCTTCGCTGGTACAACCATATCAAGTCTTACCAGAAAGAGAAGGCCAGGTAACTACTACCATTTCATGGCCCAATGAATGGTCGAAGCATCCCCAGTTTGTGATGAGTTTTATCACCATCTTTCGCCTGAGTAGATGATGCACACTCATTAAAACGCTGATGTATCTGGGAGGCAGTTGACTCCTTGTGTGACTTCATGAATGAATGTAGAACTTACTCTGCCTTGTCTGGCTACTTCAGCCTCCCAGGAGTGAAGAAGCCTCTGGGTCAGTACGGTCCCGCTGGTGTCGAGGACACGACCAGTGGCGCCGCTCCTGTGAAAGAAGAGGAGGAGGATGATGACATCGATCTGTTCGGTTCTGATGAAGAGGAGGTCAGTTTGAAGGCCTTTAAAGATACGTAGTAGCAGGAAGTTCTTCTGGTTGCGTGATGAGTTTTTTTTCTCACCATCTTTCGGCTGATGTTGTGATGGACCTTTTCATACCTGATTACCAGTGTTTGTAGAAATAGTCTGTTCAGATCTTGTTGCGCTGAGAGAACTAATGATTTTTTCCCCACCTTCATAGGATGAGGAGACCAAGAGGATCAAGGAGGAGAGACTAGCAGCCTACAATGAAAAGAAGTCTAAAAGTATGTTTTTGCTCACTTTGCTTTGCACTGCAGATTCAGCCTGACTGTTTTATAGCCACGTTTTAACATCGGAGATCTCAAACAATTTCCTGTTAGAATAATTTTTGGCTGGCTAGTGTAATGATGATCATCTTATCACCATCTTTCGGCTGATACATGGAATGATGGACACCTTTTTTCTTACCTGAATTCTAGCCAGTTTCCTACTTGTCTGTATTCCTACTTTTTTTGTGATTGCCGTTTTTACATGTCAGACCATTTTTAAATGTTCCTACAGAGCCAGCCCTTATCGCCAAGTCCTCCATCCTTCTGGACGTCAAGCCTTGGGATGACGAAACAGATATGGCCAAGCTTGAGGAGTGCGTTCGCAGCATTGAGTTGGACGGCCTGGTTTGGGGCCAGTGTAAGTCTGCGGTTTTAATTAGATTTTTGCTAAACTGGTAAATGAAGGCTATCTTGTGTTAAATAGTTTACATTACTTAAAACACAGGTGTCCAACCCTGGTCCTGGAGTATCCCCAGGCCTGCATGTTTTAGTGTTTTCCCTAATCCCCACACACCTGATTCAACTGGTCAGCTATTTACCTGAGTTGAAGTAGATGTATTAAAGCTGAGACAACACTAAAATGTGCAGGACAGGGGATTCTCCAGGACTAGGTTTGGCAACAAGAAGTAGTGTTGTGGCCATGCACATGGTCCTGTCTTGAATAATTGTTTTTATCCCTTCACAGCCAAATTTTTGCCTGTCGGCTACGGTATTAAGAAGCTTCAGATTGCTTGCGTGGTGGAAGACGACAAAGTTGGAACCGATCAGCTGGAGGAACTGATCACCGCTTTCGAAGACTACGTGCAGTCCATGGATGTCGCAGCTTTCAACAAGATTTAAAACACAGTGAAATTCCTTGCACAATAAAATGGCACTTAAAATGTGTATCTTTGTGTTGTCATTTCATTGAGATTGGTCTGAAAAAGCCCAAAGCACAGGATGGGCTGGTCAAGCTGGCAGTCTGTCGGTGTCCTTGTTACTTGAATAAATTGATCCATATGTTTTGAAATATTTCAAATTTTTGTGTCTTAAAACAACTGTCAGTCTATCATGTGTTGGTGAATTTTATGGTGTTTTTCACTGTAGCAGTTTTACCAGCTCCGCCTGTGTTCGTGACTAGTAGCTTAATGAACTAAGCTGGATATTTCAGCAGGGTGGGAAGTTGTATATAACTGTTTACTAAAAAAAAATTATATATATATATATTAGTGGTAAAGTGTAGCACAACCATTTTCTTGGAAAAAGGAGGTTGTAGTGTGCTGTACTCAATCACTTCGTGGTCTAAACAGAGGAACTGACTGACTACTCAGGCTGCCTAGGACCTGGAATGGAAATAGAAGGTTTTAAAGAGCTGCTAATGGCCCAGAAATCTGTGCAACTCTGCTTTTCATGGAACATTTGACTCTCGTTAAAGTTGTGTGTTATTGAAATGCGGGCTGTGAGGAACAGGGCGGCTTCCCGCGCTTTCCATTGACGTCACGCCCCGGAAAGAGCAGCTCCAAATACGGATGCCGATGGGACGTGAAAGTAGCATTTCCAATCCGGTGAAAGCAAGTACAGAACTCACCTTATTTTCGCAACTAATTTTACATGTGCAGATAAATAACTCATGTCATTTCTTGGTCTGGCCGCACGTCAAATGCACAAGATAAGAATAAATCGCTAGAAATGTCGTCGTGCTACACGCCAGTGACGGGCTAATAGCTAATATGGCTGAAACATCTGTTTGTGTGCTTAGTACTACTTTTTAAAAAAATGTTATATATGTGTTTTTTTAAAGTAACATTTGGAAAAAGTAAAATATCAGTTGATGTAACCGGGAAGATGAATGTGTTTAGGAAATGTGTAGCTAACGAGACTTGTCTTACAGTTGATGCTAGCTAAACAATGGATGCGTCCCAAATTGCTTCTCTGTGCCTATATAAGCGCACTACACTGGGCGGCTAAACAGGGACCCGTAAAGCACTGTTTGTGTACCCTACATAGTGCACTATATATCCTTGACGAGGTATTTGGGAGGAAGCCCATACAGGCCAAGGTTTGCTGGCTAACCGAGCTAACTTGCCTTTTTTTTTAGTCAAGTTGGTCAAGTTAATTTTTATAGTATGTTAAATTGTTGATAAAACTCCTAACTTTCCAAAACAGTGGCACGTTTCAGGAAAGAAAAGTTTAATTTTCATGAGGCTTAAAGTCGAGCAAATTGTGCATATGGAAATGTCATGTGTTCAATAAAGGCTGTTATGTTGCTAAATTTGAAGTCTTTTGAGAAACATGAAAGCCCAAAGCTCTCCAAAATTTCCTCATTGTCGCTTTTTGTGTGTTGCTTCCTTTTAGATGTGACCTTTAAGTCATCTCACGTGCTTCATTGAGATATTGTGTATGCAGTTATGTGATTTGAAATTCCTGTAAAGTTCACCACCTCTCCTCCTGGGGTGAGTATACTGCATCATCCACCTGAGTTTTCACTTTCTTTTACAAGTTTTTCACATGATGTCACAGAAAAAAAAAACTGTTGGTGTTTTCAGACAGTAATATGCCTCTGGAGGAGGGTCTCACACCCACTGCTGGAAGTATGTATGATACTGATTTCTTTCACTTTGTCTTTTTTAAGTCAACATTCATCTGATTCACTAGGTGGCCTGGGAAAACCCTTCACATGATGAATTCATTGACATTTTGTGCTGTATATAGTTGTAAATACTACACGCTTTCCTGAACTGAACTTTTTCTATTTTGCAGTTATTTCAACCAGAAGTTATAGTTTTGTTTTGTTTTTGTTTTTGTTTTTTTAAATCTGGTTCCCCCCAAAAGTGAAAAGCGGTTAAAAAAAAAAAGGGGAAAAAAAAGTGACATCTGTAGCGACATATGATGGATTTTCCCAGATCTCCGAACAATTAGGAAAATACTTGGATGTAGCTTAAATATTATTATTCATTTTTAAAATTTTAATCTACTTGTAGATGCAGATAGGGAGCAAACCAACATGGCCAACAGGTGAGTTTGTGATCACACAATAAACAAAACAAAGATCATTTTTATCTTTTTTTTTTCTTAAATATTCTTCTTCCTGGTTGGCGCTGACCCTATACCTAGTTTTTCACGAGCAGTAGATTTTACCATTCAACATGGCCAAGAACTATATGCTTTCATAGGAAGGGATAATATCCTGGTCAGGCTCACAGTAGAAAAGCATGCGACATTCACCAGGATTAAAGCGGGTACTGACGATGAATACGCTCTAGATGTGATATTGGTCGAACTTATCAGATATGGATAATAAAGGAGCCATTCAAAAGATTGATTGATTGATTGATTGATTGATTGATTGATTGATTGATTGATTTTTAGGCTCAGTGTGCACTGGTCATAAATGTGAGGTTAACAAGTTGTCAATTTTCTTTTTACTATACAACGCAGGCCCAGCAGCTTGGAACAGCCTGTCGCTGGTCCCTCAAACTCCTCACAGCGACAGGGCTTCTGCAGCTACTGTCAGGTCGTGTATAACAGCATAGAGCAGGTATATTACCTCATTATTATCTTCTGTGCTGCCCATGCTGCGTCACATGGCAGTGTAACACACCCTGAGGAAAGTACTGTTTGTCCTCTTCCACATACATGACCACAAAGACACTCACACTCTGGTTAGTGTCAGTGTGATTGACAAGGGAGAGAAACATGACAGCCCTCCCACCCCAAGAGCATGGCCAGTTTTGCGCTCTTGGCCTCCAGCTATGTATTTAAATTTGTCATGTTTCAACTAATAGATACATATATGAATTGTTCTTTACCATAAAGTGGCACACTCAAATTATTAATCTCTTCTGTGGTGTTCTTAATGGTATTTTAATAAGGAACCATATTGATGTAAATTAACAAGCAGCTGCAAACTCAGTATGCATTTGGAAAATGCTGAACTTAGAACATTACACAAATTGAAATGGTTTGAACATCATTTGTAATGTATGCTTTTGAATAAATGAGGCCCCATTGAAGCCCCACCATCCTGGCACTACATGAAAAAAGCAGCAAAGAAGAATTATGTGTATGTATAGACCACCCACAGTTGCTTAACTTAAATTCACTACTGTATTGTGGTCAGTGCAATAGTACATCTATTATTAAAGCCAGGCTAAAACTTTCATGTGTGTTTTATGTGCTACTATTAGACATGCTAGACTCTAGGCTTTTTACTGCAAGGCTTTCACCTACTGGGGCTGGATTTATGTTTTAAGTTATAACTTACAGCAGCAATAAGACTGTGTTAATATGTTGCTAGCGATGTATTTAATAGTTAATTAAATTTACATTGAAACTAATCTACTGATCTTCTGTAGCACATCCAGAGCACCAGGCACAGAGAAGTGGTGGTACGAGCAGCGAGGACAAATGTGTCCTCAGGAAGCCTGCTGGAGAGATTCCTGCAGGACGTGCTTCATCACCATCCTCGTGGCTACAACGACACACGGTGTGCCTAATAACTCATTCAAAATTCATAGCTCTTCAGACCTGTCTAATTCCAGCATTATTGGTGAGATGTATGAAATCAGGTCGGATATGATGTTTTCCAGTCAGTGATAAAAATGCTGTGAACACAGGATGCAAATTGTCTTAAAGCTTACTACCAGCACATAACAAATGCTGGAAGAGAGTCGACCCCGTAACTCAGAGCATGTTTGTATCAGATCATTGTGAGGTATAAGTTGATACTGCAGATGGCACTGATTATCAGTATCGTCCAATTCCAGCAAAAAAAAAAATGGTGAATCAGATTTGAAAACTAAATTTATTTTTGGAACTGGAAATATTTACGTAGAAAGAAACTTGCTCAGTTTTTCTTTTGTTAGGATTGATTTTTATTATATTTATGCTTTATAGGTTATTATATTTTCAGTGCAAGTGATTGTGTGAAAGTGCTTTAGTAAAAAATAAAACATTTTATTGCTTAGTAGTTTTTAAGGAAAACAGTATTAAATATGTATCCGTATCTGCTGATCTGCAAGGTTTTGGTATTAGAAAAGAAAAAGTGGTATTGTGCCATCTCTAGTTGTTACTCAGGACATTATTATCATTATAGTATTGGAAATAGAACAATGGCATCTGTGCCTCCTTACGTGTGATGTTTCTTTGAAAACACAAACAGTGTTCATAGATAAGACTTTATTTATTTATTTTATTGCATATATTTTTTCTGCATGTAAGGCAACATCTTTCTGGAGACTACACAGTTTCAACAAATTCTGTTTATTTTAAAGACATCTGCAGAAATTATATCCATTCTATGAAAGACTTAAATGTACCCAGAAATTAGAGTTTTAAAAGTATTTGTTGTGTTCCCACAAATACTCTGAGCAAGTGCTAGAAAAGCTAGGAACACCAGGTAAATCAAGTGTGTGATGTGTCTAAATCAGCCTTTTGCAGATTATATTATATTGTTATGTGAGTAATTGCAGTCTCAACCAGCTAAAGTAAAAATGAAAAATAAACTAAGAATGAAAGCTGAATGTAGACTTGGTGTCAGTTTAAAAGTGTGCCCACAGCTTTCAAGGTTAATATTTGCATGGAATTGCTCATTTTAAAATTCAAAAGTAATTCTCAAGCTTATTTGCTGAAAGAACTATGCAGTAACTTTGATGTATGATATTTAAATTATCGTTTTATATATATATATATATATATATATATATATATATATATATATATATATATATATATATATATACACACACACACACACACACACAAAACGATAACTTAAATATCATACAAAAATATATATATCAATATATGCCATACTTTTTGGTTTCCACAGTATTCATTCATAATCTTGATCTCTTTAGGATTAACATTTTATACTAATCTTACTGTCATACTATTTATCTTAATAAATATTGTAATCTTCAAGACCACTAATTTTACACTATCATTTTTCTATCTGTTTAGTCCTACCCATGCTGACTTACCTTGCCTGAGTACGTTACCAGTTCCAAGAGAAGTATTATCAGAGGTGTACTGTAGATCAGAGGACGATGGGCTCTCTGTTGGGACTAGAGAGGAAATGCTCAGCTCTGATGAAGAATCCTGTCAGATCGTGCAAGCTGAACCCACTACCACATGTAGTAGGAGTCAAGAGCAAGCAAGCACTTCTGTAGCCACGCCATTGGATATTGCGATAGAAACAAGTGCACAAACTGGGCTTAAAACAGTAAAAATGAAAGCTGAACCCCCACTCCCTGGAAGGTGTTCCCCCACACAGGGGTTCTTACATAGGACTAGTAGTGAGTCTGAGATAGACAAACAACACACATCAAAACTGTTGGCACAAACAGTAACTTCACAAATCCAACAGGCTTGTAGCTCACAGACTCCCAGATCCCCAAAGTGTCAGCACAGGAAAGCACACAGAAAAACTAATAAACATAGAGAAGACAACGATTCAAGCCCAGGCACCCCTACATCACCAGTCACAAAGTGCATTACCTCAAAAGCCCAGCATGGGCAATCGCAGCTAGCTAGAACTGCAGTGCTGCCACTCTGGAAAGGGCCACACAGGGAACGGTCGTTCAGCGAAAAGTCAGACCAAATACGTGAGGTAATTGAAGAGGTTATCGAGAGGCACTGCTATGGCCGCAGTCCTAAACCCAACCAGGAAGCTGAAAGTGTTTTCCACCTGAGCTTGCAGTCCACTGAGTCTAAAGACAGTGATGAATGGGACAACACCTTTCAGGAAGCTTTGCAAAAAAACACAACTGAGGATAAGCGTCTCGCATGCCTTACACAGGTACATATAAACATTGAGGACCAAGGGTACAAAGCCCAGCTGGACACAGCTCTGAATACTGTGTTAGAAAGTGAGAAGATGGAGCCTGGGGTAGCTAAAGAGAACGAGGCTGAAGAGATCATTCCAGATCTTCCGCACATACCACCGTCCTTTGTGGGAAAGACATGGGCACAAGTAAGGTATGAGGATGACTTAAAGATAGACTGCATGGTGAGAGAGTTCCGACAGGGCCGCTTTCGTTGCTATTTTGACAGTGAGTCATTGGCTAATTTTGGGAAGCACCATAAGAAAGATAAAAAGAGGAGGAATCAAGAGGAAAAGGTAGCTGATGTTGAGTGTAAAGATATCTTGCCTCTTATTGAGCATCATGAGGAGGACTCAAAACATCTACCTTTGTTTAGGAAGACTAGGCATCGAACATACCGAATGGCATCACGCTGTCAAGTGGTGAAGGTGAGCCATGGAACACAAACTGCACCCTTGAAC
This sequence comes from Pangasius macronema, assembly GCA_037577455.1. Taxonomy (NCBI): domain Eukaryota; kingdom Metazoa; phylum Chordata; class Actinopteri; order Siluriformes; family Pangasiidae; genus Pangasius; species Pangasius macronema. The sequence continues at coordinate 25,778,758 of CM074946.1, forward strand.
TGCCCTGTAGTGCGGAGAAAAACATTACCTGAAACTGGCACCTTGCTCAGTATCTGTGAGACTCAGAAGGACCCAAGTCCTGAGAGGACACCAGACATGAAAACAAGAATGTGTGCAGTCAAACTCCCTGCATCTTACTGTAAGATTATGAGTCCTTTGCAGCCTAAAACTGTGGTTTATGTTCTTTCTTCCCCAGATGGTGTACAGGGTTCCTTTAAGCCCACTCCAGTTAAAAGAGTGGGCAGAAAGCGGAAATCAAGTGATGAGGAATGTACACTTAAATACAAGTACAAAAAGACTCCTCTCAAATATTATGACCCCCTAACCAACAGAATACTTAAGACTCCACCTAGAGGGATACCCTCAACCCCTACTACCAAATCTCTCTCCCATGTTAGACAGTTATTTCGTAGTCTCAGTCCAGACATCAACAAGGAACTCCATGGTTCAGCGCAGGGACAATCACCTCGAGGCTCTAGAAAGGGTCGGGGTGAGGGTAGCATGGCAGACCTTTGTGCTTCTACCTCTGGCTCTTGGCTGGACAGTGGGGGTCCCTCTGAGCCTGGCTCTTCTGTTTCCAGCAGGAAGGCCCTGTTCAGCCGATCCTCTATCTCCAGCAGCAGCCGTTTCCTCCTGGGACAGTTAAGGTCCTCTGCGTCCCACACAGGCAGCTCCTCGAGAGCAAAACCTCCTTCCCATACAGACAGTTCTCTTACGGTTACAGGGACTAAGCCAAAAGCGGGCCATGCACAGGCACACATGGACCAACCACCAAGCAGACGTCGCAAACAGGGTCAGAGAGTTACAGAAAAACCTCTGACTCCTGCAAAGAAACCATCCTCACCACCTTACAGGACCAAGCGGAAGTCAGGCAAAACCAGGGCAAAATCTAGGAATGTTCTCCAGCGGAAAGTCAGTGCCCGTGTTGCTTCAGGATGTCGAATGTCCACCCGGAATAAAAATTCCACCAGGGCTTCACCCAGATCATAAGCATCTTCTAAACTGGAGGTCTTGGCCCCTCACTGTATCCACTGGACTCACTACTTAGCAGCCTAACCTATTGGGTTCGGTGCTATTAAACCTACTGTACAACAGGCACGACATTAAATAAAAAAAAGCCAGCATTTTAGCTTAACCTCTTTTATATATGTGAGGAACAGACGTGTAGGCAAAGAGCAAAATCTGTTCTCTGTCTATCAATTGCTGTATAATTTTGCACAGCTGGATTTTTAGGTGGAATTCATTTTGTCTGTATTTCTTGTTTCCTAGTAAAATCATTCATTTTTAAAAAATGGTTCAAGGGAATATTTTTTAATTTTTTTAATGAATATTTTTGTCCAGCAGTTAAATATTTAATAATGATTGCACATTAAATTTTATTATACAAATGAATATCCTTCGCATTGTCATTCTTTGATATTTTCACTCCTGTGAATGTCTTTCCTCAGCAGTAGATCCAGATTTGTTTTTCATTTGAATGAAACACCCTTATTCAGTATTGGTATTGGTGTGGATGTTATTTCCTCTCCATCATGATATATGAATTGAATACGAATTGTGAAATAATATGAAAGTGACAGGCCTAAATGTGATTGCCAGGTAGCCTTTAACCTAATGGCCTACTTCTTGGGTCCAGAAATATTACAATGTGTGCCCTGTGATTAGAGAAGAGGGTGTCTCTTTGCGCCAATGGTGTTCGTCAACGAAGCAGCAGATGTTGGGTAGAGAGCTGGATGCATTGCGCATGCGCAGTGTGTCTCCTGATGTATGCGCTGCTTGGCCACCGCCTTCCAGCCTTACTACCTTCTTTCCCTGAGCTTTCCTGTCGTCCGCGCTACTATCCATCCCTCCATCCTTTAATTTCCCTCTTATTTTTCCCGTTTGCATAGCTCAAGCGACCATGGGCCAGGATCTTTGTTGCGGTCTGCTGCGCTGATGTCTTTTTTTTTTAATGTCTTCAAATATGAATCATGCGTCTGATATTCCATCCGAGTCTGCTCGCTAGCGTTTTAATTGCACTGCTGCCTTCGTTTTCCTTCGCTTCACTGGGTACGTACTGTTCACCTGCATCACATATGACAACATATGTCTTATGATTAATATTTCCACTCAAGGCTTATAATTAGGTGCGCTTGCGTACTTGACTGCAATGTAGTGGAAATGCCTGCGTCGCGGCAGGATATCCTCCTCATCCTGACAGTAAACGGGCTTCTGTGTTTGGAATAAGCTTCCATTACCAGTCTACTTACTTAGGTTTATAGCCTATGCGCTTGAATCCGCTAGACTCTAAATTAAACATGGATATTTGCTATACATCTATAATCCTAGTGCTTGCTAAAGAATCCTAATATGGTCACCTTATATTATGCACTCATGGGGATTTGTGTGTTGACACAAGACAACAGATTGGACGTGGTAGTCGGTAGTGATATAATGATCTCTTCAACTTTTTAGAATTAGATGCTGGATTTTTCTAAATTAATTGTAGTCACTTGGGGTTTCTTTTTGGAATTCTGTTGCTCTATGATTCATGTTTCACTTAGGGCAATAGCACAGTTTCTTTCACTCAGTGCTGCCTTTGTAGGCCATGTTCATATATAACTGAGGGATTTCCACTCAGAAGTAACAGCATGTCCCAGGACGTCAAAGGCACCTCTTACTCCAACAGCTACTCTCTCACAGACGCTGTGACACCGTTCTAGGCTGCTGTCGACCGGAGACTAAGAGCAATGGGAACGCTACAAGCAGACAGGACAAGGAGGTGGCCATCACGTACCCCTCACGCTTGGTCTACTACGTGAATGAGGAAGCAGAGAGCGCATACCATGACTTGGACACTCGCGCACGAAACCAGGCCACTGAAGGCCAGGTGAGTTAGACCCAGTTGTAGGATCAGGGATGGGTGAGCAGGGGTGCCAGGAGGAATTTTGCATACCTCCACCCCAGCTCACATCCTGGACAGTATTGATTCAGAGTAGTCGCTGTGCATCTTCCTCTCTTTTTCGGCACCCCTGGCTGTGAGAGTGTATGTAATTTACTTTGGATTGGACAGGATTAAAGAGTTTTTGAATCTGAATGCAGATGTTTGTATTTGATTGTAGATAAGTGAGGTGCTTATAATTGTGTGAGTGTATATGTTTGAGTGTGCATGTCCGAGAGTGTGATGGAATGCTGAGTGAGCACTTTATTGTTGTGAGGCAAAAACTGCAAGTCCACCTCCCCCTTTCCTCCCTCCCTCTTTCTCGGCAGCTGCTGAGAGTGGTGCATTGTGTACATCATCAAGCCTGGTGCGTGGACTCAAGCTTTTTTTTTTTTTTTTTTTTTTCAAAAAAAGCAGTTTGTTTTACCCCTATAGAGAGGTGAAGGGTTTGCTTGCAGTGCACACATCCTGCCTCAGGCTGCCAGTGCAGCATTTCAGACCAAAACAGCACTGCTGCGTAATTTGAGTGTTTTTTCTGCTTCTTTAACTTATGTACAGTAATGAGAGTTTTATATAGTAAGTGCTTGCTCTGTTATCCATTTTTAAATGCTGTCCATTATCATGCACACAAAGTCGTTTACTGCTGCTCATGTTAAGGCTTAAAAGAACACTGTATATGTGCCTCTATGTGGTTTAAAAAGAAGTCTGTTTTTTCTAATAAACCCCTGCAGACCATCCACTTGGCGCAGGCAAGCTTCCAGCTGGACGCCTTTGGTTCTACTTTTACTCTGGATCTTGCGCTAAACAAGTAGGTGTAGTGATGTGTGTTTATTTTCTGTGTGTACAGAGGGAGGGTGAATTCTGAGGCATTCAGTAATGTCAGTCACACAGCACCGTCTCAAAGGAGCTGCAGTTAGTACAACGTAGACTGCAGAGTGTGTTCACCCAGTGAACACTTAACAAACGAAACCTCTGGGATTGCAAGGAGTGCTAAGGGAGTCAGATATGTGGCTGTTTCTTGTGGGTGGTGAGTGGGTGTGCGTCTGTGTGCATATAACCGCAGTGACTCATTGCAGTGTCTGAGTTTTAATATGTAACGTGAACCAAAATAGATTGATAACCTGCATTAGTCTGGGCATCAGTTATAGCCTGGTAGGGTGCAATAGAAATGTAATCAATTATTCAATAGTTTATTATAGTATTGGTATAGTATACTAATTAATTCATTGCTTTATTTTTTAGTGATCTGCTGTCCTCAAATTATGTTGAGATCCACTATGAAAAAGACAAACCAGTTTTCTCAAAGGTAAAATCCACATATTGCTTTATAGTAATCCTTTCAGAAAAATGTGACATTAAATTGTGTGTCTATGTGGTTTTAGGGAGGTGAGCACTGCTACTACCATGGTCAAGTGAGAGGGAAAGAGGCTTCTCATGTGGCTCTGTCCACTTGCAACGGGCTCCAGTAAGACACAATGTCAGTCCTTCGTGTTTGTGTGTATATGTGTGTGTGTTTATACACACAAACCTTGCTAATGCTTGCGTGTGTGTTTGGAGACCTGCTGTGAGGCCAGATGGCAGGTGGGGCTCATGAAAGGCTTTGAATGTCATCATGTTAGTGTGTGGTGGTGGATCACAGAGCGAGGCAGACGGATAGGGCCGACATGGGCTATGATAGCAATTATGATGTTTTATATCACAAACGTGAAATTATTCCTCTTGTTTTTGCTGACTGTTAATAATTTTTCTTTCTGTTCCTTTCTCACAGTGGAATGTTTGATGATGGAGTGTTTGTCTACCTCATCGCCCCCCTGGACCAGACTCAACCTCCGGTAAAAATCCCAATGTGCATTTTTTCCATTTGTGAAATTGTGCTCTGCATGACAAAAGTTTTGCAAATTTCAGTCCGCATAATCTGAACTTTGACCTACAGGGCACGGGGCCGAGGCCCCACACCTTGCATCGGACATCGTCAATCCGTATGCGCCGTGACCCTGCTGATTTAGGTATGAGTGCGCTGTCATAAATATTTTAATTTTATTATTTTTTTAAAGATTCCTAGTGAGTTACAATGTTCTTGGCCTGGTTTCCATGGTTACACCTCTCCATCTGTCTGTCTTTCTCTCTTCAGCTTCAGAGGACCAGGGGGAGGATGAGGAGGAAGAAGAACAGATCTTGTCCGACATGCCTTGGCTCAGGCGGCGCAGGAAACGAGCGGTGAGAAATCGTATTGCATTTTTTTTCTCTTGGATCTCTTGCATTTTCTCAGAGTTTATATACTTTGTAGTTATGCTTGAATTTATCTTTTAGGTACCACAGAAGGTGTTTGATGAGATGAAGTACCTGGAGATCATGATAGTCAGCGACCACAACACGGTTGGTTTATATAAATTGCAAAAAGGTTTTTTTTGTTTAGTTAATACAAAGTTATATTAATTAATATGCATTCTGTACTGTATAATTCACATGCTCTGGTCTGTAATATAGCTATTGGTCACAAGGGGGCACAATATAACACAATAAAACAAGCATTATTGTAAGCCACACACGGTTTTGTGTAATATTTACAAAATGTTTTCATTTTCCAGTTTAAGAGACATAAAAGCAAAAAGCATACGAGGAACTTTGCCAAATCAGTGGTGAACCTTGTAGATGCTGTAAGTTCATATTGTTATTGCAACAATGCTGCAGCATGATAATACCAAACCCAAACATATATTATCTGTTATGTGTTGTTATTTTATCCATACTATCCTTTAATGTTGTCTATTATATGCCATACCCTCAGATATTTAAGGAACAGCTTAACACACGCGTGGTCTTGGTTGCCGTCGAGATCTGGACAGATAGGGACAGGATTCCTCTCAGTGTCAAGCCTCTGGACATGCTGAAAGATTTCTCCAAGTACCGGCAGCAGAACATCGGCGTCAACGCAGATGCTGTTCACCTGTTCACGTGAGTCTGCACTGGGGACTGATAGATCTACATTCAAACAATGGTTCTTTTATATATATAGGGCTTTTCTTATACTCAAGGTCACCTCGAGTAAAGCAACTATTGTCATCACAGTTGTGACTGTAGATTAATTCAGTTGTGTAAAATAATCTTTTTTTTGCAGCAGTTAAACAGGGAAGGGTTCTTGTCAATAGGAGTTACAATCAGATAGTGCAAATAATACATTGTCCCAAAACATGTGCAAATAAGTACCATTGGTGTCCATGTTACAGAGCTTATACCGTAAATATACTGAGGAATATGTCTTGTAAGGTCATGCATTTTTTAAATTTTTAATATTTAGCAAAGAGAATCAATTTACTTTTTACTGGAATGTCATTTTTTTTATTTCCATTTGGGAGCTATAGTAAAGAAAAATATTGTTGGCATTGCAGGAATGTCACATTTCATTACGGCCGCAGCAGCATGGCCTACATCGGAGGAGTATGTTCCATCGGAAGAGGTGTAGGGATTAATGAGGTGAGGCTCATACATTAATATGTTCAAATCAGCTCTAGTGAAAGGTTTGCTTTAATAGGACGTAAGTTATCATGCTACAAGCCTGTCTATCTCAGTTCTTCCCTCTCTCTTTCTTTCTTTGTCTGTCAGTTTGGCAACCCTTGGACGATGACTGCCTCTCTCTCCCAGAGCCTGGCACAGAATCTGGGCATCCAGTGGGACCCTGTTAGCAGGAGAAGTATGTCTGAAACTGTGTCATACTCCACAATTCTTTTTTAACATGCCTCAAGGCAGTATACAGCTATGATTTGAGCTGAATACTCTGTCTGTTTTGTGCTTGTCCAGAGGAGTGCGGTTGCATGGATTCCTGGGTAGGATGCATAATGGAGGATACTGGGTAATGTGTGTGTGTGTGTGTGTGTGTGTGTGTGTAATGTAAGTTTAAGCCTTGTACTTCTGCCATAACTGTGGTCAGAATATGATCTACAGCAAGTATAGCAATAGTAAAATAACTTCTACTTTCATTTCAGAGTGCAGCATCCTCGCAGGTTCTCAAAATGCAGTATCACAGACTTTAAGAACTTCCTGCTCAAGGGAGGAGCTTCCTGTCTTTTCAACAGGCCCAACAAGGTGATCCCAAACACCATGTCTTCCCCCAGACACACTGCAGATCCTACAGATCAAAATTCTTTCTATACATACACACAACCATCATGAATAATCACGTTGTCCATACTGTAAGTCAAAGATAATGTTGTGTCTGTCGGCAGCTCTTTGAGGCTACAGAATGTGGCAATGGGTATGTAGAGGTGGGAGAGGAGTGTGACTGTGGAACCAAGATGGTGAGTTAATATACACCATTATTACCACTCATTGTTGCAGCAGCAGAACATATGAATCTGCATTAGTGTCACTCCTGTCAAAGCACAGTCTTCTAGTCCAGTATTAATGGCATAAAAAATGTATGAACGTTGTACGAATGCAGTGTGATTGCATGTGTGTGTGCTTTTTCTGGAGCAGGAGTGCTATAAAGACTGCTGTAAGAAGTGCTCTCTGTCTAATGGTGCTCACTGCAGTGATGGGCCGTGCTGCAACAGCACCTGTCTGGTAAGAGCTCAGCACTTCCTGGTCTTCGTACTCTTAATGGTGAGGGGGGTTGTAGGAAGAAACTCTAAAAGCATCCAGGTCTTATTTATGCTTCTGATTGAATTACAGAATTAAATGTGGTGCCTGCTGAAAAATAACTTATTCGGATATTCAAGGTCCTTGGACCCCTTTGTTTGTCAGTAAAATTCAGTAAATTCAGTAAAATTCGAACTCAAATAATAATAATAATTATTATTATTATTATTTTTTAATTCAGTTCAGTGAGCTCTTGTGTTTTTGTCTGCTTGATCAGAAGGTGTTGATAAATTTGCTATAATCTACAACGCTTGTATGGAGAGGGAAAGACTGTTTATAGCTACTTTAACAGTGATCATTTCCCCTTCTAATTTCCCCTTGGGAAAGTGTCTTTTTTAAACATTTTATCTTATCTCTTATAACAGGAAGTAGCTTGTCTCAAGGATGTTTCACAGCATTAACATAACTATAAATGTTTAAAAGTACAACACATGGTTCTTTAATTCATTTAATTATTAACAAAGGTATAAGAGCAGGAAAACTCTTCCGGATGTGCTGTTACTTCAGAGCTGTAACAGGGTCACACATCACATCACCCCTCTATGATTATTTTCCAGTAACAGCATGCCCCATCGTGTTTTTGTTTTCCTTACATATGTATGCTTTATATTATCTTACTGGATCATATCTTACTGGATTCTGTTATTTATTATCATTTCTCTGGGTAATGTTTTCCTTGCAGTTGTAATCTCTTAATTTTTTTTGCTTCTTTTTTGACAGAGAATTTTATTATCTCTTGGGCCCCTCTGAAAAATGAAACACCAGTCTCAGTAGAGTTTCTTTTTTCGATAACAAGCAAACTAACATTTACATAAGGTTTACTCTGATGATAAGCAGTACACATGCAAATAATTAGTAGGTTTTTATTAGTTTTGGCAATGGGATCCAGAAACTTCTGTACCATTTGAGAAATCAACTATTAATAACTATTAATAAAATACCTTAATGGACAAACTCATGTCTCTGTAAACAGGAAAAAAAACAAATTCCATGGTTGGCTGTACATTTTGGCACAATTGAGGCATTCTTAAGCATGTTGTAACAGTGTGCATTAGGGAGAAACAATGAATGATGAAGCGGCTGTGTTTGTCTGGATTTTGAGTTTTAAAACAGCTAACATCTGCTTTGAAAAATAGATAACGGAAAATCGCAGATTGTTCATCCTTTGCCATTCTTAGTTGTATATACTCAGAAGATTTTCTCTTATCTCTATTCTCTTCTTTTCGTTTCAACAGTTCCTTCCAAGGGGCTATGGCTGCCGCTACTCTGTGAATGATTGTGATATTTCAGAGTCTTGTTCAGGAGATTCGGGACAGGTTAGTACTTAGCACAAATAAATCTCAAGCATGCACAATATGCTTATGTTTTCTCCAAGCTGAGTGCTTATGGAAACTAATGAATATAACTAAAGATGTCTTTTGTCCTACAGTGTCCTCCCAACCTACACAAGCAGGACGGGTACCCCTGTCAGCTCAACCAGGTGAAGTGTTTAGTCTTAGAGTTCTCAGGGTCCATCTTTCTCTAAAATATGATGCCATTTACAGAATGATGCAGGTGTTCGCAGTCATGCTGTTCTTCACACGTGTGCTGTAAGCTTTTCACCAGAGCTTTTGCCTTTTGCTGCACTTTTTGCTGCTCCAGGGCCGCTGTTATGGGGGTGAATGCAAGACCAGAGACAGCCAGTGTAAATACATCTGGGGTTCAAGTGAGTTACGGAAAAACAGACCAACATATAAAATACAGTCAGAGTTAAATGAAAATACTGACCAAGCCACTGGAATATAATGTCTTCTGTTTTTCTCTCTCAGAGGCAGGAGGCTCAGAGAAGCACTGCTATGAAAAGCTGAACACTGAGGGGACGGAGAAAGGAAATTGTGGGAAAGATGGAGAGAAGTGGATCCCCTGCAGTAAACAGTAACTGGAACATTTAACTGTCATTAAGTGTTGATTTTGCATGTTGAGCTTCTTCGACAATCTTGATGCATTTGTTTATAAAAATATGCTTTGAATCATCTCCATCTGCAGTGATGTGTTCTGTGGGTACCTGCTATGCACCAACATTGGAAGAAACCCCAGGATCGGGACACTGAAAGGCGACATCACCCCCACCACTTTCAACCATCAGGGACGACTGGTAGACTGCAGGTCTGTACTGCTGTGTGTCTCAAAAATAAAAATGCTTTCCAAAATATAACAGTACTTTGAGGTGAATGATGCTGTTCTAATCTACCCTAGTTTATACAGTGCATTCAGAAAGTATTCGGATCCCTTCATTTTTTCGCATTTTGTTATGTTGCAGTCTTATGCTAAAATAATTTTCTTTTTCACATTACTCTATACTCCATGCCCCATAATGACACCAGATTTGTGATAAGCTTGTACAAGTTCATTAAAAAGAAAAAAAAACTGAAATATTGACATAAGTATTCAGACCCTTTGCTATGACACTTTTAGCTCAGGTGCATCCCATTTCTCTGGATCATCTTTGAGGTGCTTCTACACTTTGACTGGAGTCTATCTGTGGCAAATTCAATTGATTGGACATGATTTGGAAAGGCACACACCTGTCTATATAAGGTCTAACAGCTGAAAACCATCACTCCAACACTCCACCGATCTGGGCTTTATGGCAGAGTGGCCAGATGAAAGCCTCTTCTCAGTGCAAGACACATGAGAGCCCACTTGGAATTTGACTGTGACTGTGAGAAACAAGATTCTCTGGTCTAATGAAATGAAGATTGAACTGTTTGGCCTCAATTCCAAGCATCAGGTCTGGAGGAAACCAGGCACAGCTCATCACCTGCACAATATCATCCAAAAGCATGGTGGTGGTAGCATCATGTTGATTTTTTTTTTTTTGGGGGGGGAGTTCCAGTGGCAGGGACTGGTCAGGGTAGAAGGAAAGCTGAACGCAGCAAAATACAGCGATATCCTTAATGAAAACCTGTTCCAGGCTGCTCAGGACCTCAGACTGGGCCAAAAGTTCACTTTCCAACAAGACAATGACCCTAAGCACACAACCAAGACAAACACAAGAGTAGCTATTGAACAATTGTGTGAGTGTCTCCAAGTGGCCCAGCCGGAGCCCGAACTTGAACCTAAACAAACCCATCCAACCTGACAGAGCTTGAGAGGATCTGCAGAGAAGAATGGCAGAAAATCCCCAAATCCAGGTATGCAAATTTTGTCGCATCATACCCAAAAAGGACTTGTAATTGCTGCCAAAGGTGCTTCAACTAACTGCTGAGTTAGGGAACTGAATACTTATGTCAATGTGATATTTCAGTTTTTTTTCTTTTTAATAAATTTGCAAAGTTATCACAAACCTGTTTTTGTCTTTGTCCTTATGGCGTATAGGGTGTAGAGTGATGTGAAAAGAAATAATTTAAAGCATTGTAGTATAAGGCTGCAACATAAAAAAAATGTGAAAACAAATGAAGGGGTCTGAATACTTTCTGAATGCACTGTATAGTAGGTCTGATTGAGGGCTTCAGCATGGATTATATTGACTCTAGGTGTTTTAGAAACTAAACTCTGCAAGTCTCTTATAAGACTCTTTCAGTCAGAATGACCCTAGCAAACAGCAATCTCAGCAGTATCCTCTATCACACCATAGCTAATCAACATAGAAGGGTGAGGATAATATACCACATGCTTCCACCATGAGACTTGAAGCCAGCTACCATATGTTTTTAAACTGCTATTCATGAAAGATCATATCCCTTTGGCTTACACCAACAGGCATATTCAATTCAATTCAATTCAATTTTATTTGTATAGCGCTTTTAACAATGGACATTGTCTCAAAGCAGCTTTATAGAACATAAGAAACAGAAAAACATG
>CM074946.1:25790205-25815623 GCA_037577455.1 Pangasius macronema
TTATGTATAGTCATGAAGCGTTTTATGAGGTATATTGATTTGTAAAGTCCACATAGGGTTGGCAGCGTTGCTTTAAAGTTGCATATGTGAAACTGAACACGATTGCTGGTTTTCCCAAAATCATTGAAGTATATTCCAATTAAAGCAGCATCACAAAACAAATTAAACTATGTTAATTGTAAGAGGTTTCATTCATTGAACTGCATGAACTCCTTGAACTGATTTATGAAGCACATTTGTAAGTATTAAACGCTGTTCCCTGCTGGACCATGGGGCATGTGATTCATACATTTTGTGAAACAATCTGGTTAAAAAATTCCCTTTGCATATTTTTCTATGGTCTATAAAAAAAATGCCAGGGTCCTATAAAGATCTATTTGCATATCATAACCACCATTTAAATAACAAGTCACATGCACAGCTAGTATATTAAAGTAATTATTTATTAAGCTTTATTACATACACTTATGCATATAAGCTGCTGCACAAAACTGATGATTCCCAATTTTACTGTGCATATTTTACATGTAAGAACAAATTTAGGCCTCATTCTAAGCTATGCTAATAAATGACGGCCCAGGAAGTATATCTCTGGGGAAACTTCTTGAAGCTTTATAAGATTTCCTGCTCGACTGTCAAATTTATTAATCAACAATATTAGATAATGATAATAATAATCATAATAATAATAGTGAAAATCATTTACATGTGTTGAACAGTTCAAAGCAAACAGATGTATTATACAGTATAAAGAGGGTTTCAGGATTATGTTTTCAAACCCAGTGTTTCTAAGGCTAAGACTCATGACATATGAGAAGGCTCACGTATCATCTCATGTTCTTCACTTTATACCTGGATTCAACTCTTTCCCTCCACACCTTCAGTGGTGGCCGTGTACTCTTGGATGATGACACTGATTTGGGTTACGTGGAGGACGGGACACCATGTGGTCCCTCCATGATGTGCCTTGAGAGGAAGTGTGTGCCTATCTCCTCGCTCAACCTTACAGCCTGTCCTTCTGGACCCAACGGACGTGTGTGCTCTGCACATGGAGTGAGTCACAAAATTTAACATGCCTGTAATACACTTTTTTTCAACTTGTATCTTTCCTTATTCGTACCACAATGCTATTGAATACTTGAATCTGTTTGGTCAGAAGATGGTTATAAAAGATATTGTCGTCGAGACTGTCAACATGATCTACATTAAGTTTAGTGCAAATATAATTAAGTGAACTAGATTAACATTAATGTTTCTCCTGTAACAACTAAATCACACTAAATTGAATAATATTCTTGACTTGAATAAGACTAATGATAAAGAAATTTAAAAACTTGTTGTTTAGCAAAGAAAAAAACGTCTCATCATTGATATGGTGAAGCTTTCCATAAGGAGATATTTATGGAAGGAGTCTCCAGTGTCAGCACTTTGTAACAGTCAGTGAGTTTTCCACCACATGAGAGTCTTCAGGACGGAGCTTTCCGGGGTCTTGGTAACATGACATTTTGTCTTATTAACTTCGAGAGAGTTCTTAGTTAGCTGCTGAAGCAGGAAATATGCTAAACAAAGCAAGAAACAAAGGTCCAATGGTCTACTCTAGCAACTTTGCTAATCTAACTATAGACCACAGTGACATGTTTCCAGTTTCAGTTTTCTGATTCTTGGTACATCCCTCTAGTAATCACTTTAAATAAAAATAAAAATTAGTCTTATTTTCTGTGTTTGCTGAAACAAATTCCTGAATTAGCTTCAGCCTTGCTAACCCCTTGAGCTCTCCTCAGCTGAATCAGGTGCAATTATAGCTGCACTAATGTTAATGAATGCATTATGATATGCACCAGAGAGAGCCCACACTATGGTTTTAATGTTAATGGGCTCTGCTGAATGGATCTTGCACCACTGAAGCTCTAAACAGCTGCTATATTGATGTTGTGGATATTTGATATGAGTCTGAAGCACAGGGCAGACAGTTAGGCTGTCTTTTGCTTAGGTTTCACAACAGATTTTTGTCCATCTTTATTCCATCTGTGTTGTGAATGAAGGATTGTTTTTTTGCTGTATTTATCTCTTATTCTCAGGTGTGCAATAATGAAGCCACATGCACCTGCAACGCCACCTGGGCTGGGACAGACTGCAGCATGCACGACCCGCCGAAAGAACCACCCGCCGTTGAAGACGAGGGTCCCAAGGGTTCGTCATGCCTCCTAGCCTTATTTCCGTTGCACACAGACAGCAATAACACATTAATTGCAGTGATACCCAAATATAGACCCTCAATCACATACAAATCACTTCTTCGAACTGGGCTTCCCTATATGCATATGCATTCTTAGCTTGGGGCTTTAACTTACATTTTCTCTTCTGAATCCCCCCTATTTCCTCTGCGCAGTGAGCGTGGCCACTAACAGGCTGATAGGGGCAGTGGCAGGGACCATTCTGGCCCTGGGGGTGATTTTTGGAGGCACTGGGTGGGGAATAGAGTAAGCACTTCTTATCCCTTTCAATGCCACTCCCCCAACGAGCGGGAGATCTTGTGATCCCTTGTTTGCGTGTCTGTGTGTTTTCTTCCCAGTGGCTTTTGTCCATCGTGGTTGTTGTGCCTGTGCCATGTGATTGATCGGTGTTGTGTAACCTGCTGGATCGATCAGTAAATATCATTTTCTCCCTTTTTCCGTGACTGTAATCACTATGGATATTATCATTATTACTCTGTGTGATGCAGTGTTGCAGTGCTCTCTTTTCTGGTCCATGTGGGGCATTTACACACAGAAAAGAAAACATAAGAAAGGAGGATAAACAGCAATGTATACAAATAAGCAGAAGAGTATGAAGATGCAGAATTTTAAATTGTCAAGCATACTTATGTACTGAAGTACTCTGTAAGCAGCTGAGCTCAAGAGAAGTGTTATGGTGTTTGTGAGTGTGTTTGTGTGTCTGTTGCTCAAATTGTGCGTGTGTGTGCGTGTGTGTGTATTTCTGTATGTGTATGATTCTACTACTTCTACTAAATTCTATCAGAATGAGTAACAGTTAGTATTATGAACCCATTAGGGTTGAGGCTTATAGCACAGTAAATAGAATACTACGCATGCTGTTAGCCAGCTCTTCCATTCAAAATCGTTTCCTCAAAATAACCCACCTTATTCACGTTTATTACATCCGCTATTGTATTTCATGTGCGCTTTGTCAATTATTGCTGATGATATATCAGTTAAGCAAGCTTGAATAAATTAGCCCCAATGCACACAAAACCTAGAGGGTGTTTCATCAAGCCTAATCACTTGATACAACTGTTAGCAATTGCGTGATTCTACAGTCTGGCCTAGAAAGAAATTAGCCACAGCATCTATTTCATACCATTCCGTGTCTTTTTTTGTTTGTTTGTTTTTAAATTACTGCTGTTGTTAATGCTGGAGTGCTTGGTTCCAAAAAAAGTAAAAAAACAAAAAAAATACTTTAAGCCATTACTTAAAAGCAAATACGATATGGATGGATTTACCTTAATTTTTATGTATTTATTCTTTGAAGAAAAGGGAGGGCTTGGCCCTGCTAAGCAATTTATACCAGCCGCAATCTTGCGCCATATTTCAACCTTTACAACATAACAAAAATAGGACTGTAAGTTCCTTATTAGTGTGTCTGTGTGTTATTTGCTCAGGTTGTGTCTATGTATATATGTGTATATGTATGTGAGCGTAGTCTTATCAAACCCCTAGGCACTGTTAATATGTCTAAGTCACTAAGTCATGGTGCCTTTAGCTGTTGCTTTGTGGATTTCTGATGGTTTATTACTTCACAAACTTGTGCCACACCCCAACCACCAACATCAACATGCTACTGTATATACGAATGAAAAGTTTTTGTTTAATTATCTTCCATGACTTCATATGTACACTGAAGTTTGTATCGTCCTGATTACCATCCAAGACACACTGAGATTCTTATCAAAGCTCTCTAACACCTAGTGCTGCAGCAGCTAATGCAACGGAGCTGGCGATGGAGAATATGACATCCTCTTGCATTTCATGTGTAAAAGCCTGCGTGCTGTGTGTACTGCCCTACACAGCTTACATCATGTCTCTCTCCCATCATGCCCCTCTGCAGGTCCTAGCGCCACCAACCTTATCATAGGCTCCATCGCTGGGGCCATCCTGATGGCAGCCATAGTGCTGGGGGGGACGGGATGGGGATTTAAGTAAGAGTCACACCGCATGCTTCTTACTGCCTGCCTGCCTGGTTCAGGCTAACACACATGAAAACACACATGCACACACATAGCAGCAGCACACATACATCAGGGCCTGAGCTTCTGCTACAGATTCTTACATAGCATAACATGCAAGAGTGGCATTTTAGGTCCCATTTATGAAAATGTGGGCTAAAAGTGATGCGTCATATTATCTGAATTTATGTTTATCTTCATTATTATAATCAGTATGTCTCGTGATCAACAATAATCTGTAATCTGCTAAAAGTTTATTTAGGTTTGGTGAATTACCGTAAATAACATATTTACTGTAAAATATATATACTTTACATGCCTCTATGAAGTCAAGTCATATATATAAATATATATATATATATATATATATATATATATATATATATATATATATATATATAATTTATTTATTTAAATAAATAAATACATGATAATACCTGTTTCTAATTTATTCATACAGAAAGTTTTGGGATCGGCTAAGCCTCTGTAGACTGTAGCAGAACCTCCAGAAAACTGGCCCGACGCTTGAGATGCATGCGTGCAAAATGATAAAATAACAGTTATGAGTTATGATGCTATTGAAAAGATAAGTTGATGGGAACAAAGAGGAAGATGTTATTTAACAATCAGCAAATTTGTGTGCTATTTTGTCGATCATAAACAACATGTGTGAAATTTATAATTCCTTTTAATCCAGTCCATAGCATATAAAACAAAATGTTCATTTGATAAAGCTGTCGCACTGGATTTTCAAATGGATTTGTAATGCTTAAGCAAGTGCCTTTTTTTGCATTTTCTAAAAAAATGTGTTAAATGTAGACTTTTAAGTTCATAAATTATGTTCATTATAAAGTAATTTGACAGGAAGTGCAATACAGGTAATAGGCTGACTATTTAGCTAACCTTGGGATTTGTACAGCAGTCTAGGGGGATTTAGCTCACTTCAGCATGCTGGTCTGCACATGGCATCTTGACCACATAGGGTTTGTGCATGTGGACTGGCACCTACAAAGCAGAGCTACAACAGGATGCTGTGTATAAGAGCATTGCACAAAGGCCAAGCTCACCTCGCTGGGCGGGAGGGGACGGTTTTCCAGGGTTCTTGGGGGAGGGGAGGTTGGTTTTTAGGGGTCGGGTTTTGAGTTTTTTGGGGGGAATTGGGGTGGGATGACCACTTTCTGACCCGCTCTCCTCGCCGTGACCTCTCTTTCAATCCCTTCCCCTTCCGTTGTCTGAAAGGGTGAAAGTATGAGCGAAGAGGGGTGGAGGTTGTGTCGTAGGCAGCCTTTGTACCATGGCTGGCCGCTACGCCTCTCTCTAACCTCGTGGAAGGCCCTGGCCCCCCCTCGAAAACCTAGAACAGAGCAAGACCCCTCACGCCCCTACCCGGACCCGCCCGACACTGCTGCCTTTACTGCCTGCTTCACTGAGACCTGGTACAGATACGCGCTGCACCGCACCTGCATGCCTCCCCCGAACCTTCTCCTCTGTCCCCCCACACTCAGCGATAGTGGCGTCTCCCGCCTAACCTCTTTGTGGACAGGTGCATGTTAAACTGCTGGGATGCCCCACATCACGCCATGCTACAGGGAGATTGTGTCAAACCTCCCTCTGTCGTTGTGACTCTTGTTGCCTTTCTTGTTGTCGCTGGTGGTATTGTTCGTCGTTGTTCATGTTGTGGGTGTGAACATCCTGTTCTGACCCTCAGTGTTGTAGACTGTTTAGTCCCTTTTTTGTGTTTGTCACTGTTCTCTCCCAGGAGGTAACGTCGTTTTTCCATTTCCTTCTTTGTCTTTCTAATGCACACTCACACTCAGTAGGAGGGACACTTCTATGTCCGCTCCAACTGCACAGGAGGGCCACTGTTACCCCATGCAACCCAACAATGTCAAACAGTGTCACATTTAATATTCACAGGAATAATATTCTGGGATACATGAGACAGCAGTGTGTTAATTCTTAAAAATCAAGATCAAGGCATGCAATTTTATTTATCAAGCTGACCACAAGTACTCACTCATATGCGGTTGCTTTTATATGGTGATTGCTGGGTTGCTCGGGTTCAGTGGTTAAGTTCAGTGTTCAAAAAGAGATGTTTTGGTGTAAATTGATGTTTCTGGCATTGCCTGCACTAACTCCTGTACCTTCTGTTCCCTCTGCGTTTGGCCACGCCACCAAGAAACGTCAAAAAAAGACGGTACGACCCCAACGCCAGTGCCATATAAAGGACCGGAGACTTCAGCCTTGCCTGGTTTCCCTTGGGAATCTGAAAGTGAGCTACCTGCTGGACTGTACCCTCTCCTGCTGCTAACAGCCAGTTAGCTTTACTTGAACACAAGAGAAAAAAAAAAGAAGGAATACAAAAAGATGAGTAGAATATTTTTCAAGTCTTGTACCCAAAGCCTGTCCCAGTCCTTTCTACTCTTCCATGACCTTTGAACCATTACCCAGTTTAGGATGGGTTTGTGTTCCTGTTCCTGACTTCCTGGCTTGATTTTGGCATGACCATCACTGGTTGTGGCAGTTGCATGGCAGTGGAGGGTCACTAACTCAAAACAAAGAGGAAAAAAACTGGAGAGCAAATATTCCTAGTGAAGAGCAATCTAGAGCTGAGCCTACATTGAATATGCTGCATTGATCATGGAATCATTGCCTGGTGGGACTCTCCTGTAGTGGTCTTAAGGTCTGAAGGGGCCTAGGTCACCTGACCACGCTTCAACATGGGGGGAAAAAAAACTCATTCCATTTTGAGACAAACATGAGATTTTGGTCTCATGGTCTCAACATTGTTTTACATGGACATGGATTTAAACTGCTTTTTCTTTCAAGTTTCCGCATGTTGTATTGCAGGCATTTTATGCCACATTAATGAAAAAAAAATGAAGAAAGAGCATCCAACAATTTGGCCAGCAGCTTCTTTTTCTGCTTTATGAGTTCACCTGAAATCGCCCCACACATACACAATTAATTATATATGCCTGGTAATGTCAATAACTGCTCCCCTTACTACTTATTATACTGAACCACCATGTGTGGTGTGTCCTACTGGTTAATCGGAGAGCTGCATGAAAAAACTGCACTGGGCGCGGAGCCATGTGAAGCCTGCCACGCTTCTTACGGTAACTGCATGTCAAAGGAAAAACAGATAACTTTTACTTACTATGCAAAAAGGAAATGTCGCACAAACCCTATGGATCAGTACCATAGAGAAATGATACTAACAATGAAATTGCTATCATTAGGCAGTCTTTTATATGCTTGGACATGTTGGTCTTTTAAATTAATTACTTCTATTTAAAATGAATGTTTTAAAAAAAAGAACCTCAGCTTCTAAAAATTTAATATTTGTTACCATAGTCATAACATGTGGGACAAATGAATACAAAAACTTGTAAGTAGTCAGTACCGGGCTATTGATTAGATCGGGAGGGTTGCATTTTGGGTTTTCAAGGGTTTTCTCCACTGACTTAGGGCACCTAATGTCAATTCTCATCTCCTTAATACTTAAATTTCATCTCATTTTCCCATGGAAACATTGACAGAAGAAGTTAATAAAAGTTAATAAAATTTAACAAAAAAGAAAAGTTTGTTGAAAGTTTTTCTGTCTTTGGAATTCACATAAATTTGATGCACAAACTATAAATAAATAAATAAATAAAGTGAAAGAAAATCAATAAGAATGTACAATTTGCAATGCTGATTTTTACATATCAACTTGACTCACCCACAGTACTTGCAAAATCACCCATCAAAATCACAGCAATATTTTAATAATAAATTTAAGAACAAAATAAAAAAAATGAATAACTACAGAACTTAATAAATAGTATTAAAAATGAACAATAAAATATGTAGGGTTTAAGTTCATTTTTAAGATTATTTAATTTTTACATTTCTTTATGCATACGCCAATCATGCAAAAAGATCACAAGCTACTTGTAAGTGTACGTGTTCAGAGAAATGTGAAAGCTGACAGCAGATGTTTCTGTATGTTAACATTTCCAATTTTTCTAGTTAGACCAAGGATCGCAAATTCCTGAAGAGCTGAAGTGCACCACAGTTCAGTGATTTCTTTTACTTGAACACAACTGAACCCAGTAGTTAAGAGTTTTATTGAATTAAATTGAATAAGGTACTTCTGAGGTGGACTCTGGCCCATCAGGACTGGAATTGATGACCCCTGAGTTATATAACCAGAACATTGGCTCTGCAACAACTATTAAAGTAGGGTTGAGTGTTGAGTGGCATGGATTGGTTAAGAATGATTAAAAATGTATTTTTAATCATGTGTGTGTCAGGGATTGGGTGTTGGGCAAACAACATGGCTTGGAAGAAGCAGCTTGGCAGCATTAAATACCCTACAATATTACAGGACTCAAATGATCATTTTGGTGTTTCCACACCAAGACGAATTTTAACAGCCTAAAGATTTTCACAAAAGCATCAGTACAGTCAAAAACATGCACCTGTCCATGTGGGAGATTGAAATCCAGATAACACCAAAGTCACATACAATAATTGGCCCTGTTCTCTGGCGGGAAGAATGGCATTCGTCTTCCCCGTCAATCGCAGTCATGCTTGCTTGGCAATAGCAGGAGTCTCTCAGCTCACAGAAAAACAATAGAGCCTTAGCCCTATTAAGCAGTTTAAATATGAGTATTAAATTCACACACCAAATTTTACTGATACTGTAAATCTTCCAAATCCATAATTTTTCACTGAAATTTCTAAAGCAAAAGGGAAAAGGTTCCTGTTTCATTGGTGGGAAAATAAACTTGCTTGGTGGCACAAGGCTTTGCCACGTGGACCACTGTTTGCTGACCCCTGTTCCATGTCCTGTACAGGTGAGGTGATTAATTTGAGAGAAGTAACAAGATGAAACACTGAATCTCCAACCCCTCCTGCTGCCTGTAACAGTGCGCCCGTCTGACGAGAACCACATCCTGTATAGCAAGAGAGAGAATAACCAATTATAAATAAAATGCATGTTACCCTTATTTACATTTACAGTATTTGGTAGACATTGTTATTCAGAATGACTTACAGTAATGCTTTCTAGCCTCCGTCCAAAAACTTTCCTCATGTAAGTACAAAAAGTCAGTGTCTAAGAATACAATCAAGCTAAAACTCTGGTAGAGGGGAGTTAGTATGAAATAGCACAGCAGCTATTTCATTATTGCTCCTTTAAGTGCTTGGTGAAGAGGTAGGTCTTTAGTCAAAATTTGAAGACAGCCAGTACAAAACATACCAGAGGACAAAGAAGGCCGGTTTATAGAGATACACTGTGAATGAGTAATCAATCCTAACCCTTATTAGTGTATATTCATGATATGTTTAAACACTTGTTTCTTCTCTCTGATGACATTTTCCCATATTCAAATTTCCATTCAAATATGAAAACTAGTGTAAAATAACAGGCGAACAAAGCCACATATGACAGCAGTGTCCCTTGAGCTCCTTGTGTACAGTAGTACTGTACTGAATGATTTGATTTTCTTAAACGCCCTTAAGCATCTCCTTTCACAAAAATGGGATATTAGAAAATTAAGTGAAGTTTCAATGCAGCAAACCAGTTCAGGTATGCAACTGACCATCACCCTGTACACTTGCCTGTTGGTGTGGATAGGAGTGCACCATGAAGTCTCTGCACTAGGTCACAAAGCTCTTCTTCTTCCTCATCGGAATTATCTGTCCCAGAATCCTCCACTACAACAGACCCATCTAAGGTTGTATCGTTTCCAATAAGCTCTTGTCTGTAAAGGTGTGGCTCCTCTTCCTCCTCCTGCTCTTGTTCAGACTCCCCAACAAGTTGGACCTTTTTCTTTGTCTCGGTCACACAGGTTTCAGTAACTACTACATCTGTATGCCCTTCCTCTTGCACCTGATTCACAGTCTCTTCTTCTTCCACCTGCTGCTCTCTCTCCCTCACTTCCCCTGTCACTGTTTCCTGATCCTTTTCTGTAGTGGAGCTGGTGTATGAAGCTGGACTTTCAGATTCTGTGAACTGTTTCTCGCTGGTGTCATCTCTGCTGTGGTGTTCTGGAGGAGGGGTGTGGATGTCACTGCCACAGTCATCTCTTCCTCTCATACTCAGTGCCTGCACAGGATAAAAATAAGGACTATTTCACCAGTTAAACGTGTATGTTCTTTTCAGCTCTACTGAATTTTTACTAAAAATGGAAGCCTTCTAAAATTATTTACTGATGCTTTTATCCAAAGAGACTTGCAAGTGAGACAGAATACTGAAGTGAGCCGTTGAGGTTAAGGGCCTTGCTCAAGGGCCCAACAGTGGCAGCCTGGTAATGCTTGGATTTGAACACACAACCTTATGGTCAGTCATGCAATTATGAAAATAGTTTGATAGTAGCAACGCCAAATAAAGTAGCCGGTCATTTTTAGTAAATGTCCCATCCCCATTTCTCTCCTGCCATCAAGTAACCCCAAGGATATAAAGGAGTCTTGTATGCCTATTTTCGGAAATCTTTCATTCATTCATATTCAGCAACCACTTTATCCTGGTCGAGGTCGTGGTTGATCAGGAGCCTATCCCGAACACTGAGTGTAAGGCAGGAACACACTCCGGATGGGATAGCATCCCACTGGCATGTTTTTGGGAGATGGAAGGAAGCCAGATAATCAGGAGGAAGCCCACATGGACACAGGGAGAACATAGGAAACTCTACCTGATGTTCAGAAATATTGCTAATATTTGACACAATTGTAAGGAATACTTTCATGAATTTTTCAGTCAGTGGCATTCCTAAATGACTAATTCTGTATAATTTGTAATGATGCATAGCACCATAGTAGTGTGGGTCTGATCATGCATGCATCATTCTGGAAAGCATAAATAACTGGAATTACTTTGAAATTTGGAAAAACTACAGAACAGCTTTAGCAGAAATCAGAAATAATGAAAAGATGGCTTACATCATTAGGAAATTCTGTGCTAAGTAATAAAGAGAACAAACCAGGATACAGGTTAAACCTGTCCTGAAATATCCCTGAAATGGTCGTCACCATATTTCTCTCTCTTTTTCTTTAATGATTTTCTTCACTCACATGTCTGACTTGTCCTAGCTCCTGCTCCAGCTGTTGGTTGTGCTGGATCAGCGCCTCCATGGTGACCTCCAGCTCTCTGCACCTGTCTTGCAGGGAGTCATGGTCTGACTGTGCAGTTACTTTCCACACCTGAAATTCTTTCTCCAGAAGCCTGATGACAAAGCACAAACACATACACACACCATCAGTGTCAAATATGGCCATTGGCACACACCCTATAATGTATACTCAATCCAAAAGCATTACTACCCTTTATCTCTCTGCAGATCTTTCATGGTGTCTTGTGTGATGCTTAGGTCCTTCTGGAGTAAAGACATCTTTCTCTGTAATACGCACAACTATCTTTAGACACATCGACAAGTTTAAAAGTTGAGAGCACTGCCGCATTTGTAAAGAGTTACCTGAGGCTGGTTGTCAGACTCGTCTGTCTGGAGTGATTTTGACTCCATGTTAAGTTGCAGACAAGGAGGAGGAGAAGGAGGAACATTTTCTGAGACAGCAATGTCCAAACCTTCCAGATTATCCACACACTCCTGCTGCTGCAGCCCTGAGACATGAGCACTGAGGGAAAGAGGACATCTGAAAGAATGAAAATGTACATTAATGAATACACATACACATACTTTTCCTGTACCTGTCACGTGTCTCTTCATTCGATTCAGTTATAAGTGGTCTCCTCCTCTCTGTTTCTCTCCTGGTGTAGCGCCGTGGCAGAAGAACATGGCGGGCACCGGATGCCAATGATGCCACTGATTCCTTCCATGAGGGCTGGCGTGAAGGATAATATACTTATCATGTCCAAGAAGATTTAATTTCATGGGAATTATCCAAGATGCTAAGTGGATCTTTTGACAAGATGAAGAACAGCATTCCACAGCTTAACCCTGTTAGGCATTCCTTCATATGGGAATTACCCAGGATACCATGCTATCAGTAAGTCACTGTATTAGGACCACTTTAAAAGGGCATTGTATTAAGTTTTGCTGAATATAATCCAATGCTAAATGCACTGGCAGCAATACCTGAGTGCAGTACTCCAGAACTGGATGTGAAGGCTTGTGTTTCCTTATACATTTCTTGGTCAAGAAACAGTTTTGGCACAGATGGACGTTCAAACACTTCAGACAGCGGTACCTGCAAAGAGAACGCACCTGCCCAAGGTGAACAAATACAAACTTACAGCAGCTCACAATACACTTAGGCTTATTCCGTCACACATGCATTTGTACATGGAAATTTTAACAGTGGCTATTCAGGAAGTGTGAAGCCAGAGTCATAATTATGGAAAGATTCCTAAGAAATTATTGGTAGTGCTTGTGTGAACGTTCAGTACCGAGAAAGACGATGTTGTATTTATCCTATGACCAAATGAGACTTTTTTAGGCAGCAGACTTAAAATATTAGTATAGTGAAGTAAAAACATACAGCATTCCAGTTCCACAATCACACTCCATGCCATTTAGTTGAAGGCATGGTCTGCATTAGAGGTGTGTATTGGGACTGACTAGTGGATTAAAAAAAGTCTGCACTTGCAAAATATTAATACTTTCACATGCCAAATGTTTAGCATTTTCCTTTCAGCAACCTTGACCACTACATTCAATTAACGAAATCATGAGACGTATGTAGCACATTATGTAATGTATCAGTGTTGTGATACTGAATTCTACAGTCTAATGTCTCTTAGTACAAAAATAAATTATGTTTAAAAAGAAAAGCAAGGCACATCCCCCACTACACAGAAACACACACACACTCACCTGAGGCCTATGATGGGGAAGGCCTTGCAGGCATGGCAGCGCACTCTGTGCTGTATTGCCTCACTAACTGACAGTCTGTAGAGGGTGGAGAGCCACAGCAGCAAACGAGGCTCCGATTGCAGCCAGCTCACAAAATGCTCCTCCCCTGCCCTCCCACTGATAACCTAGGTAAAGTCGAAAACACAGTGAGTTTCTGGGTGTGTCTGTGTCTGTACATCTGTGTCTAGACGTAGAACATACCCCAGTGAAGCAGGATTGGATTGCAGCCTCCACTGAACCAAACAAGTGGCTCTCCTGAACAACAGCTGGCACCTTAACAAGCAGTGACAAGCTTAATTTCCAATGAAGTCAATCGTTTAGAGAAAGATATCAGAATTTTGAGCAATTTCTATCCTCATTTGGAAACAGTGTCAGAACTGTGAGTGATTCTCTTTAGGTTATATATGCATATGAGCATGGGACCTTTTAGCAGGGACATTTTGTAAGATCACGGTTGCTATCGGTACTTGGAAAGGAAACTCCTGTGGAGGACAGGTCACCAAGAAATTTCACTATTTATACTTTTTAGTGAAGCAAATTACAGGCATCTAATATGTCTTTAGATCAAAATGGCTTTAGGATCATGAATAACTTACATTCCAATGAGCTGAATCCTAATTTATGACTGGTAATACATATTGTAGATGACAACAACAGTCATTTAATGAGGGATTCTCACCTGGCTAAGGTTGTCCAGAAGGTTCCTGAGGCCGGCACGGCTGACAAAAGCGTCCTCTGTGCCTTGCCTTCTGCTACAGCTAACAGCCAGCTGGAACAGAGCTGCAGAAAAAAAACAAGAAAATGACTCACGGTTGTGATTAATGTATGTTACATATGTTAACTATATGATAAATATAGCTGCATGTTAAATATAGCTGTGTATACTTATGTAATATACAAACCTAGCTGTGTATACTTATGTAATATACAATTATTGGCTACATATGGCAAAACACAAATGAATTTTATACACATGATTCAAACCTCTGTGTTTGGCTGAAAGTGTGTCTCCTGAAAGCACTATCAGTGCTGCTTCCACAGATCTGAGAGGAACAAAGCCAGTCTTCTCCCTGCATAAGATATCACAAACCATCCAAACCTAAATGCACATATGATGCATGCATATGCAAACTAACTGAACAGGTAGATGGCTTTTCTTACCTGTCGTACAGCTTGAAGAGAAGTCTGGCAGTCTGCTCTGTAGCTTCTGGTACCACCTGGACAGGTAAATTCTGTAAAACACCCTGGAAGAGCTGTTCTAGACTCTGCTTCAAGCTTTCCTGGGAAATATTCCCCAAGTCCCCTACAGCCCAGAGAGCCGAGCGCAAATCCCGGATCAAGACCGTATGCACTGAAACACAGACATGAATGATAATAACTAGGGATGTAGTTCATTTTTTGGCCATTGGTGAATGATGAAAATTTTTCACCATGTCTCAGGGTTTTCTTGTTTTACTTAATGAAAATGCTACACAGTAATGGGGAAAAAACCTAAGTCTCATAAAGTCATTCACCGAGAAAAGATTTTTACAATATGAAATCAGTGTGTATCCACTGGACCAAATTCTACTGAACTGTCTAGTTATGCAAATGTTTTAATGGCCCATTGGATACACACTGATTTTACATCAAGTGTTTTGCTCAATATGCACACTTGAATATAAAGTTGTTTTTTTTTATAACCTTGTAGTTTTGTTATTATTTTTCTTTTTTTTTTCTTATTAACTTTAAGTGAGAGGGGAAAAAAGAGAGGCTGGTGAGGCAACAAGTGTTTATATCTACTAGGATAACCAGAATTTGTTTTGTAGACATTCCACACCATTAAACATAAATTGATAAAATGTCCACTCTGACATTCGTTAATAAATAAAAAATTGCTAGAATGCTGGAAAATAATTGACCTCAGTGTGGTAACATCACATCACCCCATCTGTGATCATTCTTCTACAATAGCAGGCTCTCTCATGTTTTATTCCTTACAGAATTTATGCAATTGTACTAAAACAAGTTAGAAAATTTAATTTAAAAAATAGTATTTCAGATACTGTCTTCAGTAGTTCATCGTTTAATGATTCAGAACTTTGGTATTCAGCCAAATTAGCAAAATTGGTCTTTTGCCACAGATACATTTCATCACTAATAATAACAACTAATAACACATATATAACATACTTGAACAAGTCTGCAATACTTTGGCAAAAAATTGTAAAATATAATGACATATAAAACACATAGAATGTTTTTTTTTACATGAGGAAAAATACTCATATGATCCTGAGTGTTATGTAAAGCGACATGAATCCACTCTCCAAATGTGTATACACACACTGAGAGATAACTTACTGTGGCATAGTTTCTGCAGGGAACGAAGCTTCAGTGCAGCCCGGTAAACTGCAGGACAGGCATCGTTCAGGCCTTCTATAGGACAGAAAACCAGAACCACAGATCAAAAGCAGAGCTTCGTAGTTCAAAGACACCCACACCGCACTATATACAGTAACAAGTAAGAGGACAAAATCCCAGTGTTATAAAACAGTCAGTGAAACTAGGATACGGAATAGCAGTGGATCTGTCTGCTGAATGTGTCACACTCAGATACACACTAGGCACATTCTCTTGCAACGTAAATAGCAGAAACACACAAGCTTTCTTTCAACACATGCTGATCCTTTAGTTAAGCAAACAATCAGCACACTGAAAACTTATCGAACTCACCTATTCCATCCAGATCCATTGCGGCAGCTCATAAACATAAGCCTGTTTTTATTCACAGGTTTACAGTGGACTTAGACACAAATTAAATTATCTGCTAGGTTTGTTATATTTATACAAAAAAAGAAAGAAAAGATTTTCATTTGATAATCCATGAACCTAGGGATTAGCCTACATTACATTGTTGGTAACTTGATAAAACTGTTTCTGTCTTGATTACCTTATAGATTTATAAACTGTGGCAGTAGATTAATTCTGGACTGGTCAGATTAAAATGATATTCCCCAGGGCATGTTTGGTATCAATTTAATCGGTATTTCATGGGGAATAATGTGGAGAGATCAAAAGTATTGATAAGTTTACAAAATCACTTTTACAGTATATGATGTTGGATTGCGTGCTTGTCCTTCTCACACACACATATATACATACTGGAACCACCTGGTGTACACAAGGGACCTTTTGCTATTGTTTCACAAACTCAATGCCAGCTGTACATCTGGACTACAGTCCATGTACATTTATGGCATTTGGAAGACGCCCTTATCTAGAGCGACTTACATTTATCTTTATACAACTGAGCAGATGAGAGTTAAGGCCCAGGAGTGGCAGGTTGGCAGTGCTTGGATTTGAACTCACAACCTTCCAATGTCTTATGAACATGCCCCCCCAGCCAAGAAGTATTAGCAAATAGGTATTTTGATCAGACTACATTATATACAAGGCGCTTAAAAAACTATTTTTTTAAGGTCTGCAACCTCGAGAGTTGTGCTTACACTCTACCGGGAAAGGTGCGTGTTTACAAGAAACCATACCATAACCTGCGGAGGAGGACGAAATTGACGTCGAATGAGAGACTTGAGCTTTACCGGAAGGAAGTACCAGAAAAGGCGACACGGAT
Source organism: Pangasius macronema (assembly GCA_037577455.1). Lineage (NCBI taxonomy): Eukaryota > Metazoa > Chordata > Actinopteri > Siluriformes > Pangasiidae > Pangasius > Pangasius macronema. The sequence continues at coordinate 25,806,902 of CM074946.1, forward strand.
TTCGTAATTATTCCGGTTTTGTTTCTTTAAAGAGAAGAAGCAAGGGACCAGACAGACACTGAAAATTATCTTAATACCATCACAGAGCCTCTTGTTTCCTTCCGATGTCTTTTACTGACAACACAGATTTTTTACACTTTTTCCCTCCTCGCGACGAATGAGGTAAGTTAATGTGATAAATAAATAAATAAATAAATAAATAAATAAATAAATACTGTGCTTGGCTGTGACTGTGCGTGGCGTGAACCCCACAGTGTAGAGGTTTTTCAGACCTGCCAACATGTATGTACGCTTGTACGATTTCATGCTCTAAAGTACGCATATCGTTTGATCTAGCATTTCGCCAGTTTCAGTCAAGTTATCACTGCAGTTGTACGCATAAAAATCTTTTAAGGTTGGCAGGTCTGGTTTTTACGGTTCCACTTGGATCCGAAAAACCCGAGGCACGAGCCGAGTCCCGAGCGGGTTCGGGTCCAAAACTTCGACGAGTTCCTCGGACACGGGTCGGGTTCGGTATTAGTTGCCTCGGGTCACGGGTAATTTAAAATAAATGTGCTTTTTCCAAATGGACCCGATCAGACCCGATCCCTTTAACGGAGTGTCTATTTACAATAAACAGCCCACCTTGTTGGCAGAGGCTTTTTGCACTAACCCCGCGAACCAGTGTCTGGTTGTGATAGACCGCGAAAGACGAAAGACGTCAATACGCCGTATTGGTGTAACGCGTAAGACGCATGACGTCAGTTACCTTCCTTCTTTTGCCGAACTCGTTCTTCTCCCTTTTCTCATCACAGGCTATCAGATCGGAAAGGCGTTTATTTTTAATATAAATGAACAAACTATTCAAAAAGTGGAAATAAAGTGCCTCACGGGTATTTAATAATAAAGTGTTTATTAGGTTTAAGGGGAAGGTGTATATAGAGGGCTTTTGTCCCAATAAGGCGGCATCCATTTAATAATTTTAATAAATATATATGATAATAATTTACACTCAATATGTTATTATTGCATGCTGTTTTATAAAGTACTACAATACTGAGGTGCAAATATCTGCACTAAGCAATTTATAGCCTATCCCTTTGGGTTTGAGGATAAAAAAACATGATTGAATATTGAATATCCCTGAAGAAAAGTTAAATATAATTCAATAATAATTATTTACATAATTCCACTGAATATTTAGAAAAATAAACTTTAATCATCTTGTGGTTAGGTAAATAACATTACGCCAAAAGTTATAGGTTGTAATGAGGTTTCAGTGATCATCATTGAGTGATGAGTGATGGACATTTAAGAAATTCAGCTCGTACTTGCGCATTGGTGTTAAGTGCATTTCTGAGAAACGCACGTAGAAACATACTGTACGTTTGTAACATCGCACACGGAAATCCATCTTATAGATATGAGATCTATCAGGGAATCCCCTCGCTTAATTACGGTGCGTATTCTTGCAGGAAAGGGCTTTTCTTTTTTGTGTGCAGAATCCCTTCGCCGGAGATTAGGTAAACAGCATTGTAGACAACACTTGCGAATCCATGATTTAGGCTATCGATTTAATTTTTTATCAAACTATCACGTTTATTTTTCAAACCAACTGGTCACAATTGAAAGCCGAACTCAGAAATAACTTGTATCCATCAGACAGGCAAAAATATAGAGAAATAATAAATAAGTAAATAAAAAAATGAAAGTAATGGAGCAGCGGCCAAATCAGTCAGCAGAACAGCGGGATTTTTTTTCTGACTGACTGTGGGGCTACAGGCTGTGCACACGTCAATGCCGCTGACGTTCGGGTCCAGTCGGGTTCGAAAATAAATGCCACCGGGTTTTTCTTTTAAAAAATTAATTTATGCACGTCGTGTTCGGGTAAGAAGTGATTCGAGTCGATTCGGGTCGGGTATGGACTTTAGGAGAAGACCTCTACCACAGTGTTCCCGTTTGTTTAGGTGGTCATTAGAGTGTTATTACTACAGGATTAATGGCGGCCATGCACAGTGACCTGACTGATACAGTGCAAACACGAAAGCTGAGAAATAAATGTGTAGCTGTTTTACGGATAGCTTCTATGACCTACTTATTTACCTTTACCCCCAGGAGCCGGGAATACAGCAGCCTGTCGTCTCCTCACACTTGTTATTTTGTTTGTGGTCTGTTCCAGGCTACTACAAGCGAAACCCACTTCCTGGCTTGTATTACCTGCTATTTAAATATTTACGACAGTTCTCGTCTTCCTTGACGTTAAATGCACCTGTCATTCTGCTCCTGTCTTCTGTCATCAAGCACCACAAACACCTGTATAAAACAAACAAGTTAGATTTAAAGAGTAACATAAGTGAAATTATTGAAAAGAGTTACATAAATGTGATGTAAAACATACAGAGAGCCCAGGTGAAATCCATAATTTTTTATTATTAATAAATAAATAAATAAATAAATGGGCACTGTGGCTTAGTAGCACTGTTGCCTTGCATCACCGGGGTTGGGGGTTCAAATGCCCCTGTGCGCGCAGTGTGTGTGCAGTTTACATGTTCTCTCCGTGTCTCAGGGTTTTCCTCCGTGTACTCAGGTTTCCTCCCCCAGTCCAAAGACATGCATTGTAGGCTGATTGGCATTTCCAAAATTGTCTGTAGTGTGTGAATGGGTGTGTGATTGTGCCCTGTGATGGGTTGGCACCCCGTCCAGGGTGTCCCCTGTCTTGTGCCCTGAGTCCCCTGGGATAGGCTCCAGGCTCCCCACAACCCTGTGTAGGATAAGCGGTACAGAAAATGGTTGGATGGATGGATAAATAAAAATGCATGGCCACAAACTGTAGACATTTCAAAATACAATTTCTACCTAATGTAGAAGAAATTTCTTTATGACATAACCATGGGGAACGTGAGGTCCTTGGAAAATAAGATGGACGAACTGTGTGCACTGATTCGGACCTAGAGGGAGTACCAGGATAGCAGTTTAATGTGCTTTATGGAAACTTGGCTGCATACGGACTTAATTTTTGTTCACTTTGTACACCTCAGACTTTCAGTACAACTCTGAATCATGCCACCTGTTTTCTGGCGACTCTGCAGTGGTGGGGCGTATTAGGGATGGACAGGAGTCGGAGTACAGGGGACTACTGGATAACTTTGTGGACTGGTGCACTAAGAATGACCTACTCCTAAATGTGACAAAGACCATGGAGATGGTGGTGGACTTTAGAAGGACTAAAACTTTGATTAAGCCCATAACCATCATGGGTGAGGAAGTTGGAATTGTTAATAACTACAAGTATTTGGGTGTACACTTAAATGACAGGCCAGACTGGAGGGCCAACACTGATGCTGTGTACAAAAAGGGAATGAGCAGACTCTACTTTCTGAGGAAGCTCAGATCTTTCAATGTATGCAAGGTGCTGGAGATCTTCTACCAGTCTGTGGTGGCAAGTGCCATTTACTGTGATGTGGTCTGCTGGAGACATTTGAGTCAGTGAGGAACAGGAGGTCACTGAACAAACTGCTCTCCATCATGGACAATCCGTCTCACCCACTCTACAACACACTACAGAGTCAGCGGCGCTCATTCTCCGAAAGACTCATTCAAATTCGTTGTCACAGAGAACATTACAGAAGTTCATTCTTACCATTCGCAATAACATTGAACAACTACTACAAGAAAGCTATCATTTAGACAGATGTCATTATATTCTACATTCTCAAGGTTCTTCGTATTCATTATTCACTGCCAGTATTTCACAAGTGTACTTGTGTACATACTAATGTAAATCTGGTTAAATATACAACTGTGTTCTATATCTGCACTACTACATTTAATTTAACTTATTGTATTTTATATTTTATATTTTGTGTGTGTATGTGTTGTATCTTGCTACTGACCATGCTGTTGTAACACAAGAATTTCCCTCATGGGATCAATAAAGTATCTATCTATCTATCCATCCAGCCATCCATCCATCCATTGAGGGTCACATTTTTGCAATTGCTTTGCCACATCTATCCATTCTCTGTACAACTTATCCTACACAGGGAGCCTGGAACCTATCCCAGGGGGGTCAGGGCACACCAACCCATTGTAGGGCACAATCACACGCACTATTTACAATTTAGAGATGACAGTCAGCCTGCAGTACATGTTTTTGGACTGGGGGAGGAAACCGGAGTACCCAGAGGAAACCTCCAAAGCACAGGGAGAACATGCAAACTCCACACACACAGGGCAGAGGTGGGAATCCAGCCCCCATCCCTGGAGGTGTGAGACAACAACGCTAACCACTAAGCCACCACACCCCTCATAGCGGAACATTTTTAAGATTATTGCTGACAGCGGGGGCACGACAATAGGAATATAAATTGCTTTAGTTTTGCTTTAAAGAGGAACTCCCCCAAATTTCATGGAAAATATAAAAGAAACATGATCTTCAACTGTAATAGCTCTTATTTTGATTATTTCTGACCATGCTGTTTAAAACATTTCTTTGTACTCATCTTATCTGACACAAACAGAACACAGAAATTCAGGCCTCTTAAATGTGAGACCAAAGTAGTGGTGAGAGGTTTACTAAACGAGAAACCAAATATTTCTCTTAAGGCATAATGTCTTACAAAACTGCTGATGTATGAGCATGGTCTCTGAACTCCTTAAAGCTATAATTTTTGTTTGTTTGTTTTTGTTGCTTTTATTGATATCTATTGGTTTATTTTGTTCTCCTGAACCTGGAAGTAGTATGCTTTGGCATTAAGTGTCATTTAAAACTGCTTCTTTTATATTAGCTAAAGTCCAACACCAAACCAACAAGTTAATCCTTTGAGAAATGGTGCCATTAACAGAGCAATAAAATTGTCTGTATTGGACCCCAAGATTGCTATAAACGTACTTTAGCATTTCAGGTAATAAAATAAAGTTTTTTTAACTTGATGGAATAAGCTTAGTGTATACCTGTTGGGTGCAAAAGGAGCACATATTAAAGCAGTGGGGTTATAATGCATCAATAAGCTTTCAATTCTTAGAGTACAGCATGCACTTGCCTCCCATATAGAGCAAAAACAAAAACGCAGGAGAGACAACACAGGCAGTGTTACAGAACAAAGTCTTTCTGCCATTAAGTTTGTCAAAGGCACAAACACAAGTCCTAATCAATTAAGAGACTTGATAATTTTGTCTGTTGAGTACTTGTGCTATGAATAAACTAAATAACCCCCAGTGATCACATCGGGTCAGCTAGCAGTGGTGATGTATGAACACAGGGGCATGACAACGAAAAAAAAAAGCTGCTGGATTTGCTCTTTAAGAAACATTTAATACTTTCTTAGACAGTCAGAAGTTACTCAAATGTGCTGTCTAATTCCTTCTTCCAGCAATGCAGACTGTGCTTGAGAAGAAAGTCTTCCTTATCAACACCCTGTCTGCTGACGCCAGCTTCATCTTACAGTATGCCCAACAGGATAAAATCATCACCAGGCGTGAATACAACAATCTTAACCATATCAACCACACACAGGAGAAAATTGTGACTAACCTTTTGGACACTGTTATGAACAAGGGTGATGCGACGTGTTGCAAATTTGTGGATCTCCTGCAGTTACAAGACATTCAGGACAGTTTCCCTGAGCTACAGCAGCTTTTCATCCCCACACCTACATCACACAACCAGGGTATGAGAACATGACCTAGATGTCATGACATTTTTTTAGCTGTGAGTTGGGATATAGCAGCAGTGGGTGACACATATGTTCATGGTTTTTTTTTCTCTTCTAGAGAATCCAGTCAGAGCAGCCGATGAGGTAATTCAAAATGCAGAAAATTCCTTCCTGTATGATAACAGTATAGTTTGGTCCAGTTTGGCATGAATTCTTCTGAAAATTGCAATGTGTAATGCTAGTGTTAGAGCGGGGATATCACCACACGGTACTGGAGAATATTTGGGCTCTCCTGATTTAGAATATCTACAGAAATGTGTACATTCCCAACGCAGTCTTCCTGTACGTGCAGGGCCACATAACTTACACCAGAAAAATATGAATAAGTTCTGATTTTAATGGTTAAAGGATTCTACAAATTATCAGTGAAGATCCTGATGCTGTACATGATATATACACACCACAGAATGCCTAGCTTGTTTTTCTGTCTTTTCTCTTTGGTGTGCCTCTGGGACTCGATGCAGAAAATGTCCATAGCAGAAACACGCCCCCAAAGTATGTGTGACCTCCTTTGTTTCAATATTCTGCAGATATTCAAATGTGCAGTATTTTCACACTGCAAGCAGATACTAATCTCATGCTATCCTTTTGTCATTATCCATTTCCCCATCTCATTCAGTCTCCACAGGAAGACGTTCCTTGTCTTGGAGTGAGATTACAATGGACACAGATTCACATGGAAGGGCAGTCTCCAGAACGGATGCAATCAATGTTTGTTTAAAACCCAATTCAATATAGCACAATATTATAAAATTAAAGGTAATTTATTAATACACAACATGACTGTAACAAATTGTGTGTTCCCCAAGGGGGATGACTATTATCTCCTGACCCAGCGGCCTTTAGGATACTGTCTGATTATTAACAACTACAAGTTTGAAGAGTCTTCTAAACTCAACAATAGGAAAGGGACGGATGCAGACAAAGGTATTTCTTTCCATTTACAGCAGAGCTAATTGGATTATATTTCACAGCATTATTGAAGGCTGGATTCTGTCAGAAGGTGATGATAAATTTTCTATAACATCAGCTCTGATGGCTTTGTTTTAGTCCTTATTTATAATTTAGAATAGGTCTTTCTCTTTTTCTTACACCCACTTTATTACTGTTTTTTAGATGCACTCACAAAAGTTTTTAAGAGGATGCATTTCTCAGTGGAAGTGAGAACAGATCTTACAAGTTCAGGCATGCTGAAAACAGTGACAGAGTTTTCAGAAAAGGACCACTCCAGAATGGATGCCTTTGTGTGCTGCATCCTCTCACATGGTGAGAAGGGTGCCGTGTTAGGGACTGACGGCAAACCTGTTCTGATCCGTGATCTCACTCAACCGTTTGCCCGCTGCTCGACACTCACGGGCAAGCCCAAACTCTTCTTCATCCAGGCGTGTCAGGGCAATGCGCTGCAGGAGGGTGTGTGGAGGCAAGGTGGAACTGAAGGGGCTGAGTATAGGGAAGATGCTGGGGGTGTGTATAAGGGAGATGCTGAAAAAGATGATCTCCCCAGTGTCCCTATTGAAGCAGACTTCCTGATCGGAATGGCAACTGTGGAGTCCTACATGTCTTTCCGTCACACAAGAGAAGGATCCATTTTCATCCAAGAGTTGTGCAAACAGCTGAAGGAAGGCTGTCCCAAGTAAGTGAGAGGGGAGGAAAAACCTGGATTCATTATTCTTAGAACATATTTTTTCTACAAAGCAAAATATGAAATGATTTGTCTTTTAATGTTTCTGAATATACCACTTTTGTAAATCCATACACAAATCAAACCCACATTTAAACAGGTGTGTAAAGACATTTTCCGATGCTATGTAGCATTAGAATTTGCTCGGTGGATTTCCATATGTTTAGAATCATATTTGCTTTGAGTTTTCCTTAAATGTCTGTCAAAAACAAGTACTAGTAAATTATCAGAAACCCTAAAACGAAGGATTTTGAGACCACTTGTTAACTAGAATAAATGTTCTTGAATTTTTGATGTGACAAGTTTAAATAAAATAAGAATTGAAGACTTTTTGTTTTGTTTTAAAAGGAATGAAGACATCCTGTCAATTATGACAAAAGTGAACCGCAACGTGAGCGCCAAAGACTTAAAGGCACACAAGCAGATGCCTGAGCCTCGCTACACTCTTACCAAGAAACTGCTGCTACCCATGGATTGAGCTAGAAAGCCTTTTGTGATCTGTATTTGTCTTCTCTTACACCTGAATAGCCTTAAATTTTCATTAAATTGGATCATCATGTAGATTTTGTGGTTTTAATTCAGTTCAGTTCAGTTTTATTTGTATAGCGCTTTTAACAATGGACACTGTCACAAAGCAGCTTTACAGAAATAAATGGATTCACAAAAATATATTGTAAATATTTGAATTTATCACTGTGAATTTATCCCTAATGAGCGAGCCAGTGGCGACAGTGTCGACAGTGGCAAGGAAAAACTCTCTGAGATGATATGAGGAAGAAACCTTGAGAGGAACCAGGCTCAAAAGGGAACCCATCCTCATCTGGAAGCAACGGATAGTGCGATTATAAATAAATCCCTTCTATTATTGAACGCTATAAGGACAAATAGTGCAATTGTGCAACCAATAAATTCACAGTTTCCACAAGAAGTCTGGTTGGTTAAAATCTATCCCCAGCCCCAAAGCCACTACAGCAATAGCAGTCCCAAGCCATTACAGTACAGCTCCCCATATGCGATGCCCAAACCATCTCCACAGCCCCCAGGTGGCACCATTCCCAGCAAACCAAACGTTTCTTCAGGCCATCCATATGGGGCCACCCCCAGCAGCAGCAAGCGAACTCAACCGATGAGAACTCCAACCAGAAGTAGGGCATCAGGATGGATCAAGCAGCGAGGAGGAGCAGAAGGGGCATCAGGATGGGTCAGACAGCAAGGAGGAGCAGAAGGGGTCAGGATCACTGGCATCTCAGAAGTAGCATGTGTAGCTCGAAAGAGAGTGAGGGAGAGAGAGAGATGGAGAGAGAGGAAGAGAATGTTAGATAAGCTTTGTCCTCTAATGGTTAAGCAC
>CM074946.1:25820343-25836479 GCA_037577455.1 Pangasius macronema
GTCCCTTAACAAGTGGGAGGCACATATGCAAACTGTTGTAATTCCTACACCGTTCACCTGATTTGGATGTAAATACCTTCAAATTAAAGCTGACAATCTGCAGTTAAAGCACATCTTGTTCGTTTCATTTGAAATTCATTGTGGTAGTGTATAGAGCCAAAAATGTTAGAATTGTGTTGATGTCCCAATATTTATGGACCTGACTGTATGCTGACATTAAGTGTCATTTAAAACTGCTTCTTTGATATGAGCCAAAGTCCAGCACCAAACCAACAAGTTAATCCTTTGAGAAATGAATAATAAAATAAAGTTTTTTAACTTGATGGAATAAGCTTAGTGTATACCTGTTGGGTGCAAAATGAGCACATATTAAAGCAGTGGGGTTATAATGCATCAATAAGCTTTCAATTCTTAGAGTACAGCATGCAGCTGAGTCCCGTATAGAGCAAAAACAAAAACGCAGGAGAGACAACACAGGCAGTGTTACAAAACAAAGTCTTTCTGCCATTAAGTTTGTCAAAGGCACAAACACAAATCATGATAAATTAAAAGATTTGATAATTTTGTCTGTTGAGTATTTAATATAAATAACCCCCAGTGATCACGTCGGGTCAGCTAGCAGTAGTGATGTATGAACACAGGGGCATGACAGTAGGAAAAAAAAAAAAAAGGCTGCTGGATTTGCTCTTTAAGAAACACTTAAGAAATACTTTCTTAGACAGTCAGAAGTTACTCAAATGTGCTGTCTAATTCCTTCTTCCAGCAATGCAGACTGTGCTCGAGAAGAAAGTCTTTCTTATCAACACCCTGTCTGCTGACGCCAGCTTCATCTTACAGTATGCCCAACAGGATAAAATCATCACCAGGCGTGATTACAGCAATCTTAACCATATCAACCACACACAGGAGAAAATTGTGACTAACCTTTTGGACACTGTGATGAACAAGGGTGATGCGACGTGTTGCAAATTTGTGGATCTCCTGCAGCGAAAAGACATTCAAGACAATTTCCCTGAGCTACACCAGCTTTTCATCCCCACACCTACATCACACAACCAGGGTATGAGAACATGACCTAGATATCATGACATTTTTTTTTAGCTGTGAGTTGGGATATAGCATCTTTGGGTGACACATATGTTCATGTTTTTTTTCTCTCTTCTAGAGAATCCAGTCAAAGCAGCCGATGAGGTAATTCAAAATGCAGGAAATTCCTTCCTGTACGATAACAGTTCAGTTTAGTCCAGTTTGGCATATTCCCTGCTCATCCATATCAGATTGAATTCTTCTGGAAATTGCAATGTGTAATACTAGTGTTAGAGTGGGGATATCACCACACGGTACTGGAGAACATTTGGGCTCTCCTGATTTAGAATATCTACAGAAATGTGTACATTCCCAACACGAGTCAAATGCATAATGTTTAATTATGGAAAACCCTCTTTTCAGATTACTGAATACAAAATGTCCAGCAAACCTCGTGGTCTGTGTGTGATCATCAACAATGTGAATTTTGATCCACCCCTCAAAGACCGCTATGGAGCTCATTCGGATGAAGGTTAGTCTTTTTTTTTTTAATCCTTTTCCAGACATTGTCTGAATTTTACTGTTAATCAGATTTTCGATCCTATACTCTCAGAAATAAATGTAGCATACTGTTTTAACATAATTTTCCTTGTTGCTGGGCTCCTGCCAACAAGGATACATCTTCGGTACCTTTAGTACCTGAGAAGGTGCATGTGCTGTACCTTTAAATGTATATTAGTGGTCCTTAAGGTCCAATTTTAAAAGTACACTATATTCCTCGAATGAACCATATTGTTCATTCATGGAACATAGATCGCCATATTGTTGGCAGAAATTTGAAAAGATCATGCCTTCTGTTTTCCATTTGTCTTGTTTTTTTTGTTTTTTGTTTATCACGAGCATGACAACAGTTGAACTAATTGAATCTGTGCATTCGCAAAATTTGAAAGGGGAGACATTTAAAATACTTAAACAAAAATAAAATGAAAATGGTCATTATTAATATATGGGCTGATACTATTAATAAAGAACTAAATACTCATCGTCTTAATAGTGGATCTCTGATTATTACTACTGTATAAGAGTTAGTTTACTCTAAAACATGAATCAGTTGATTGAGAAATGGTCTCCTTCCTCTTGTTCAATAGAGTCTCTTAAAGAGGTGTTCCAGTGGCTGGGTTTCAGTCTGCATGTGCACAAAAATCAAACCGCAGAACAGATGAAGGACCTGCTGAAGACCTACAGCCAGCAACACCACGATGGCGACTGTTTTGTCTGCTGCATCATGAGCCATGGCTCCAGTGACGGGGTGCATGGCACTAATGGAGCCATCGTCTCCAAAGAAGACATCTTTGACCCGTTCAGTGGAAAGTCATGTCCGACTCTAATCAATAAACCCAAAGTGTTTTTCATCCAGGCTTGCCGTGGAAAAGAGTACCATCTGCCTGTTGAAGTCCAGCCTGATAGCTATGATGAAGAGGAAGCGGAAATGGAGGATGAAGCATCATTACAGATGGATGCTGTTGAGATGAGCACCTTACCAGCGGATGCAGATTTCCTCGTGGCGAGGTCGACCGTTAAAGGATACGTATCTTTCAGGGAAACAATTTCAGGCTCTTGGTTCATCCAGTCCTTGTGTAAGCAACTCAAAATGTACTGCCCAAAGTAAGTACTGAACAAACGTAAGTCCTGCTCCTGGGGCTGTATTCACAGAGAATATTAACTTACCAATAAGAGCTCCCTAAGTGGCATTAAAAGTTCCTGACTTCTTTCTTTTTAAACATTATTCACAAAACTGCTTGGAGGAACTTATCCTCAGCTAAGCAGCGAGGATGGCATTTTCATGAATGAATATAAGCAGTGAATGGCTGATGTGGTAATAAAAACAAATGAAAGCACAATGGCCTGAAACAGCAACATGAAAATGTTCAGATTTACTAATAAATCTAACTCCTCAAATCAAATATATGTTCAGCAAATGAACATTGTGGCATCTAAGTGTGAATTAATGAAAGAATTTGTATTTTAATTTTAAAGTATCGATTTGCACAGCCATTATGTAGCAGACTGTACCATAGTTTAACCATTACTTTGTAATAAAAATATATATTACATGTATTACAAGATTAAGAAACTTTTTTCTGCCATTTAGGAGCTACTTTTAGCCTCATTGTGAATAAGATCCCTGAAGTCTACAGTCATGCTGATTTGATCCCTTAGCCCTCCGAGAGGTAATGTGCATTTTATGTGTTTTCTAGGGGTGAGGATGTTCCGACTATCCTGCTGTGTGTCAATAAGGAGGTCAGTGAAAAAGCTGCTAGACTCCGTATCGCAGGTATCGCTAAACAGATGCCTGTCCATAAAGTGACCTTGAGGAAGAAGCTGGTGTTCCGTGCGCCAAATCAGCAGTAGAACATGTTTATAATGAGCATTACTTAATGAGCATTCCACAACCACCTGTTTTCAAGTTTCAATGTTTATCAACATTGCTAAGGACAAAAAAAAAATGTACCAGCTCAGTTTTAGCTAATTCTTTATATTTGTATGACTGATGCATGTCTGAATCTTATTTTTTTATTCATGTCTGTGGACGTTTGAAAAAAAATTAAGCTACTGCTAATTATGTACCGTGAGCCTTAATTATGTATAAAATAGGAACCAAACATCAGGAATTTTTATGGAAAATTTTACATGATTATTTACATTTGTCATATTTTCATATACATTTTTTAAAATTGGTTTTTGATTTGTACCTAAAGCACTCAAAAGGGCTTTAGTCTCAAAAGGGACAAATAATGCATGCGAACTGAACTGACTTTGATTTATAAAGTAATAAACATTCAGCTAAAATAACGTTTGTTCAGTGTTTTCATGACTAAATTGTCCACGTTGTTGAATTAAAGAGAAAAATTAAAATGTCGGGGGAAAAACCGGTTTTATTAAATGAAAAAAAAAAACAACTTTTTTTTTAAAGAAATATGGACATGATATATTTGAACATTGTCAGGCAAGTTCATGTTTCTTTTTTGTTTAATTTCCTTAATTTATTTTCCAGCCTATCTATATATATATACTGTATGTCCTATAATTTATACATTTCATTATAGAAAATATAACAAATTAAGAAAAGTAAATGAAGTAAAACTGATTAGCCTTTTTGTTTAACCTAATAAATTTCTAATAAAAACATTTTTAAGAAATACTTGTAGCTATTAAAAATGTGTAATCTATATTCTCCTATAGGATATACAAAGATATGCTCTATACCTAGTGACGTATTAATCATTTCATATAAATTGATATCAATTTATAAGACTGTAATGCAGCTTACATCTATTTATTGAGTATTTCCTAACAAAAAGTATGTCATTTATATAAAAATATTCTCTATAATTCTATTTGCTATCCAAAAGTGACACTTTTTTCCTTTTGTCAAAAAAAAAACTTTATGGATTTATTTAATATGAATGTGACTCAAAAACAAACAGTATTATTTTTTTTTGGTGCATTGTTTATTGCAAATAGTTGTCACAACAGTGCATCATTTTTCTATATAACCTTTGTTTTGATCAGTGCAAGTGTTCCAGCATTCTTCTAGGAAAAAAAAAATCTTGTGAACCTTAATCTGAAATTAAGGTTTGCGTTTGGCTCTCTCACATGTAAAATATTATTCAAACATTAGGGTAATTACTATTCTCTTATTTTTCAGTTTTAATATACATGTAAACAGTTCAGCATTTCTAACAACAAACAATCTTTCCCTCAATATGCACTTGTAATAAGCACTTGAATTCAGTTAAAGATGAAAAATAATCTATGAACACTATTGCAGTTGGTCAATAAGTGTCGTGTGTATGTGTGTGTGTGTGTGTGTGTGTGTTTGAGGACATCACACACGTCTTATCTAAATGTGAAAATCATTGTTGGACAATTGCCCAAAAAAAAAAAAAAACACGCTGGAATAAATATTAGGAGTGCATTTATGAGATTTTAGGAGTTCAGAAGAGCTTTATGTTTCCTGTCCAAGCAGAACACAACACTCCCACGTTCAGTGAAGTAGGGAGGATGTATCTGTAGGGAGCAGAGGCAAATCTGCGTGTGGGGAAAGTGAGGAAACACTGGCACACTTTCACTGGCCTGCAAAATTCCCTGATGTCAGTCCCATAGAAAAACTCATGGGATTATTTGATTATTATATCATGGGAACAGCAGCTGAAGTACCAAAATATGTATCATAACACTAGGTGAATTCTACATACAGTCAAAGAATGGGCTAAAAATGATGGGCACTCAGGAAAGATCCCTGTGATTTTCAACATGGCATGGATATTGGTGCCAGATGAGCTGGTTTGAGTATTTCTGATACTGCTGATCTGGCATTTTCACACAAAACTGTCTCTAGAGTTTAAACAGAATGGTGAGGAAAAAAATATCATGTGAGCAGAGGATCTGCATCCTGAAACACCATGTTGATAAGAGAGATCAGAGGAGAATGACCAGACTGGTTTGAGCTGACAGGAAGTCTTTAGTATCTCAGATAAGCACTCTTTACAACTGTGGTGACAGCTGAAGACTGGGAAAAAAAATTTTTCTCTAATCTTCAACTGTCCTGTTTCTGTGACCCTGTGCCCATGATAGCCTCAGATTCTTGCTCTTGGCTGACAAGAGTGGAACCTGATGTGATCTTCTGCTGTTGTAGACCATCCACCTCAAGGTTTGATGTGTTGTGCATGCTGAGATGCTTTTCTGCTCACCACGGATGTAAGGAGTGATTATTTGAGTTACTATAGACTTCCTGTTGGTTCAAACCAGTCTGGTCAGTCCTCTCTGATCTCTTATCAACAAGGGGTTTCAGACTGCATATCCTCCGCACACAGGATGTTTTTTGTTTTTCACACCATTTTGTGTAAACTCTAGAGACTCGCGTGTGAAAAATCCCAGAAGATCAGCAGTATCTGATATACTCAGAGCAGCTCATCTGGCACCAACAACCATAACACATTTAAAGTCACAGAGATCACACTTTTCCCCATTCTGATGTTTGATGTGAACATTAAATAAAGCTCTTGACCTGTACCTGCATGATTTTATGCATTGTGCTGCTGCCATTCAACATGATTGAATGACTGGATAACTGCATAAATGCACAGGTGTACAGGTGTTCCTATTAAAGTGGAGTGTAGAGTGTAGTCTGCATATAAAAGTATTGTTATGCAATGGTGGAAATTCACATTACAGATGAACTTAACGATACAGCATTCTGAAATCATGCTCAACAAAGGAGCACATGCTGCTGGGATCCTAAGTATCAAAGGGATTTTTTTTTATATATATATTTAATCACATGGCAAGTTGGCCAATTAACCTGAGTACCCCATGAAAAATACAAACATCTAAAACCAAAAAATCTACATGATGATCCAGTTTAATGGAGATTTAAGGCTAATCCGGTGTAACGGAAGACTAAGACTGATCACAAAAGGCTTTCTAGCTCAATCCATGGGTAGCAGCAGTTTCTTGGTAAGAGTGTAGCGAGGCTCAGGCATCTGCTTGCGTTTATTTAAATCTCTGGCGCTCACGCTGCAGTTCACCTTTGTCATAATTGACAGGATGTCTTCATTTCTGTTAAAACAAAACAAAAAGTCTTCAATTCTTATTTTATTTCAACTTGTCACATCAGAAATTCAAGAACATTTATTCTAGTTAACAACGAATGTTTATTATTAAAGACAAGAAGAAATTTGAAATTACAGATAAAAAATAGCCATGAGGGACAAACAGTTTGAGATTATGCTCGCTCATAAATGTAGGGGCAAAAAGTAACTAAGATAGGAGCAGGTTTATTTTCTGTTTTCTGTATAAGTAAATAAATGCATTCAGTAAACCGATAAACAAAGGTTTGCATTTTGACCATTTGCTTTTATTGTTTTTATTATAATTCCTAACTAGAGAGTGATCTCAAAATCCTTCGTTTTAGGGTTTCTGATATTTTACTAGTACTTGTTTTTGACAGACATTTAAGGACAACCCAAAGCAAGCATGATTCTACACATATGGTAATCCAATTCTAATGCTACATAGCATCGGAAAATGTCTTTACACACCTATTTAAATGTGGGTTTGATTTGTGTATAGATTTGCAACAGTGATATATTCAAAAACATTAAAAGACAAATCATTTCATATTTTGCTTTACAGAAAAAATATGTTCTAAGAATAATGAATCCAGGTTTCTCCTCCCCTCTCACTTACTTGGGACAGCCTTCCTTCAGGTGTTTGCACAACTCTTGGATGAAAATGGATCCGTCTGTTGTGTGACGGAAAGACTTGTAGGACTCCACAGTTGCCATCCCGATCAGGAAGTCTGCTTCAATAGGGACAAGGGGGGGATCAGCTTTTTCAGCATCTTCCTCAAACTCATCCTCTTCAGTTCCATCTGACCTCAACACACCCTCCTGCAGCGCATTGCCCTGACACGCCTGGATGAAGAAGAGTTTGGGCTTGCCCGTGAGTGTCGAGCAGCGGGCAAACAGTTGAGTGATATCACGGATCAGAACAGGTTTGCCGTCAGTCCCTAACACTGTACCCTTCTCACCATGTGAGAGGATGCAGCACACGAAGGCATCCATTCTGGAGTGGTCCTTTTCTGAAAACTCCGTCACTGTTTTCAGCATGTCTGAACTTGTAAGATCTGTTCTCGCTTCCACTGAGAAATGCATCCTCTTAAAAACATCTGTGAGTGCATCTAAAAAACAGTAATAAAGTGGGTGTAAGAAAAAGAGAAAGACCTATTCTAAATTATAAATAAGGACTAAAACAAAGCCATCAGAACTGATGTTATAGAAAATTTATCAACACCTTCGACAGAATCCAGCATTCAATAATGCTGTGATATATAATCCAATTAGCTCTGTTGTAAATGGAAAGAAATACCTTTGTCTGCATCCGTCCCTTTCCTATTGTTGAGTTTAGAAGACTCTTCAAAGTTGTAGTTGTTAATAATCAGACAGTGTCCTAAAGG
This sequence comes from Pangasius macronema, assembly GCA_037577455.1. NCBI lineage: Eukaryota > Metazoa > Chordata > Actinopteri > Siluriformes > Pangasiidae > Pangasius > Pangasius macronema. The sequence goes on from CM074946.1 coordinate 25,828,391, forward strand.
CCGCTGGGTCACGGGATAATAGTCATCCCCCTTGGGGAACACACAATTTATTATAGTCATGTCGTGTATTAATAAATTACCTTTAATGTTATAATATTGTGCTATATTGAATTGGGTTTTAAACAAACATTGATTGCATCCGTTCTGGAGACTGCCCTTCCATGTGAATCTGTGTCCATTGTAATCTCACTCCAAGACAAGGAACGTCTTCCTGTGGAGACTGAATGAGATGGGGAAATGGATAATGACAAAAGGATAGCATGAGATTAGTATCTGCTTGCAGTGTGAAAATACTGCACATTTGAATATCTGCAGAATATTGAAACAAAGGAGGTCACACATACTTTGGGGGCGTGTTTCTGCTATGGAGATATTCTGCGTCGAGTCCCAGAGGCACACCAAAGAGAAACGAGAGAGAAATATAAGAAAAACAAGCTAGGTATTCTGTGGTGTGTATATATCATGTACAGCATCAGGATCTTCACTGATAATGTGTAGAATCCTTTAACCATTAAAATCAGAACTTAATCATATTTTTCTGGTGTATGTTATGTGTCGCTGCACGTACAGGCAGACTGATGGGTGCCTCCTGATGTGGTATGGACAGATTAATGCCTTCTTCCTGATCTATGTGATAAAAGCATAAATGGATGATATAAGTTTTAGACCAAGGAAATAAAAAAGGAATTAAGTAAGGAAGCATTGGAAGGATGGAAGGAAGCATTCCAAGGAATGAAGGAAAGAAATAAGAAGGTAGGGAGGAAGCAAGCAAGGAAGGAAGGAAGATAGAGAGTAATGGAGAGACAGAATTACCTGGTCTTGACATGCGATCAAGTTCCCTGGTCCCACTTGTGTTCTTGAATGTTTGTACCTTACAAGCGAGCTCTTTATTGCATTTACTCAGAACATTCTCTAGTTTATCCAGGTTGTCTTCTCCAAGCAATTCCATTTTCTCCATCTCAGCCAGGACGTCCAGAAATGTCTGCAACATTCAGGAATGCATAAAGCAGAGTCATATACTGACTCGCAATATTAATCCATTAACTTCTCATGCTCTCAAACAGTAGAATTTGAGCTTAATATACGTACAGCAGAAGCCAGTTTTGCTTTAGGTAGGCTCTCCAGAAGGAACTTTATGTTACGAAGGTTTTCGTCTGTTATGTCTTCAGACAGCTGATAGAGCATCTTCCTAAAACACACAGTAGCAATGCGTCAAAGAGCAGGTACAACTTTACGAGCAGTTTGTTATTTGTTATTCACAACAAATGCACATACATTTTAAAGAATACTATAACATGATTAAAAATATTTCATACCACACCAGTGAATACTTAAATATGACACGTCAAAAGGTATTGATTAATTTTGTGTGGGGATGGTCCAGATAATGTAATTCTAATTAAAAACAGATTTAAAAAAATGTGTTTTCTAACAAAGAAAAACATATAAGAATTGATATGAAGCTTACTTTAAGGAGATATAACTTGACTCTAATGTCAAGCTCATTGTAACAGAGGTAAAACTGTAACTTTAAGTGTTCCCCTGGGAAAGTCTAAGGTAGGAGGACAACGCACTTTGCAGTTTTATTGGTAACAAGCGATATGTAGAAGAGAAAGTGAGGGAACAACTGTTTATAGCTGTTACAACATAAGTAACAACCAGAAACCAATCTGCTTTGCAGACAACATCAAATGTAACTATAAATGGATAAAAAGTATGTCATGTTATACTTTTATAGAATAAAGGACGTGCTGTTATTGGAAAATATTCAACTTCAGTATTGTAACCATAACACTCCATCCCATCAATGATGATTTATTTTATAACAAGCTGCACTGCTGCGTTTGATTCCTCTGTAAATATTTCATTACACAATAACATTCATTTTGCGGACCAGCAGATTTGTCTATACGCTTATACCAAAGATGTAACACCCCAAATTAAATTTTCTTGTCTGTTTTTACCTGTACACTGAAACACCAGAGCTCTGATTTTGCAACAACCTGATGACATTATTTTTGTTAGTGCCCAGGATGGGAAGTAAGTCATAGCGGCCAATAGTGTAGAGCAAGTCAGAGAGGAAGAATTCATCCTCAAGCAAGGCTTGCTCTGAGAGCCGGAGGAACAGGTCTTTCGCATCCTTCACAGTCTCCAGCCGTTTCCTGCCGAGGTAGTCCATGCAGAGAAACTTCAGTGCTGCGACCTCACTCTTTGACAGCCCCTCATCAATCTCATGAAGTTTATTGGGGTCCATGTTGAGCAGAGCCAGAAGTAGAACCTGCCAAGATAGGTCCTAGCCTGCACACCTGTATATAAAGTATTGGTGAGAGAAAATTTAGAACATTTAATAATGAGTGGACTGCTGATGCAGCTACTGGAATGTATGGTAGAGAACATTTTAAGATGCACAAACTGCATCAGATTTTAAATTATGTCAGGTTGACCTGGCACATTACACAAATATGGTAATATTATTTGGCATCTCTGCAATTATTCTGCCCCCTAGGCCCTGCTACCTATTCTTGCAACCCAGAGATTGGTGCATTTCATCACTAAATGATATTTTTCATCACTAAACTCAGCAAAACCACTTTAATGTTGGAGCATGTAGATAAATTACACTGTATGCCCAAAAGTATGTGGACACATGACCATCACACCCATATATGCTTTTGAATATCCCATTCCAAAACGTTGGGCATTAATATGGAGTCTTTCTCATTTGCTCTTCTGGGAAGGCTTTCTACTAGATTTTTGGACAGCAGTTGTGGGTATTTGCCCATTCAGCCACAAGAGCATTAGTTAGTTTTGGCACTGATATCAGGTGAGAACACCTGACTCACAGTGGACATTGCAATTCATCCCAAAGGCATTCAGTGGGGTTGAGGTCAGGGCTCTGTGCAGGCCATTTGGGTTCTTCCACACCAACCTTGGTAAACCTGTGTCTTTATGGACCTCGCTTTGCACTCGGGGGCATTATCATAATGGAACATGTTTGGGCCTGTTAGTTCCAATGAGAATTCTTAACACTACAGCATACAAAGACATTCTAGGCACTTGTATGCTTCCAGCTTTGAAGGAGTCTGGAGACGTCCTACACATGGGAGTGAGGGTCAGGTGTCCACATACTTTTGACTATATAGTGTAGCTAGCTGCAGTCAAATAAAAATTTCAGATTATCACAAGACTGCTTGTCAGTGACAACTTGCTCAATTGTAAAGGGTCATTTTAAATGTAATGACTAGTTTTACTGTAAGCTCAATACAGTAAAAGAGTTGATGGACTTTGTTCTAGCTTAACAGCTAAGGCATTTTCATTTATTTTCTAACTTGCTGAAAAGCTAGTGAATGATACATTATAGCGAGCAGATTTATCCTCATTGTGGAGTATGTATCGTAACCCAGCCGCAAAGTTGCTTTGCTGGAGAACTCATGATAGCTGTCTAGTTACTAATGGGAGGTGTTGGTATTTCAAACTATTACATCAGGTAAGAGTGAGTGACTCAAGTCCTCTGGTGGCCTGATCCATGTTGGGTTAAAAAAATAAAAAATAAAAATATCAGAAACAACCACATATTGTATGATACTGTGAAAAGACCAATATTGTATTTTTTACACTATATTTTAGCTAACTAGCTACAAGTATTTGGTGATACTACATACACAGTTACACCATATTCTCAGTGATGTGCAGGCACTGCTGCTTGATCAGGCAGCCACAGTGACAGCTAAGAAGCTGCAAGTAGCTAAAAGACAATCTCTTGCTGAGAGGTTTGTGATAGTCACGTTGATGTGCACAATAAAATGATTTTATTATCATTAAAATTATATAATAATGAGCCATCACAAGACGCGATTACTTGGACCGTGTCACACACGTCCTTTATTTTAGCTTAGAACTAAAAAATGCACCAGATTGTTACCAAAATCCTCACACTGTATATGATATGTAATGACTTTCTATAACCACATCCTCATTTGATGACACCATGTACACATGACAACACTGATACCACAAGGGTTTACTACCTGCTGTGAAAAGATATCTAGTTAAAAAAAACTGCTTATACTCAGCCTAAAACCAAAACTGATACTGACGTTAGTTCCTGTTCAAATTGTGCATTATGTGAGGTAAAGTGCACTTTAGGTTCCACTGCACATGGTGTTTAAATTTGTGGACTAAATAGCTATTTTATAAAACCATTTATTTGAAGATAAGATTATGCAGCTGAATGATGTTTGGAGCAAGGATATGAACATGTATTACAAAATTCAAATGTGATATGATACAGTGGTGTCTCAATATGAGACACTTTCGATACAGCAACGGCCTGAATATGCGCCTTAGGTTTCCATTTTCAATTGATTAAATCATTCAATATGATAAAAAAAAAGCATAACTGAAACTTTATAGTAACACAGTGTTCATGTGATCCATTCAGACTCTTAGCAGCATACAATGAAACAAACGTTGCATATTAGAATGTAACAAAATTAAACAATGGTGTGACATACAAATGGTTGTGTCTGCTGTTAGCTAGCTGCTCTGCTCTGGAGCCCTACATATGTTTGCTGTGTCTACGAGTGTGTTTGTTCTTCATGATTATGTCTAGTCTTAAAGAGCGACACAGAAGGGAGATCCCGAACATGTTTGCGGTATTAGTGCTATTTTCCACTTCCTGCTTGCCAAAGCCATCGCTGTTGTTCTCAAGATAACACGCTACCATGCCAGTATGTCGTGCTTAGGAGAAGTGTGTTTTTCTTAAATCCCTGTAAGCTCTCCTGATTCAATATCAAGAGGAAGTTACTTTTTCAGAAGTTTGGAGTGTGGGCATGATTAACCTTAAATGTACATTATGATATTTTATGACGAATAGCCTACTTTATTATTCAGTATATTGAATGTATTATTCAATACACTGACACATGGAATCAGGAGCCTACTGAACAAAATGATACCATATGTCGTATTGTTATGGCCCTAGCATTTATTTATGCAAAAGATTTTGAGTGTGATACATTTTCATGACTTAGCCACATAGTCCCAGAGCTCCAGTGCAAAACTGGAGATGCAGATGTTAGATACCAAATATGCCTTGGCTCATCAATCACACAGCGGGTAATGGGACTATGTGGAAATGTGATTTCGCATCAGGGTCCCCAGTTTAATCCTGAGTGTGGAATTTTGCATGTTCTCTCCATGTTCTCTGGTTTCCTCCATTCTCCCAAAACATGACAGTACTTGAACTGGATATACATTACGAGAGAGAGAGAGAGAGAGAGAGAGAGAGAGAGAGAGTGAGAGTGAGTGAGTGAGTGTGTGAGTGTGTGTGTGTGTGGTGCCCATCCCATCCAGGGTGTCTTCCCACCTCACACCCAGTGGAATAGGATCCAGATCCACTGTGACCCTGACCAGAGTAAAGCAGTTACTGAAGATGAATTTATTTATTTATTTATTTATTTATTTATTTATCTGCTCTACATGTCTATGGAGGATGGGGAACATTTTAAGGTTATCAATTGACAAAGATTTGACAAAAGATTTCTTACTTAATTACTTTTTTTGAACAAAATACTGGGTAGCAACATTTTAAAATATCGATGAGCTCAAATGAAGTATTAGACGAAAGTTTGCCACAACTCTCTCCCGGAAACAAACAACCGCAAAAACTGTTACGTGTCACGTGATCCTGACGACAAACAACGAAGGTCAATGTTTTTTGTAAAAAAAAATAAAAATAAAATAAATAAATAAATAAAATAAAATCTCTCGTAGTTTTTTTTTTTTTTTTTTTGAAAAAAAAAGCCCATGACAGTTAATATTCACCAAACAGAGTTACACGACAGCTTCAACCCAAAGAAAGTTCTAGTAGACTGGGTTGGGTGAAATAGCCAGCTAACTAGCTGAAGTACTACTGAAAGTGGAATTAAAGTTATTTTTAAGAGAATACTTGTAAGCCAGCTAATTTTCTTACCTTCACATTTAGAAAAGGACGACGTTTAAGCGGTTTGGCTTGAGGCAGTTTCTCGCAAAGCAACAGAAAAGAACGCGTTTACGGTTTTCTTGAAGTTTGACAGATTACCAAACGCTTTCAGTTTCAACGAGGAAAAAGAAAATGACGCGAACACCGGAAACTGTCACTCCTGACTCACTCTGGTATCGGGGTGTGGAGAAAATATGCTTCCGTGCATTTTATTACAGTACACTTACACTGTATAGCCACATTTAGCCAATTTTATCAAGTATATCTAGCATGTAGGTCACTATCAACGTTTCCACTGCATGTTCAAAAAAATTAAATTCGCCAGATGACGCTATTGCGTAATTTGCATATTCGTAGTTGCGTCATGCTTATTTGCATATTAAACCGTGTTACATGAAAAAAAAAGAGTTTCATGCTACAGCCACATTAATCCAGATAAAGTTGAAAACGCATCCTTTTCTCTACGTTTTGGCTTTCCGTTCACACTGAAACGGTGTTTTCCTCCAGCGAAAGTAGAGCTTTTCGAAAATGCTTTGTAGTGTGGACTAAGAAAACAGAAAAACAATTATGGATTTTTAGTCGTGTGACCCATTCAACTCCAAATAAACAAGACAATGTGGACAATGTACTGAGGTTGTTGTGCCTGCTGTCCAGTTTGATAGCATCGTTAAAGATTAATGTCACTTTGTACAACCTTAAGATTGCAGGTTGTACTTTTCTTCGACATTGCCGCATCAATTCAAAGACATAAACGCCTGGCGGAAATGACGCAGGCCAAAGCGTCTTACATTCTTACGCATGCGCAGTAGAGGGATGTAAGCGTTTTCAGACATTTCAGTGTGGACGAGCCATTTTTGGAAAACGTTTGAAAATGCGAGTGTAGACGAAGAGTGTTGTGAAACGAAAATCCAGTTTGTAGATCTATCCAGATTAATGTGGACGTAGCCTCAGAATGCACTTAGAATCGAATAAAATAAAGTTTGTTAGAATAAAAAAAAAAATGCTGTTGGAGTGAATTGGGATGAGTGTGATACTGCTTTTTTTAAACAATAGTTCTGTACACAAGAAATTAATATCGGGTAACTGTCCTTTCAGACACAATATGGCCAAATATTGTTCATTTTATAATTTCTATCAAGAACACAGAGAAAAAAGTAGCAGTAGAAGTGAAATAAACATGGCTACAGATAGAATAACTCACTTTTATTACTTGTAAATATAGACAAGATGACAGTTAAAATCAAAGAACAAATAAGTGTGCAGGTAGGATCAGCAATAGTGATCAGTTATTGGTCACTGGGAGAAATGGTGTTCAGTGCAAACACAACTCCATCAGGCTTTACACACTGGTGGTGAGTCAACCGAACCTGCTCTCTCGACTCATAACCAGCAACTGTGATGTGAGCTGGAGAACCCTATCAAATCTAGGACAGTTGCTAATGTCTGCTCAGAAAATCTAAATTTGTCACTAAGCTCTTTTGTTTTTAAATAAAGTTGTTAACAATGTCTAATAAGTTACCAAATCTAGTGACTAATTTGCTAAGTTGGCAACGCTGGTCATTATATGTTAGTGGTCTTTAATGTAGGGACTCGAGAGTCCCAGCGGTCTGTGATCTTTATTTATGCTTTTACAGTGGTGGAAATCACCAACTCCCATTATTAAAGCTAATACATTTATTATTATTTTATAGTTTTATTAATTACAGTTCTTATAGTAATTTGCCTGTTTGACCGGGCATTTGCATTGAGTGGGTTTAATACAAAACCTCAAAAGCAAGTAGGTTAAAATAAAATTTAAAAGTCAGAATTTGTTATTTGTCAAATAAAAATAAAAAATAAACAGTGCTGCTTGCATAAGTATTCAATTTCTTCAGATTAGTACTTGGAATAACCACCTTTTGCAGCAATAACAACTTTAAGTCTGTTGGGGAAAATTTCTACCAGCTTCGCACGTTGTTTGAGTTATTTTTTTTACCATTCTTCCTGACAGTTTGGCTCCAGGTTCTTCTGGTTAGCTGGATGTTGTTGTTTTTTTTGAGTGCAATTTTCAAACAGTGCCACAGATTCTCAGTGTGATTCAGATCTGGACTTTGACCTGGCTGCTGC
>CM074946.1:25836579-25851719 GCA_037577455.1 Pangasius macronema
GTTGGCCTCAGTGTGGCTTCCCTCACCAGTCTCTTTCTTCGTTTTGAGGGAAGGCCTTGTCTAGTTAGTGCTTGGGTGGTGTGATGCAGCTTCCACTTCCTCACTATTGATACAACAGTGCTTACTGTCCAGCTTCATAGATATATTATTACACCCTATTCCTAAGTAATGAAATTCTATTACCTTATTTTTAACTTCCTTAGAATGCTCCTTAGCCTTCATTTTCACTCCTTTCCTTCAGTCTAAAAGTCTCTTCAATGACAGTTCAACTAAGGTGGGTTATGTTCAGAAAATGGAAGCTGCTTTAATAATTCACAGGTGAAGGCTCATTATAAGTACATCATGTCCTCCTTAAGACAACATCTTTCATCCGGAGCTTCCGGAACCTGGGGGTTGAATACTTATACAAGCAGCATTTTTCAGTTTTTGGTTTTCTTTGAAATATTTGCTGACCAGTAATTTATTTTGACTTTGAAAAGTCACTGTAAGAGAACACAAGGCTGCAATAAAAATACTTACAGGAAGTATATGTGTATTTATCGTTAGTTATTCAGACAAATCTGATCAATTACAGGGGGACTAAATACTTTTGCAAGCCTTACTTACTAACTTTTGCATGTGTGTGCATGATGCCTCGTGTTGGATTGGAGTCCAATCTAGTGTGTATTCCTCTCTGTCTTAAAGAAAGAATGAATTAATGATCTTACAGTGGTTTGAAGCTTATTATAATCACTGTGTTCATATTAGAAAAAAAATTCAGAATTATGCATTTATCTATTAAATATCAACTGATTTGGAGACTTTGATAAACAAAAAATATATTTTGACAAATGTTTTTTATACTGGACTACTTAGTTGAAGGTATCCTTGTTTTAGTGCATAAGGAATTAGACTACCCCTGGGGATTTTAATGTACTCAGTGAGTAATACTGCATGTGGCCAGCTGTTTTAAGATTGGAGAAGTCAAAGCTTTGATTCCATTGGAAACTTTGATAGGAAGAAAAGGAAAGAGTCAGTCCAAGAAAATGCTTCAAAGGTTTTGGTCATGTCCTACAACACCATAATCAGAGAAGGTTCATATCTGGCACAAATGGAAAAGCTTTATTAAAATATTCACTGCAAAACATTAAAGCCTGACTGGCTGGGACTTATCATCTTGTGCAGCTGTTATATTTTGTGATGTGTTGAAGGTGCTATCTGGTGGGTGCTGAGAGTCAAAAGGAATGAAGAAGTCACGGGCAAAGGAGAAAACATCCTGAGGCTTTCTCAACAGCAGCATTTGCAGGAAGTCAGCCAGTAGTGCTTTAAGCTCAGGGTGCTGTCTAACATAGGAGGAGTGATCAGCCTTCAGCTCTTCCTGCAATGAAGAGATCAGAAGAGACAGAAGGACACTTAGCCTGTGTTCTTAACATGTAAACCAGTTACTATTTTGGGATAGTCCTATTCCTCTCTGCTGGATGAGACTCTAACACAGTCCCAGTGTACAGTGCACAGTTTTTATAATCTGTTCATGGAGGCTTGGTAAAAAGTTATTATTATAGTTATTACTGACAACAGAAGTTTCTTTAAAATTAGGCTCCTTTGAATACTCTTTTTAACATGAACTCTCTGACTTCCCCACCCGTTCCCTTTTGGGGAAATCCCTGTCACCATCAGTTAAGTATGCCAGATGTGACGATTGTTAAAGTCAACATGACTGTAGACTTGAGGACCAGAACTTGCCCAAAAGGCATACATGTGTGGGAAACATGGCAGCTAGAATAACTGTCATTACTCTGCTAGCTGATTAGTATGCTAGTAAGTGCTCTGCTATGCACTACTGAGTCATATGTGGATGTTCATGAGGGAATGTGAAAAATAGTACTCCAGCGTTAAAAGACTTTCTAACATATTGGCTACATTATAAGCAATAGTAGTATATGCTGTTTCCCTATTGTTAGTACAAGATATTCTGGCTTCTGTCATTTAAATCATTGAATTTACTTGAAGAATATTTGTTTCTAATCATGGATAGCTACCTTTCTGTCAAAAAACTTTGAGTACAGCTCGATGTCCTCTTCCCAGACCAAGGGCTTCTTCTCACAGACTGACTTATGATCTCTCTCATCTAAAAACAAAAAACAGATGATTTTGTGTCATGTTTCTGACATAGATATAATCATTGGAAAGAAAGGGAACAATATACAGACCTTCACTGACTACAGGAGGAAGCTGTAAGAGGTTCATTGTTACTGATGAGCCCACCTGCACTCTGCTGGCTAAATGTCTGGAGTAAAAAAAAAAAAGTAATAAAAGCAGATAACACAAGTCTCATGACCCGTTCATGAGTTAATATTTGTTATACTGTGACTAGTTACAGTACACAGACTGTGTGACTGTTTTTAGTTCCTGAACACACCCAGAGTTATATTCTTTAATAAAGAAAGAGGAAGAGCTCTTACCCATCTGGGAGGAAGTAGCAGTGCCAGGTTGCAGGGATTTTTTCTGCAGAGAAGACAGTCCTCTCAATGCCAAATACCTCCACCACCTCTTTGCCAACCACCTGCTTCTTGACCTCCAGCTCCCTCTGAATTACAGTGAAACAGGCATTTAAGCTTATTGTAAATGATAAAAGTAGAGAATCAATGGATATATTATGTTAAGGGTAGCATCATGAAGACCAAGGTGCTATCACAACAACTCCAAGAAAACACTCTGGAAAAGTATCAGTCATTTGTTTTTTTGAGTTTGATTATTTAAAAAAACAATCCCAAACTTTGAACATCCCAATCCCAAACTCTGAACAAAAGTCAGTGAACAGGTAAGGAGAGCATTAGTCAGAGAACCACCCAAGAGGCCAAGGGTAACTCTCAGTATGGTGCTACCGCCACAATGCTTCACTGTGGGGGATGGAGTTCTCTTTGCGATGAGCAGCATTAAGTTTCCATGAAAAGCAGAGTTTTTGCCATGGCCAGAAAGTTCAATTTTGGTCAAATCAGATGAAAGAACTTTTCCCATGTTTGCTACTCCTAATGGGATTTCGTATGGTTTGCCACTCTTCCATATAGCCCAGCTTTGTGGAATGTCCAGTTTATGGTTATCTAGTGTACAGCCTCTCCCATTTGAGCTGTCTATCTATCCTTGGTTACTTCTCTGAAAAATGCCCCCTTTAAGCAGTCACTGATTATTTTCTTGTTGGATGGCCTCCTCTAGGAAGAGTCATGGTTGTATCATATTCTTTCCATTTTTATGCCACTAAATGGTGGCGGCATTATGTTTTTTTGGGGGTTGTTCATGTGTGCATCAATCCATCCAGCTGAGATTCTTGTAATAAGTATTCATGAGTATTGATCCCTCAAGGGTATCTCTGATTTTATTTGCCATATACATTAAAAATTGATTATGAATTTATCTTGGTGTTTGGTCCCAGCACACCACATCAGATCAAACATACCATATCAGTCAACATACAGTCAACATGCATATACTCATATATTCCACATAGAGTAGTATGAATACTAAATAATATGTAAGCAAGAAAATAAGCAGCTGTTTGGTAAATAAGCTGTGCAATTGTAAAAGTTTAATATGAGTACTCGCCTATCGTGATGAACAAGTGGATTTACAATAATGTACAGAGAAAGTGTTGTGTACAAGAACCTGAGAAGGACCTTAATAACAGCAGTACAAAACAGCTGGATTTGGAGAGAGCTACAGCTTCGTGTAAGTGTTCATAGGACAAACATAGACTGAAAACTCCACAAAGCTATGCTTTATGAAAAAGTCCATTTCAGTTCTAGGTTGTATGACTCCAAAATGTGAAAAATTTCAAGGAGGGTGAATACTTAAGGCACAATAACTCTCATACTCTCACATGAAAAAAATACAGTAACAAAAAAAAGGCAGTAAGAAAAAAAAAATAATATAAATACATACGTAGGTTGACGCGCCAATCTGGCTGTCAGCATCAAATGACAGGAATGTCAAATTTTCTGGAACTTTCTTCTGTTGAGCCAAAATGCGCAGAATCAGGAGGCTGGAGGCCTCAGACATGAAACCTTGTAGAGAATGCAGAGGGAATGTGAATGCTTGCTTCTTCACTTCCTACAAGAAAGCAGAAATGTACAAAAACAGTTAATTGACTTTGATCCTCTGGATATTTTTAATTACAGTAGAAAAAAAGACAAAATCATGCACCTACTATAGTCTTATTGTAAGGTTTTGCTCAAGCCTCATGCAAACACATGGACATTGACAGTTTATTATTTATGTAGCTTTAGAAAATGAAACCACTGCTCTTACATCTTTCTCTGTGATGACTCTGTTCACCACTAGATGACTGCCTTGCCTCACTATGTGTACCTTCTTGTCCAGTGTGTGTTCCTGCAGCTGAAGCATTTACAACACAACAATGAATAAATAAACTACATGTTTGAATATTCTCTAGGATTAAGTATTATTGTGATGTGAATTAATTGATGAACAACGGAGATATTGATAGATAGATAGATATATAGATAGATAGATAGATAGATAGATAGATAGATAGATAATACCTTCATATATTCATTATGATTCTCCTCTAGTGTGTCAAGGCTCCTGGATACATAAGCTGTCAGTGGTAGGTACAAGTACATTTAATTATAGTAAAAAGATTTGCACAGGATGACAAAATAACTCTGATTGGAATTTGTGGAACCTTATTCAAAGAAGAGGCCATGGTGCTATGCTGGACTCACCTGTAATAGAAGTGCCACATGGGATGTTGTCGATTGCTCCATGGCTGTTAGCGTGAACCAAATAACAAGGTTCATCATTATAGCTGGCCTTCTGTACACTAACACAGAACTCTCCTAGCTCTCTGCCAGTGTCAGAAACCGTCACCATAGAGTCCACAAACAGGCACTGATCTACATCTTTAGGTCCTGAAAGGCCAGTGAAAAACAGCAACAATGACCAAGTCCATTTAAATATAATTTGGACATGCTGATCAAAATAGCATTGTTTTTTCTATACTTGGATTGCATTCCTGCTTCACTTGAAAATCATTTTGGATATGCAAATATTTGTCTGCCAAGGCTAGTGCCAAGTTTTTGGAAGTTAGCTGAACCTGATTTGAAACTCAAAACTCAAACAAATACAGCCCATCCCTTCAGTTCTCCTAAACCCATGCCACCAAAACACATGCATGCTGCTGGCTAAGCTAAAAAAGCTGAATGCTAGTGGTGGAATTTTTTGTGTAGAAAAAGACAGCATTTATTGTCACATATCAAGTACAGTGAACGTTCTTTTCTTTGCTTCTTTGATTACCCTAGCTTGTTAGGAAGCTAGGGCCAGAGGGCAATTAAAGGCCCAATAGTGGCCGCTTGGTAGTGCTAGGGACTGAACTCACAACCTTCTGATGACCTTGAGGAGCCTAGAACACTATAAACACTGGAGTCTAAGCTGCCAAAATGTGAGGAGAACATTGACAAATTACAAACCTTCCAACTTAAAAACCTCTGGTCTTGTGCTGCAACTATAACACTACAATTTGCAGCAGGAGCAATAAAATGTCTATCTATCTACACTATATGCCCAAAAGTATGTGGATACATGAGTAGTGAACATCCCATGTCAAAACCATGTTGAGTGGTTTCCCCATTTGCTGCTATAACAGCCTCCATTCTTCTGGGAAAGTTTTCCACTAGAACTTGGAATGTGGTTGTGAGGATATGTGCCCTTCATCCAAAAGAGTTTGAGCAGTGATGATTCTGTGCAGTTTGGGGAAGACCCACATATGGGTGTGATGGTCAGGTGTCCACAAACCTTTGGCCATATAGTGTAGTTCTTGTCTTGTATCACAGTTTTGATATATTGTGTCACTACAAAAATTCAAACACAAATCTGAAATAATTAGACAATCTATAAGTTATTTCTTAGTATGATCAATGTTTGTGCATCATCTCACACTGGAGAAAATTGCACCTAGTTAGTATGACAACTAATAATACAGTAAAGACACTGGAGCAGGTGAAAGGTCAGTGGTAAGAGTACAGCTCAGTGCCTAAGACTTCTGTCATTACCAGATGGTCACTGTTCCAGACTAGTAGTGATCACTGATCCCAGAGCAGGCAGCTCTGATAAAGGACCATCTCATAAAGTTTAGACAGGATTCTGGGGTCAAAGTATAAAGATGATGATGATGATGATGATGATGATGATGATGATGATGATGAGAAGTCACTTACCAATGCTGCAAAGAAACTCTAATGCTTCATTCGAGGCTTTTAGTTCTTCTGTCTTTTCATTCAGCGCCGCAGTTTCCTTCATATCTTTCAGTTTAAACATGGATTTTTAACAGTTTACAACAGAGTGCAATACGTCTGAATCATAGGTTTCTTTAAAAACCCAGCTAGTTAACTGTGCTGTGTACAGATAGCAGATATATGCAGCTTTATTAGAACCTTTGTTGTGTTACATACAGATGCAAACTGACCCTATTCGGCTAGCTCCGTTGCTTGCTAACAGTAAATGTTCTAAGATTTAACAAACTAGCTACATCTGCAAAAGCGCAGGTTTGAGAAAGCTCCAAAACACCGCTATAACGATAATAAAAGTTAGCAAGACGTGAAGTTGCAAAGATGCGGTGCTCATCTCCCAAACTCGCTCGAGTCCTTGGTATCCATGGTGACGATGAGTCGAACGTGTATGTATCTTACCGTAAATATGTTTGTAGATGCGCAGCTGATAAGCCTACAATTCACAACAGCGTGTTTGATTATAGGTCATAATGCATTAATAAGTAGAGTATATAATGTTATGAAATGATGGTATTTACTACAGTAAGCCGTAAACAGGTACAATGTTTATGTTGTTTGTTACCGAATTCGCGGAGAAATACTAGCACAAGCACACTTCCGGAATTCTGTACCCATCAGAATTATTGGTGTTACCATACACCTGTTAAACGAACCGCAGAGACAACAATCAGAGTTGTTAGGTTTAATGTTCACAGAGAGGAAAAAGTGGTGTGCATTTCGTACCAGTACCATTGTTCAAAAAGCTCATTGTTAAAATCACTACATCTCCGTTTATAATGGCCACAGTATTAGGTTAGCTTTGCACAGAACAATAACATTTTTAATCAAGTCCTATCCAATAGGTGCACACTGTAGGTGTACAGGTACATTATATAGCCAAAGGTATTGTGCACAGCCCTCCTAATTATTAAATGTTGGTGTTTCAGCCACACTTTTACTGCTAACAATGCATAAAATCAAGCACATAGCCATGCAATCTCCATAGACAAACATTGGCAGTAGAATGGGTCATACTGAAGAGCTCAGTGACTTTAAACGTAGGATGCCACCTTTGTCACAAGTCAGTTTATGAAATTTCTTCCTTGCTAGATCTGCTCCAGTTAACTGTAAAGGGTATTATGGTGAAATGAAAGCATCTAAGTGCAACAAAAGCTAATGAAGTGGTAGACCATGAAAATTCACAGAGCAGGGCTGCCGAATGCTGAACTTTGTAGCATGTGAAAATAACCTTTCCTCTGTTGCATCACTCACTAGAGTCCCAAACTGCCTCTGGAAGCAACATCACCACAAGAACTGTGTTGGGAGCTCCATGAAATGGGATCCCATAGCCAATCAGCTGCACACAAGCCTAAGGTCGGTCTGCACAATACCAAGCATTGGCTGGAGTGGTGTATAGCACATCGGCACTGGATTCTGGAGCAGTGGAAATGTGTTCGAATCATCCTTCAGTCTGATGGAGGAATCTGGGTTTGGCAGAGGCCAGGAGAACACTATCTCCAAGAACAGATAGCGCCAACAGTAAAGTTTGTTGGAGGAGGGATAATATTCTGGGACTGTTTTTCAGGGTTTAGGCTAGGCCCCATAGTTCCAGTGAAGGGTAATGTTAATGCTACAGCATACAAAACCATTTTAGACAACTGCATGTTTCCAAGCTTGTGGCAAGAGTTTGCCAAAGGTCCTTGCCTGGTCCATCATGACTTTGCCCATGTGCACAAAGTGAGGTCCATAAACACATAGTTTAATGAGTTTGGTGTAGAGGAAGTCCAGTGACCTGCACAAATTGATTGCAAACCATGCTTTCTCATCCAACATCAATTGCTCTTTTGACTGAATCGACACAAATTTCCAAAGACACACTCAAAATTCTTATAGAAAGCCTTTCCAGAAGAGTTGGAGGCTGTTATAGCTGAAAAAAGTGGGGGGAAGGCAAACTCCATATAAATGCCCTTGGTTTTGGAACGGGATATCCAACAAGCTCATATATTGTAGGTGTTATGGTCAGGTGTCCACATACCTTTGGCCATACAGTGTAGCTCATTTAATCCTGTGTGCAATTCATCATCTGTTTATCAATGGAAATGGAAGACCATGGGACCATAACAGTCTTCTATCCTGAAGACTTTCCCATGGTGAAAAATTTACTGTTCGAACATGCTGACACTGGAGACTCCTTCATTAAATGTTATATAAACATCTCTTTAGAATCCATTAACATTATTTTATTACATTCATTACTAGCCTCAGATTATGTGTAGTGTTGGCCATGTAAGCGCTGTGTTGAGAATGGTCCAGTGCCCAAACAGTATCTGATCGGTAGTGGTCTCCCTGGTTGGTTGGATGGGTGTCCAACCAATTGTGCATAACAGATGGGCTACAGTAAGTAAGTGTATATATACAAAGTGCCTCTACATTGTAGGTATTCCTAATGAAATGTCCAGTGGCTGTAGGTATAAGGTAGATATACATAATACATAAGTGCCTACTAATTATATAAATCAGTTCATGTGGGAGCTTTAATGAAAAATAAACATGGAGTGCTGTTCTGTGCAGAGCTAGCAATGTTTACATTTTCTATATTTTAAATATAGAAACTAACCTAGGTTAGAATAGAAATCACTCTACAAAGTCTGAAAAACCTCTCACACAGTCATTTTAGCCTCAGTGTTCAACCAACTGTATCTCAATAATGCCCATATACTGTATATAGATTATTGTCAGTGTGCAAACTCTAGCATTACATTTCACATCACAGCCTACATTTCTGTGTGTGGTCTAATTCTGGAGCAATACCAGGCACTCTGAGTGAGGAATACAACAGGGCCAATTGGACTGGGTTTATACTGGTTTCTTCCTTGAAATCAAAGCACCTATTGTGGCACCTATCGGCCCTTGTAAATGTCCTTTCTTCTGCGTAGCTCCTCTAAAACTCTGGCCCTATACAAGGTCCAGTCCTCATCTTGGTTCTGCTGCAGGCCCAGAGCTTGGTGAAGATCCAGAGCATGGCTCCTCAAAAACGGATTGTACTGCTTCTCTTCTTCCAGAGTAGATGGGCTCTAGGATGAAGGAAGGATATATTTTTTTTAAATGATAACACAGGGGACATGAACATGTAGGTTAACTGTGGGACATGTTCCAGTGAGATCATATCTTCATTCCTGAAACTAACCAGATATATACAGTATATATANTATATATATATATATATATGAATCTAATATATCCATGAAGATAGAGGCAATAGGAGTAAAGCTAAATGAACTGCAGAAGACTCCCTCACCGTGCACAGTCGTTGACCTCGTTGTTGCAAGACCCACTGTAACTTCTGTTCACGCGCCAAATTACCAGGCTCCACCTCTGCAGCAAACAGCAGGTTATCTTCAGCGTACTCATGGCCTAAAAAAGAGTTTAGGTTATAGAATTCAGCTTTGCGACATAAATTCCATCACTATCACTCCTCTCTTGCCCTAACTTGGGCACTACATGAGCTATTGCTGAAGATAACACTGGAAGACAGATCAACAGGAAAAATCGTAAAATATTTTAGATGCATAACACTAGAGTCTTACCAGGCCAGAGCAGAGTGTCGTCCTTCAGTGAGCCAACTGTGTCCAGTGATGATAACATTGTTGAAGCAGTGCCTTCAAACATTCGCCCTAAAAAGGCAAAGAATGTTTTAAAGACCCTGATGGCTTGGGACAGGATTTCAAGACATTGCCATTTCTATAAAGCATTTTGTTTAACTTTAAACATGCATAAAAATCTAATAGCAATCCCAAATTCTAATAATAGTAGCTACATAAGTGTAACATGTGCATATTAATATCTAACTACAATGCTACATTTAATAGACTGCAATTAGAAACATCTACAAATGAACATGCAACTAATGTATACAGACTGGGTCTCATTTATCACGCTGGATACAAACAAATATATTCTTAAGTCATTCACAGGAGCATTTTCGCAAGAACTGTCATATTTATAAAAATCCAGTTTGCTCAGAAATACATTTGAATACTACTAGAGCGCCTGAGTTTGTGTAAATTAACATATAAGAGACTCAATGTCATCTCGATTGATAGGCTTCAGATTGGATGACTGGAGTGAGTTACTGCAATGTTCTATTCAGATTATGTTGACAAGTTTAAATAGTTTATTTATTTAAATTGTACACATTAATTTAGTACAAATTTTGTAACAACTTTGTCATTTCGTATTAATGACTTGAAGGAACAAAACAAACCCATAAATTAAGACAAATCAGAATAGACAATCAATAGTACAACAGAAATGGTGTCAGAGGTGTGTCTATTACAGCCGAAGTGCTGCAATGGCTGTGTGGCATTACTGGAATATTTAGCGCACATCAGCCTTAGGAGGTGCTCTTTCACCATTTGTTCGCCATTTTGTCATTTTCTTTGCCTGACAAAATTGCCTTTGCCATTTTGTCATTTTTCTGTGTACTCTGCCTTTTGTGGAGGCTTGTGGCCGACACAAAATGAGAATCAGCTGTGCCGTGATCGTGCTTGGTAATCTATGGCTGACTGGCACTTTATCAACATACACATGTCAGTATGAAGAAAAATTAGTGTGACATCAAAAATGAACTGTCATTTGGAACTTTTCTGGTACAGACTCCCAAAAGAGATGAATTGTAGCATTTGGAGCCATGAATACAATTCCATGAATACTACAGCACAAATACTTCAGCTATTTTTATCTACAGAGAGCAAAACATAACAAAGTGAATAAAGTCTTCCTGACGTCCAAGTAGCAGCAAAACAAGTAGCAGTTTTATAATCCAATTTTGGACCTGACATGGCATGAATACAATATTTAAACAACAATTTTTTGACAAAACTACCAGATGCAGCCTTTTGCCTTAGTAGAAGGGCATTATGGCATGCAGATAATTGAGGTGTTTGGATCCTTGACATCTTCAGACTCACCACATCCTGAGAGGAAGAGCAGGTCTCCTGAGAAGAGGCTGCTGGGACCCCCGAAAGCTCTGCCATCCAAGAGGTAGATCATGTGACCCACAGTATGGCCAGGGGTGTAGAAAGCCCTAAACTGTAGCCGTGTCCCAACATCTATGACATCTTTGTCTGTTAGAGGGCTAGACAACCCCAACAGAGGGCTTAGAGTTATATTTAGCAACACTTAAAAAAAATTATAGTACTGCTACTAAGCACAGCAGTGTCTGTTATAAAATTGTTGAGGTAATGTGGGGCTCTTTAAAGCACAAGTATGAGGCTGAATGTCACAATCCACTGGTGAAATGCACTTACTGTGTAAGGCCAGGGATGTTATCCATTGCATTTCCATACACCCTACATGAGCTGTGGTGCCTTTTTAGAGCTCTGTTTCCTCCACTGTGGTCCCTGACAAAGAAACATACGCACACACATACGTACCGTATGTTTACATAAGGTAAACGTTCACATATGAAATGTAAGCTTGTGAGAGAGATCTATGGTTTACATTCGATATTACTGCCCTTAAGCACATCAATCCAGATGTATTTCCTCGACCTTGGCTTGGCTTATCATGGCTTAGATTAGAAGGCGACTCAAAAACTAAACTATGTAAACTGGTACAAGGCCAGCAACTCCTTTTTCTACTCACCAGTGTTTGTGTGTGCAAAGAATGGCTTCTAAAGTCGCCCCTTCCTTTTCCAGACAACTCTGTGTGGATGTAAAGTTGCAAATCATGAAATCAGATAAAGGATTGTCTATGTGCATATGCTACAATTAAGGACTTATGTGTGTACACAAAATCTCCAATAATTAGACTTAATCAGGCTTACGGTACAGCAAGACGAAACAAAATCAAATCCCAGTGCTTTCATTACGGAATTCCAAACACAAAGGTACAAGAAAATTAAAATGGGTATAAATTGAAACCCCTTGGAAAACCTTTGTGAGAAAGCAGGGAAGTTTTATTCCAAACCATGTCCTCCAACAGTTTCAGAGGACACGCAGCCTTACCTGAACAGAGCGAGGATCAGCAGGATCCACCACCACGGCGAGATCCGATGCCGTGTCAATGATCACATAGCTGTAGTTGTCAGACAGGATGGGTAATGGAATGATCTTGATACCTACGATAACACAAGCATAATGACAAATAAGAATGTGTTGATTAGAGTATATATACGCTGGTAGTAAATGTGCAATAATAAGTCTTATTCCACAGTGCTGGTGAAAGCTCAAATCTCAAAGTCTGGATACATTTTCTATAACAACAGCTCCTCTCAGTGTACTTCAGATGATAAGTTTATATTCATGTGCTCGGTCTAATACACTACACTTTCTACATTAACAATCCATTAACATGGAAGATGCTCCTCACAATCTAAGCCTAATAAAAAAATGGATTAAAACCGTGTTGTAATTTAGCAAAGAAAAACATGATCGCTGATATGGTGAAGCTTTCTGTAAGTAGACATTTATTTAAAATTCAAGGAAGGAATCTCAAGTGTCAGCACTTTGCTACAGTCAGTAATTTTCCTGCCACAGAGAGTCTTCAGAACAGAGGACTTTGTTTCTCAGAAACACAGGTTGATTTTTTTTTGTCTTACTAACTCAAAGAGAGATTTAAAAAGAGAGGCTGGTGAGGGATGGACAGTTTATTGCTGCTATAATGCAAGTAATAACAGGAAATTACTTGTCTCTTGGATGTTCCATCACATTAAATATAAATATAATATTAAATATAACTATAAACAAACCCCCCGCATTAGGAATTTTTGACATTTTCTATTATATATATAGTTTTGAGAACTACAGACCACCACAGATATTACTCCTCACCGTTTATTGTTGTGTGCTCGGTCTTAGAGTGGCCAGTTGGGTACTTCTCCCTTGCTTTTCTCATTTGGCGTTTGTAAAACATGTAGCCGAGTTTGGTCCGTGTGTATAGAGTGTACCTGGACAAGAACAAACCATTATGACTTTAATACTGTGTTAGAATTTCGTCTTCTTCTTGACTTAATGATGTTATCAACCTTAGAACTTTGTGGGGGAAAAACCCTATTTGCCAAAAAAAAAAGTATTCTCAGTGTCATCAGGATATTATCATACAGGTTTTAATAACATTGACATAAAATACCTTTAAGACAGTGCAACTGAATGTGATTAAAATAAGATACTAGTAATAGAGGGAAATAACATTCTATCTTACAAAACCAGAGCTACGATTCACTGTCTCCTCCCGTAGAGGAGAAATGGGAAAATGCATGATTCTGATTAGTTAGTCCTGTTTCTCACCAGTGGATAGCTAATAAAATGTGACTACGCAAACTAAGGGACAGGACATTTGCTCATTTGAAGTTTGGAGCAGTTACATATGGAATCGTAAATGTGATGACTCTGCTAACCTTTTATCAACATCATTATCGTGCGATTGTTACTCACATGTTATTTGACAGTGAAAAACTTTGTTAGTGACTGCACTATAATGATATACATAAAATGTATATATAATGAACTATACTGTATGTGTGTTATGTTAATTATCCATATGTAACAATTTGGAACTGGACAATATTTCACGGGGGTTCAATCCCAAAATCCATCCCAATAGCGACACTTCTGTCAGGATAGATGGTTAATGTTGAGTCTGAGGATGCCGATCCGCTCCATAACCATGGTGAAATGGGCATGTTAACTGCGGAATTGATTCGTAATAGGTAAAACAATTATTTTCTGCAGTTGTAGGGTACAGTTTGGAAATTGTAGACTGTGCGTTTGATTTGAATAACAGGGTCATTAAAAATCCAGTGTAGGAATTCAAATTAAAATATTTAAATTAAAATACTCTCTGTTTTTTCATTTAACAAATCACACCTCACTTATAATGACAATGTAATGAATACTGACAATGTAAGCTTTAAAAAGACAACAATTATTGGATTTCTATCTTGTTTCCTTTTTTTTTTTTAAATATGCAAGGACATCCAAAGACACTTTTGTACAAAGATTTTGTAACATTCTATCCTTTCAATTCTATCACCAGTTTGTGTGGAGGGTTTTTTCCCCCTGAAACCGTGATATTTTAAGACTAGGTTCTCATACAGTAAAAACTTCAGACCTTAAACACCCCTGCGCTCAGGGTGAATGACTCTGTGTACAGTGTGTGCAGTGATGTCTGACCTAATCACGCCTGTCTCTGGAATCATCCCATTTCCCGGAAAAGAAACGACAAATACGGAAGCTACAATATAAATAAACGTTCACATAAAATACTGCTAATTCACCCGGAATAGATCATCTCATCCCACTTATTTCTACTGAAGATAGAAATCAATGAAGCCATAAACTATACATCAAGTAGGCTATACCGACTTACGCTATCCAAAACAGCGGTTTCTCCGTGCGGGCCATCAAATCTGCAACAACACCTCTTTTCCATGAACGTCTCGCAGGGCTTCTGAGGAGGCGGTAAATGCAAAATCCTCCACAGATCGAGGCTGCAACACCAAGCAGACACACCGTCCAGTCCGGAAGCGCCATAACAGTGGGCGTAGCATCGGTTACGTCACTATGCGGAAGTGCGGCTAAATCCCAAACCGCGCATACCTGGCACTAAAGTCCACTACATAGTGAGTAGTAGAACACGCCCTATTATTATTATTATTATTATTATTATTATTATTATTATTATTATTATTAGGTGCGCTTATATAGAGAGCATGAAGCCATTTGGGATGTAACATCCGTCATCAAAAGCATTGGATGGAGCTGGTTAGTTAGGATGGTGTTCTACAACAAATACTACATAAACCTAACAATAAATACAGTTTGTAGCCCTACTAAATATGCAATAGCTTGATTTATAAACTCCAATTCAGTCCTACTG
>CM074946.1:25851819-25884543 GCA_037577455.1 Pangasius macronema
ACCTAACAATAAATACAGTTTGTAGCCCTACTAAATATGCAATAGCTTGATTTATAAACTCCAATTCAGTCCTACTGCAGTCTAGGTTATTAGATATAGGGTAAAGTCAGGTCTATTACACTTCTAATTTATGCATTATAATCCTTTAGAATATATCGAAATAGCATACTTTATGCATTAAGTGCTACTGAAAATATTTGGGCTAATCAAAAATAAATTAATATAAATCCATAAGCCCTACTGCTACTGAAGTCAGCTAGAACATAACAAATATAGAATTAATGCATAACTTTTTAATATATGACTTTCTGTTTAGCTGGGTTTCCTGTATACTATAATTTTTTAATATTTATTTTATATATTAATAAATATTTTGTAGGCTAATAAAAATAAATGAATTCATAAATCCTAGTGTGTTAGTGCCAGCTCTCACTCCAGTAGAGACCATTGCTGAAAGCATCATCTTGCACATTCTTTGTATTGTACTTGAAAATAGAATAATCAGATATTTTGTTTAAATAAAATCCTTTCTGTGTGGAGATGTGTGTGATGAGGTGGATTCTTGGGGTGTTCAAACATTTGAATATCATCATATGTAGGCTAATGAATATACTGTACATAGCCTAACAATATAGCCACAAGCAGCGATCTACGGGGCCCAAGCACCACATCCCCATGTGGCCAGTTATTGCCAGGTTACAAAGCACACTAAAGAAACTCTAGATGAACATACTGTTTGAGCTTCATGATGGTTTGTAATCTTAACCCTATTAAATGCTTGGTAAACACTGAAGAAACCTGATGTTTTTTTGTTTTTTGTTTTTTTAAAGTAACCCTGTCAACCTTAGAAATTCACTTACAGTTCAGAACCCCAATGCAGTACACCAAATTTCAGTTGGCTACTGAATATACACTCACTGAGCACTTTATTAGGAGCATCTGTACATCTACTCATTCATGCAATTATCTAATCAGCCAATCATGTGGCAGCAGTGCAATACATAAAATCATGCAGATACAGGCCAGCAGCTTCAGGTAATGTTCACATCATCCATCAGAATGGGGGGAAAATGTGATTGCAGTGTTTTTGACTGTGGCATGGTTGTTGGTACAAGGTGGGCTGGTTTGAGTATTTCTATCAGATAACTGCTGATCTCCTGGGATTTTCACACAAACAGTCACAAGAGTTTTCTCAGAAAAAAACATCAAGTGAGCGGCAGTTCTGTGGATGGAAACGCCTTGTTGAGAGAGGTTAACAGAGAATGGACAGACTGGTTCGAGCTGAGAGAAAGGCTACAGTAACTCATAACCACTCTGTACAACTGTGGTGAGCAGAATGCACATCATCTCAAACCTTGAAGACCATGTTGGGTTCCTCTTCTGTCAGCCAACAACTGAAAGCTGAGGCTGTAGTGGGCACAGGCTCACCAAAACTGGACAGTTGAAAATGGAAAAATGTAGCCTGGTCCAATGAATCTCAATTCCTACTGAGGCACACAGATGGTAAGGTCAGAATTTGGCGCCAACAGCATGAATCCATGGACCCAACCTGCCTTGCGTCAACAGTCCAGGCTGGAGAAGGTGGTGTAATGGTGTGGGGGATGTTTTCTTGGCACACTTAAGGGCCTGTTAATACCAATCAATCAGTGCATCAATGCCACAGCCTATCTGAGTATTGTTGATGACCATGTGCATGCCTTCCTGGCCATAATTTACTTATCTTCTAATGGCTATTTCCAGCATGATAATACACCATGTCACAAAGCAAAAGTCATCTCAAACTGGTTTCATGAACATGACAGTGAGATCAATGTTCTTCAGTGGCCTTCCCAGTCACTGGATCTGAATCCAATAGAACACCTTTGGATGTTGTATATCGAGAGATTGGCACCTGAAAAGTCTACAGGAATTGCATGAAGCAATCATGCTGACTTGGACCAGAATCTGAAAGGAATGTTTCCAATATCTTGTGGAATCCACACCATGAAGAATTGAGGCTGTTTTGAGAGCAAAGGGAGGCCCTACCCAGTACTAGTGTAGTGTTCCTATTAAAGTGCTCAGTGAGTGTAAATAATATTAGACACAGCATGGCATTGTGATGGTCAGGACAGCGCTGCCAGTTTACAGTTCCAGGGTCCCCGCTTCGATTCTGAGCTCAGGTTAATGTCTGTGTGGAGATTTGCAGGTTCCCTCTGGGTCTGCGTTGCTTTTCTGTGGGAACTTTGGTTTCCTCCCAACTACGAAAAATAAGCCAGTAGATGAATTTGGCTACACTAAATTGCCCCCAAGTATGAATGTTTGTGTATGCATGGTACCCTGCAACGGACCCATCTCCAATCCAGGGAGTATTCCCACCTCATACCCAGTTTGCCTGGGAAAGGCTCCTGATTTACTGATTCAATAGGTTACTGAAGATGAATGAATGAACATTTGACTCATTAATAGGTCCCCTATGCAATGTAAGCATCACATATCCAGGACTGAATACTCAGCCTTGCATATTTGAATTGTTTTTAATAATAGGATTCAACAAAACTGTTATGTTTTAAGTTTCACATCTTATTAGGTTTTCAGGATATGTACCAATCCAAATACTATTGAACTAAACAGTATGTTAAAATAGTATGCCACTATAGTTCTAACAAAAGTATGTCTACTTTTTGAACCACCAACCAAAGAAATTATGCCAGAATCTTTCCCAACATAATTATATTTAGCTAACATCAATGTTGTTAATTTACTTATTAATGTTATCTACTTATCTAGAGAGCCAACCTCAAAAAGCAGGAATTATTTTGTAGTTTCAGTGTTGCTCACATAATTTGTCAATATGAGCCGATCAATATTAAATTATATGGTAAAATCAGTCTTCATACATATTCCTTAATATAGTGTACACACTGCATGAAAAAAATATGGAAGTAATGCATTTATTCCTGTGTATAAGTGCCCTCAAAATCATTTCAGGTCAAAAATTACCCAAGTTAAAATCAAGAAAAGTTTTATCTAGAAGGATATAAACTGATTGGGTTACATTTTTTTAAACAATCACTTGTTAGAAATCTTTTATTTCACTTTCCATCCATTTCATGCATTGGTACAATGTCACAAATTATATTCCTGCTACTGACAAATGATTTTACTTTTGAATAACAAAATTGCTATCATATTTCATGACCTAAAATAATAAACATTTTACATTATATACAAGCATTCATACATACAATCAATGGCCACTTTATTAGTTGTACATACCTTGCATTTACACTGATAATCAGGTTCTATAAGGTTCATCCACTTGTGATGGGTCACTTATACAGTACATAGTTACTTACTATATCCCACCTGATTCTCTGCATTATTTGTTGGCCCCCTACCCTGTCCATCAATGGAAAGTGACCACGATTAGACCAGCAGCAATCATAATATTTGGCCTATAAAATGCACTTATACCACGAGTCTATGGAATAAAGCAGTGCAATGTAGATACTTTGTAGATATACCTAATAAAGTGACCACTGAGTGTATATGCACATACATACACTAAACAAATCAAAGGAGAAAAAAAACAACAAAAAGGATTTTAGGTATATAAGGTTTTGGGCCACTATTAGCCACAAGAACAGCTTCAATGCACCTTGGCATAGATTCTACAAGACTCTGCAACTGTAGTGGAGGGATGAACACTGTTCTTCCAAAAGTGTTTCTATCAATTGGTATTTTGATGATGGTGGTAGAGAGTACTAACACACTGCTCCAAAATCTCCCATCTCACATCATTTTCATACAAACCTGTGGATGGGGACATTGTCATTCTGGCAGAGACCACCCCCATCAGGACAGAAAGGTCTCATCATAGGATAAAGGTGATCAGACTGAAGAACCTTGTACTGATCTGCAGTGATGTTTCCTTCTAAGAGGACAAGTGGAGCCAAACCACAAAGCAAAATAATAACATGGATTAAGATTTGGTGGGTGTGTAAGCCACTGAAATGCACTCAACTCGAGGTCATGTTTGTTGAAACAGCTTGAGATGATTTGTACTTTGCAGCAGTGAGTTAAAATGCTGGAAGAAGACAGTAGAATACTGTGGCTGTATTGTTGGGATGCATGCTTAAAAAAAAACAAAACAAAACAAAAAAAAACTTAGGTAGTGTGTGGCATTTAAACAAAAGTCAACTTAATTTGCCCCCCCGCCCCCGCACCACCACCAGCCAAACCGTTTATACAATGTAGGATGAATCCATGAATCCAAACTGAGATTTGTCGGACCAAGTGACATTATCCTTACTTCAGCTATCCAGCTGTGGTGAGTCTGTGTCCATTGTAGCCTGGATTTCCTGTACTTGGCTTACAGGAGTAGAGCCGCTGTAGCCCATCAACTTCAGGGTTCGACGTGCTGTGCGTTCCGAGATGCTCTTCTGTACACCACTGTTATAGCGCATGGTTATTTCAGTTACTGTTGCCTTCCTGTCAGCTTGCACCAGTCTGGCCATTCTCCTCTGACCTTTCTCATTAACGAGGCGTTTTCGCCCACAGAAATGCCGCTCACTGGATGTTTTTTCTTTCTCGCGCCATTCTGTGTAAACTCTGGAGACTGTTGTGCGTGAAAATCCCAGGAGTTCAGCAGTTTCAGAGACNCTCAAACCAGCCCGTCTGGCACCAACAACCAAGCCACGGTCAAAGGCACTTAGATCAGATTTCTTCCCCATCCTGGTGTTTTTTCTTAAATTTCCTCTTGAAATTTAGAGTCCAGAAAATGGAGAACCAATTAAACAATAACACTGAGGTAGTCCATGGATCTGCTGCAAATAACCACTAACTATATCACTGTTTTTACAGATAAGGACACTGCACTGTGAAAAGCTCACTTTTCTGTCTTTTGCAGGGGGAAGGAAATGGCATCATTTTCTGGCCTGCCCCAGACAGGTCTTTATTTCATGTGCTTCTGCTTTATCTCAGTCCGTTTTTCTTTAGGGCAAATGTTGATATAAACTGAAAGAAGAAAGCAACACGTAGATTTTTTATATACATATGTGATCGGAAATCCTGTTAATTAAGACTAAATTTGTTTAAGACTTGAACTTAAGTATGATACTAAAATCAAAAGTGATCAAAACACTTACTCTTCGTGTACGTATAACGTTTAAAATAACATTAGCTAGTAAAGATATGATTCTCAGAGACAGACAGCCAAACAAATGTAACAAATAATTACACATTTACACAGCCTTACCTCACGAGGACATGTAGCTGCAGATCATGAGGCTGTTTTCACCTCACTGTGCCTTTAGTTGGGTCAAATAGAAGTGCATTTATTGCCTGGAGAGTACAAACAGAACAAATTATATATTATAAATTAATATTACCCTAATAAAAATAAGCTAACACACAGGGTGTGGAACTGAAATGCTGTAATTATGAAACTTGATTCTTGTGTATGTGCTGTGTTTCCAGCACACTGTGCATTGATGACTTAAACCTACTCCTAAATGCAATATGTAATCACTCAGGAGTTAATCTTTTCCAATCAGAGCCAGTGAGTCACAAGAATGCCTCAGTTTACAAACCAAATTAGACTGTAAATAAACTAGCCTCAAGGGACAGTGTTTATTCCTGATTTAAGCGCTAAATCCAGCGTTTAAAGCGTTTAATCCAGATCCTGGCTACCTTCTTGTGCGCACGTCAAAGCCTTTATCACAAAGTCACCTCATAAAATAACACTGTCAATGGCCTTTGTTACGTCACACACATCAGGCTTTTTGAGCTATCTGCAAACCAGCATGTGACTATGGTTGGAGCAGCTGGATTAATTCAAAAGGCACTTGTCTCACACTGATGAGCTTGTGAAGTTAATGCCATAAATGGACATGGACAAATAAAAACCCCAAAAAGGAACTCCTTTAACTCCAGACGGGTGATCAAATTAGCCATGGAAGACTTCGATGGACCTCCCCCAACCAACAGTGCTCTTCCAGCAAAATCAACAAGGTAGATCCCATGGTCAGAACAATAGGTTTACATAGTTCTTAGTCCAGAAGAACAACAGTGGTTCTCATCTGTAAAGCCCTTCTGTTACACTGGGTGCATCCTTCATGCACTCATCACTCTGTAACACACTTCCGTTTGTCTACACCATACTCGCCTGATGAGCTCCAACTGGCCTCCGCCAATGAGCAGGCCATCTGGGACATGTCCACCCTTTGCGCACATTACGGCGCTCAGTCTCATGATAACCAAGGAAGATCCCTAGTGCCAATATAGACCATATGATTCATTACAGTGAAGCTAGATTCAATGGAAACTGTACCCACCCTGTGAGGTAGGCTACTATAGGCAGTTCCAGTAACCAGCTTAGAAAAATAAGAAAAAACGTCCATCATCCCTTTTTTATTTAGGGCAGCCTGGCTGGTAGGCTTGGGATGATTGTTGATAGTATCTGGAATAGCTGATAGTTGTGAATCTATCGTAATGTCTTATGTCAAAAGATTTAAATGTCTGTGGGAAAATGTGGTCTCTGCAGCTTTAATATCGATAAAAATAGTGCGTTATATTTCATAATATGTGCTTCCTTTTCTCCTGTTTTGTATCCTAAACAACCCTTAAAATCCTTCTGTCAAACAATGCCTTTGCTCAAATACATGAACAAGATTAAATTAAGAAAATGAAACAATGTTTTATCAGGGCTCTGGCACCATATAAGAATTCATTAAGTAACTCTGCTGCTGTTCAACGCAGAGCACCTGCATGTGCCATTTATGTAATTTTCTTTGCATTCTATAATAAGCTTAGTTACAGTTAATAACTCGTTACATTTATATACACTCCCGATTTCAGTTTTGCAGCATTCCTGACCTTGTTAACAGGTTAATACTACTAGTACTACTATTACTACTACTACTACCACTACTACTACTACTAATAATAATAAAAACCTGACTAAACATTAATGCTAGCAGTTGCAGCTACTCGTAACCAGCTTCTGGTATTTTTCCACTGATATGACGTAATCATGTACTGTGTGCGATACATATAGATTAGTGGAGTCGTTTCCCGATCCTCTTGAAGTCTAAGTCCCCTCAGGAACGTGAACCCAGGGTTCCTGCCTAAGGTTAGGTTAGGTATCTCAAATTTGTGAAGCTGGTGATGTTGGAGTGTTCTGCAAGGGACAATCTGCCGAATGCTCCCTACCATGTCCATGACATGCCTTACTGAGCTATTTGAGTTGCACAGCTGCTATTTAGGCATAGAATCATCTATTCATCTAGCACAATGCATGTCTAAGCAGGGTTTTGTGCCACCAGTGCGGGATCATCACCACAGCCTAAAAGCCCAGCCCTTTAGTGACAGGCTACACCACATGGAGTGTTTCATGGACACTACTGAGAGGCATGCTGATCCAGAAGATCTGTGCTGCAGCTATTTGCACATCACTATAAATCTTTCCAGATTTTATAAGATCAACACAAGATATTCTCATGGTGAAGTGAATGTAGCAACCATATGGTTTACGGACAGTCAGAATCCCACTAAACCAAGGAACACTGGATGACTATATCAAATAGGTTCACAATCTCGTGACCTAAATTCCTGGTGGTTGGGAGGAGTGAAATAAAATGCTAGGATATGTATGTAACTGGATAACCACCAGAGCTCCCCATCACTTGGACCCAAAGCTGAACCTGGTGAGAAGGTTCAAAAGAGAATAATAGCCATTGACAATGGCATTCTATAGGGTCATGAGGTCACAACATGACATGTGTACATACTAGGCTTGTGCAACCTAACAACTTAATCGTCCAGTGATGGATGATATCCAGTGATGTTTACTCTATTTATATTATATTAACAGACATCCCAAACTTTAAGTATTTTGCGTAGGAGCTCTGTGTTTTAACAGCGGCACAGGCTAACACCAATAGTGAGTTTTTACACGGTTTTCTCGTCTGAGAGGGGTCTTTTATCCTCTACTCGGTTAGTAGTACTTAGACCTATGATTTGTATTTTGAAATCTGATATTAGCTTAAATCTCACAAACATACAGTACTGTGCAAAAGTCTTAGGCACATGCAAAGAAATGCCCTAGAGCAAAGATCCATTCAGAAATAATGAAATTAAATGTTACTACATTGAAAAAAATACTAATAAAGAGCAGTAAAGAGTAATACAAAATCAAACAAATCAATTGAAACAAAATCAATATTTGGTGTGATGATCCTTTGCTTTAAAAAAAATAGTAGTCTCAGGTACAATTTGCACAGTTTTATAAGGAAATGACCTGTAAATTTTACTGAGCATCTTGCAGAACGAGCTACAGTTCTTCTTGAGACTTTGACTGTCGCACTCACTTCTTATTTTTGCAGCAAAACCCAGCAGCCTTCATTGTTTTCTGTCTGAAAAGTGGTCTCTTATTTAATATGCTGCTTTCTTTACTGACATACAAACTTTTTTTCTGTAACATTTCATTTTGTCCTGGAAAACTCAATAATGTAATTAATCAATAAAGTCATAAAAGAAAAATCTATAACAAAGTTTGTACTAAAAAAAATAAATTAGAAATAGAGTGCTTAAGACTTTTGCACAGTACTGTATATACTTATCATCAGTTAAAATCCACCATCCAGTTGAGTTTTCGTGATTGCCGCTGCCAGCAAGCAGTTCCTGACTGCACAGCTGGAAATTAATGATACGAGAGGAATTTGGACTTTTACACCTTTAAGGTCAAAAGAACAGGCCAAGACCTACTAAGTTAACAATTACCTCCAGGTTTTTTTTTTTTTTTTTTTAAATAGTAAATCGAGAGCAGATAATTCAATATGACACATGTCTCATGCTCATAGGCAAAAGGTATCCAGATGTTAAAACACCGCTCTTGGTGGTTATCCAGGGTTCATGAGCATATGTTAACTTTTCAGGATTGAAGATTTCACAATTTTAACTGCATTTTAACTTATCAACTTGTTCTCTCTACCTTTGTCTCTCCTAACACTCCTTTGTTGACAAATATCGACGATGTTACATTCACTATTGTACTTGATACTTGTTTTACTGACGAATAAAACACATGACGTGTCGTTTTGTAATGAACGAACTGTTCTCATGGGCAGGTTGTTGTAGCGTAAATAAAGGAAAACACTTCAGACTTGATGTGTTTGGTGGAAAATCATTAACTTTAGGTTGGTAACAACATCCCACTACCCCGCTGTTTTGTTTTGTTGTTTGCAGCACTGCACGCGCCGTCCTGTTTTATTGTAGCTACACAGCTAGCTAGCTCAAACCTAAGCTCCTGTCACAACAAAGATTTATGCTCTATTTATAAATACACACTACACATTCTGTCATGTAATATACTATATATTCAAACTGATCACGAACCATTCATGTTTTGAAACAAACAACGCAAACTATATGAATTAGGGTTGATATTAAATTAGCCACTTACCTCTGCTAAAATCGCAGCTTCCTCTTCTTCTATTTAATGGCATTATGGTGCATTACCGCCATCAACTGGGCTGGAGTGCACTCCTCGGTACAATCTATAATTTCGTATTACGGACAATACAACAGAGACTCAACAACAAAAGTAATTACACTATAAAATATATATATTATGCCCTTTTTTGTTAATCATAACCTCTCTTTCTGCTTTGCATACTCCACTGTCTCAATCCTGTTGGGTGTTTTGTTTTTGATAAATTTTTTATGTCCTCCATTCTTTTTTCTCCAGCCCTCACTGTGCCTACGTGCCTCTTTATTTTATACAGATGTCTCCCCATTTCCTTCCAATCACAGAGCCAAGTTTTGGTCATAGCTTGATACAATTTTAATCAATCTTTTCATTGCTAATTATCTCATTCCCATGTACCCCAATATGGCCAAGTATCCATAGTAGACAAACAATCAAATGATCGTGCTGGTGTAATTTGTATAATTGTTGTAACACTCCATACATGATGTCCTGTCTGCATTCAGACCTCTCTGTAATCCTGATGATGAGTCTGTGCCATTAACAACTCTCACAGTAAATTGTAGGCGGTGGTTGACTTCTCGATCGTCTTAACGATACTAAGTAATCAAGTAGAAGTCATTGACGAAAATCTTTGTTAGGGTCTATCCTAGGAACCCTAGATCAAATCAGGGACACTGGAACTGTGAGGTGACAAAACTACCACTTTTTTTTTTTTTAAAGCAGAGAGTCACTTCCTGACCTAACCACAATGCCTCCACAGTCTAAGACTGATCTAACTGCTGCTCAGTAAATTTGAGTTATTTATGATTTGTTTCCCTGGCATATTATGATGTTTAGACCCTTCTTGCATTTTGCGTTCAATGAAATTTCAATTCATAAGTTGAACAAACTGCTTTATTTAAGTAAACATTATATTTTGTGTGACAAAAGAAACAGCAGTGACAAAAGAAAACATGTAAACAAACAAAAGAACAAATTGACACTAATCGCTTTTCTTAAACACTCTTAAGCTTGGCTTCGATTGCAGATGCCCATGTGCAAGGTTTTGACCTTTGGTCACTGTTACAGTAATTACATTCAAAAAAAAAAACTAAAGCATAATCCCTTCAAAAATTATGCTTCTATGAAGGGGGCACCCTCTGCTTTGGTTGTTATTTTTGTATATAACATAATTTGGACAAAATGGGTGATTTTTCTATCCTGCACATGGCAGAATGGATTACTCATTGTATCTTAATACTATATGAAATAAACAGGCCAACAGAAAAAAAAATATTAAAAAAGTATTAGGTTGTTGGGGTAAAAGAAAAAGCCACTAAGACAGCCTCAATGCACCTTGACAGTAATTCTACAAGCCTCTGGTACTGTACTATATAGATGAACACCAAAAGACTTTTCTTCAAAAAGATATTCCCTCAATTGGTGTTTTGATGATTGCGGTAGAGGATGATGACTAACATGTCGCTCCAAAATCTCCCACGTATGTTCAATTGTTCAGAGATCGGGTGACTATGAAGGGCACAGCATATAATTTTCATAGAACCCATTCAGTGAGCATCTGTGCCTTGGGGATGGGGGCTGGGTCATCCTGGAAGAGACCACTCCTATAAGGATAGAAATGTTTCATCATAGGATAAACGTGATCAGTCAGATGAAATTTGTATTGATTTGCAGTGACACTTCACTCGTTCCCCTGTGTACCTCGTTTTGGTACGGTCGGTGTACGGAATATGTCCTATCGAACCTTATTCTAAACCATTTTCCCTGCATGTTGTCAGCAACAAGACTTAGGTAGTCTGTGGCATTTAAACAATGCTCATTTGGTATTATGGGGCCTAACGGGTGCCAAGAAAACATTCCCCATACCATTACACCACCACCAGGCTAAACCATTAATACAAAGTAGGATGAATCCATGGTTTGATGTAATTTAGGAAAATTTTTGACAAACCTATTAGCAAATTGAGAATTTTAAAACGAGGCAATGGTTTCCCTTCTTCAGCTACGCGATTGAGGTGAACCTGTGTCCACTGAGGCCTGGATTTCCTGTACTTGCCTTACGGGAGCAGATGATGGTCTTTTGCTGTAGCCCATCCACTTCAGGGTTCGACGTGTTGTGCTTTCAGAGATGCCTTTCCGTACACCACTGTTATAGCGCATGGTTATTTCGGTTACTGTCGCTGTCCTGTCAGCTTGCACCAGTCTGTCCAATCTCCTCTGACCTCTCTCATTAACGAGGCGCTTTCGCCCACAGAAATGCCGCTCACTGGATGTTTTTTCTTTCTCACGCCATTCTGTGTAAACTCTGGAGACTGTTGTGCGTGAAAATCCCAGGAGTTCAGCAGTTTCAGAGACACTCAAACCAGCCCGTCTGGCACCAACAACCAAGCCACGGTCAAAGTCACTTAGATCAGATTTCTTCCCCATCCTGGTGTTTTTAAATTTCCTTTTGAAATTTAGAGTCCTTAAAATGGAGAATGTGTTAAACACTAACCCTGAGCTAGTCTATGGATCTGCTGCAAATAAACAACAAATTTTTGGCACCGTTTTTACAGATAATTATGCTGAACTGACAGCACCAGCTCACTTTTCTGTCTTTTTCCCTTTTTCTGACTTTGACAGAGCTCTAATCCATGTGCTTCTACTTCATCCCAGATTGGTTCCCTTTTAGATCGTAACGGTGATACAGAGCTGAAAAAAAGAACACAAAGCATACATATTTTAGATATTTTATAACAAATCATGTTAACTATGAATAAATTTGTTTAAGACTGGAATCTGACTGACATATAGTGATCAAAACACTAACACTAATCCATGTGTAAAACCTTTAAAATAATGTTAGCTAGTACTGATGTTTCTCTGGGGTACACAGCCAAACAACTGTAAAAAAAATAATAGGCTACACAGTCTAACCCAACAAGGACACCAACAACCTCGACGTCAGATACACCTACGAAGGCGGAGTGACACAGAAATGACCTCAGTTGACTTCCAGATTAGTTACTCTGAGGAGTAAAGAAGGACAAATATTACATGAATATTACCCTTAAAAAAAATAAGGTAACACAGGGCGCAACTGAAAAATGCTGCGACTAAACTGTTCACGAAGAACAAAAATTACAATAATCAACAAGCAATCTGGATTTCACACTCTTCTTCTTCTTCTTCGGCTTTTCCCTTCAGGAGTCGCCACAGCGAATCATCACTCTCCACCTGTCCCTATCTTCTGCATCCTCAACACTGGCACCCACTAGCTTCATATCCTCATTTATTACCTCCATATACCTCCTCTTTGGCCTTCCTCTNCAATATACTCACTCTCCCTCCTCTGAACATGTCCAAACCATCTTAATCTGGCCTCACACTCTAAAAGCTGGAAAAAAACAGAGACTCAACAGACTTGAGCCAGGATCACTGAATAAAAAATATTATATATTTCAGAGGGCTACTTAAACCTAATCCTAAATGTTCTTAACCAATTAGTAACTAATTTCCAATCAGAGTCAATGATTCACAAGAGTTTTGTCAAAAAAAAGATAAAATAGACTACAAATAAACTAATTTTCTAGTAACAGTAACATTCCATCTTTCCTTTTTCTGTACCGCTTATCCTACACAGGGTTGTGGGGAGCCTGGGGCCTATCCCAGGGGAGTCAGGGCACAAGGCAGGGGGGACACCCTGGATGGGATGCCAACCCATCTCAACGCACAATCGCATACATATTCACACACTACAGACAATTGAGAGATGCCAATCAGTCTATAGCACATGTCTTTGGACTGGGCAAGAAAACTGGAGTACCCGGTGGAAACCCCCTGAAGCACGGGGAGAATATTCAAGCTCCGCACACACAGGGCAGAGGCAGGACTCGAACCCCCAACCCCAGAGGTGTGAGGTTCTAACCACTAAGCCAGCGTGCCCCTAGTACCAGTAACCTTAATAACTAAAAATGGTTGACGTTCTCAAATGGCTAAGGTGTAAGAGGAATGTGCTGTTATAGGAAAATAATCAACGCCGTATTGCACCACCTTGTCGTTGATTGCTTTCCTATAAGAACTGTTCTTACAATTGCATTTTCGCAGGAGCTTATCTGCGCTACCTCCTTTCGGCCAGCAGAGGCCACTAGCGTACACTGTGAGCAAACGCTTCCACTAATAAACTCTTTTCCAAACAGTTGGGAGGAAAGCTTCACTGCTTTAGAAAGCTTCATTTTGCCATCACCGGACACAACACATAATGTGTTGCATAGTATGTTATTTATTTTTAGATTGATCAAATAAATCATAAACGCTTTGAAATGAAAAACATTAACGGCGTGCATTACCATTGATATTAAATTATCCAAACACTCACCTCCTGGGAAACAGCTTCTTCGTTTGTCGTCTTCTTCTTCTTCTTGTTTTATGGCTGTTGGCAAACAACAGATTGGTGCTTTACCGCCACCTGCTGGTGTGTAATGGGGACCGAACCGCGGGGAGGGGACTAAATGACGTCAAACATCTTATAAATACTGAGATGCACTGTTTTCCTGACCTAAAGATGATATCAACATAAATTGTTCTTTCTGTTTGGATAAAACAGAAACTTTCTTACATTTGTTTTGGTGATGTAAAATTATGTTTAATTCTGTTAAATTAAACTGTTAAATTCTGCTCTGATTCATTCAGTGTTATGTGAACCCCAATTCTGTTTTTACTTATAGAAATGTAATTTTTGTTTTTCTGGAATATGAAAAAAGAAATGGTACCTTTCTCTTTATAAAGCTTATAGTTTAATTAAAGTACCATATTCATAAACGTAAATTCTCAAAGTGCAAACCTCTCTTTTTGGTATTCAAATGTGAGCTTAAAAGTTATTTTGAGTATTTCACAATCAGAAAACGTAAAAGTAACAAGAACTTTTGCTTTGTACAAAGACTTGGGATCAGCTGGGACTAAAATTAGTGTCTGTGAGCAACTTTATACACTTTAAGGACTTTTCATTCATTCATCCATTCATTCAATCCCTCTGTTCTCCTGGCTTGTTGATACTGTTTTTTAAGTTTTAATCTCTTTCCTTTCTGTTTTGTATCTAGGGCTCCAGTTTTCCTGAAACATAAGAATGAGGAATCCTTGTGTGGTACAAACAAACAAACAAACAAAAACAGTTTAGATCATTTGGACCAAATCATATGCTCTATTATCATTTTTAAATATGTATGACATTTTAAATAGTTTCATATCAATTAAATACTGCAGGAAGGAGAAGTGAGAGAGAGAATGAAGAAGAAGAAGAAGAGAGAGGAGTAAGCTGCAATTATGACCATTAACTGGTGTGACATTCACAAGAAACAGAGTGATGTGGAGATATTAGGTCATCTTGCAGTTAGGTTTATATAGATGGTTACAAGTGACAGCTCAACATATGTAATAAGAATTATTGTTATTCATTACTATGTACTAGCCATTTGTATATACATTGATTTATGAATTTGTAAGGAAAATATACATTCAAGTCCATAAATATTTGGACACTGGACATTGGTTAAACTGTCTAACATGAGGTCCATATCAATTATTTTGACTGAGACCCCAATTAATGGTAAAGGGGAAATGCCTCTTTTGGGGTTGCCAGCGGATTCACCAGTTGACATTTGTGGCATGCAACACCACCTGTGTACATCGCTACACATGTCCAGCCAATAAAAATGGATCATTACAGGGTTGAGTGTTTTAACCTATGCAAATGCCCTGCCATAGGATTATGATGACCTTCATCAAAAAGCATTTCCCCACCCCCCATACTTTGCTATGCTGCAGCAAGACCTATCCAGAATAAAAGTTTTTAATATTTACCTATACCCCGGGCAATTTGTCTCCAAAATGAGTGGATGGATGAGACAGGATTAACCGCCACCTCAACACTATGTGTTTGGCTCCAAAAATGTATTAATACTGTCACCAGTGAATGTTTGTGAATGTCCCCATGCATGCAACTCACCTTCAGCAATCATGCATTTCCCAATGCCCGCTTTGACTCAGGCTTTGCTGCATTGAGTTCTGATTACAGCCCAAGTCTACCAAGGCCTGATGTATACTTCCTTGGATACGCACTTGTATGCAGTACATCCCGGCACAATCAAGGGAAGTCTGAAGTATGTCAGAGAACCAGTTCAGTGTACCCACTTCCACAAGAGACAGTAAAGAGAACCATCTGGACCAAGAATTGCCACCAGGTGATCCTCCACCTGATGGATGGCTTCATTCAGGGATGCAGGGCGGTGGTTCTGGACCCACTTTGCTGTTCATGCCAAGAGTCAAGTGATGAACTGCTCCAGTAGCACCAACCCTTGGCATCCTTCTCATCTGCCAGCAGCCACCACCAACAGGAGTCCTTCAGCTGCTGTGACCAGACGAATGGGTGGCTGACATTGGTGAGCTTTGGGGAACAGAACCATTGGCAGTGCTCCTCTGGTGTCTGGCCACACTGCTGCAGAACCTCTTGAGACTCTGATACTCCAGCTGCATCCACAATGACAGCTGCCACACACTCAAACACCTCTATGAAAGTAGAGATGGAGGCAATCTTTGTGAGCTTCACATGCCTGATGGAGGGAGCAGTTGTAGCTTGAGCATCTGTTGATCTTCAACCTTCAACCTGATCCTTTGTGATGGGTTCAAAGTACAGCTGTTGCTGTTGCACAAGTTAAGGAGTTCTTGATGTTTTGTCTGGTGAAGGCTGAGGAGGGACTTTGTAATTAATTTATTATTAATTAATTTATAATTATTATGTTGGGAGATTTACATGGCACCACTGAAGAACCTGATGTGTGTCTGTATGTTAAGGAGGACTTTTAAACTGGATAGCTGAAGATTGGAAAAAGACCAGGAGATGTTTTGTCCAGTTTTGGTGAGTCTGTGCCCAATGTTGCCTCTGATTCCTGTTCTTGGCAGAACGGAATTGAACCTGATGTGGTCTTCTATTGTTGTAGCCCATCTGCCTCAAGATTTGATGTGCTTTCTGAGATCAGTTCTGCTCACCACAATCTTATTGCTAATGGAATTTCACATTTTACATAGGTTGAATAGATTACTTTATTCAATTTGACAAAATCTATTTTGTGGAACATCACTGACAAAAAAAATACAAGAAAAGCAACTAAAAGAAACAGTGATCACTGATCACTTTTTTTGTCTTCGAGTGCAGATGCTCAGGTGCAAAATTTTGACTTGGTATAGCTTGGTCCCAAAAGAGAATGTCAAAAAAGCATCACTTGATGCAAATGATACTTTAATGACATATCAAGACACTTCGCTGGTTGTTATTTCTGCATATAACTGTGTTTATATTAGCTACCAGTTCAGGTATTTTGTACAAACATTTGGGCCAAAATGGGTGTTTTAAGTATCCTGTACATAGCAAGATAGAACTAGTAAAGCTATCTATTTTAATAAAACAAAACAAAAAAAAAACAATATAAAAAGTATTAGTAAGGTGTTAGGCCACTATGAGCCACCAGAACAGTTTCAATGTGCCTTGGCATACAAGTCTCTGGATCTGTACTAGAGAAATAGACACCATTCTTCCAAAAGATATTTGTTCAACTGGGTTGAAATCTGGTGACTATGAAGGCCATGGCCTACAACTGACGTCATTTTAATACAAACCATTCATTGAGCCCTCATACCCTGTGGATGGGGATTGGAGAGACCACTTCAATCAGGACAGAAGTGTTTCATCACAGGATAAATGTGATTAGTCAGATGAAATTTGTATTGATTTAAAGTAACAGTTCACTCCAAGGAGAAAAGTGGAGCAAAACCATACCAGGAAAATGCCTTACACAGGATTTAAACAATGATG
Source organism: Pangasius macronema (assembly GCA_037577455.1). Taxonomy (NCBI): domain Eukaryota; kingdom Metazoa; phylum Chordata; class Actinopteri; order Siluriformes; family Pangasiidae; genus Pangasius; species Pangasius macronema. The sequence continues at coordinate 25,869,135 of CM074946.1, forward strand.
ATTTGGTATTAAGAGGCTTAATGTTTGCCACGAAAACATCATGCACAACTGCCAGGCTAAACCATCAATACGAAACTGGATAAATCCAAGGTTTCATAATTTTAATGCCAAATTCTGAGAATTTTCAGATGAGTAGACTTCTCCCTTCTTCAGCTATCTGACTGGATTTCATGTGCTTGGTTGACAGGAGTAGAGCGCGGTCTTTTGCTGTAGCCCATCCACTTCAGGGTTCGACGTGTTGTGCTTTCAGAGATGCCTTTCTGTACACCACTGTTATAGCGCATGGTTATTTCAGTTACTGTCGCTGTCCTGTCAGATTGCACCAGTCTGTCCAATCTCCTCTGACCTCTCTCATTAATGAGGCGTTTTCGCCCACAGAAATGCCGCTCACTGGATGTTTTTTCTTTCTCACGCCATTCTGTGTAAACTCTGGAGACTGTTGTGCGTGAAAATCCCAGGAGTTCAGCAGTTTCAGAGACGCTCAAACCAGCCCGTCTGGCACCAACAACCAAGCCACGGTCAAAATCACTTAGATCAGATTTCTTCCCCATCCTGGTGTTTTTAAATTTCCCTTAGAAATTTCGAGTCCTGAAAATGGAGAACGTATTAAACACTAACCCTGAGTTGGCTATGGATCTGCTCCAAATCACCACCAACTTTTTGCCACTGCTTTTACAGATGATTATACTGAACTGACAGCACCAGCTCACTTTTCTGTCTTTTTCTGACTTTGACAGAGCTTTAACCCATGTGCTTCTGCTTCGTCCCAGATTGGGTCCCTTTTAGGTCAAATGGTGATACAGAGCTGAAAGAAGAAGGAAAAACACATTTTTAACACGTATGTGATCAGGAGTCCTGTTACACTGAAAATGGACTCTCATATACATATAATCAAAATACTTACTCTTCATGTGTATAACTTTTAAGTAACATTAGCTAATACACATATGATTCTATAGGGTACACAGCCACACATCTGTTTAACTGTGACCCCACAGAATCATATCTATTCTAGCTAATGTTATTTTAAATGCACAGTCTAACCTCACAAGGACACATAGCTGCAGGTAGCTTTCCACCTCGCTGTGTCCTCAGTGGAGTCAAATGGAAGTATATTCCATGACTGGATAATAAAAAGGACAAAATAAAAATTATAAATGAATATTACCTTAATAAAAATAAGCCACCAACCTAGGTTATGAAACTGAAATGATCTAATCATGAAACTGCTGATACTTTTGTGTATTCTGTTTGTGGGACTCTATCCAAAATTGTACAAGTTTATTTAGAACATGAAATACAATAATCAACAGGCAATCTGGATTTCACACTTGTAAATGCCATACTGGAAAAAAATGTAGAGGCTCAAACATAGAGCCTCTGCCTGTCATTAGTCAATTTATTCCAAGGCCATTAACAATCTAGCCATGGGGGTCACGGTCCAGTGACTTCTGTGCCGGTCCCAAGCCCGGATAAATAGAGAGGGATGCGTCAGGAAGGGCGTAAAACATTGCTAAATTAAATCATGCGAATCGTCTGTACTTGCAAAGAGGAAGGCCAAAGAGGAGGTATATGGAGGTAATAAATGAGGATATGAAGCTAGTGAGTGCAAGTGTTGAGGATGCAGAAGATAGGGATAGGTGGAGAGTGATGATTCGCTGTGGCGAACCCTGAAGGGAAAAGCCGAAAGAAGAAGAAGATTCCAAGCCAACTAACAAACTTTTTTTTTTTTAAATATCTGGCATCAAACCAGCATTAGTACACACAAAAATCGAGAGCCAACTGCAAGTCATACATTTTGTTAAACAGAAAGAAAAACAGACTATGCATAAATGACCCCATCAGTAACCAACTACACAGTGAAAACAGTTGTGGTCATGTTAACATACACCTTGCAGAATCTGCAGATGTTAATGATTTAAAAAATAAGTAACAGGAATCCTAAAATTGCTTTTTTTTTTCTTTTTTTTTAATTTAGTACTAGCTCACAGATGACCACCAGAGGCCACTAGTGTGCACTGAGCAGAAAAGCACTGACTAATGAATTCTTCGAAATAGTTCTGAAAAAAGGTTCATTACTTCAGAAAGCTTCGTTTTTGCCATCACTACACACAGCACATAATGTTAATCACAATTCATGAACTGAACAACGCAAACTGCACGTATTACTGTTGATATTAAATTAGCCAAACACTCACATCTGCTAAAACCGCCTCTTTTTCTTCTTCGTCTTCTTCTTGCTGTTTTATGGCGATTGGCAAACAACAGCTTTTTGCATTACTGCCACCTGCTGGTGTCGAGTTCCAGGTTATAACATATATTTCTCTCTAGGTCTTAAATTGAGCTAAAGTAGTTCTCTCTGCTGTTTATCTTGTCTCCACTGTTTGGCTCGTCGTCTTACTCTTCTTCAATTTAATTGCGTTTTGGTGCATTACCGCCTCCAACTGGCCTGGAGTGTGAAGTATCCATGTGGAAAGACTGACCTTTTCAGTTCAGTTCAACAGTACTTTGTTGGCATGAATGTTACAAAGCCAATAGTGCAGGTAGATTAAACTAAAAGTTATACAAATAATACACATATATCTGTATTTAAACATTACAAACACAATAATAATAATAATAATAACAACAACAACAACAACAACAACAAGCAAACAACAACAAAAAATCTGACAGGTAAGTGTGTGAACATCTTGTGTATACTCAGGGTGTGTGCAGGACACTCGGTGTCTCACTGTCCCTCAGGCTGTCACATTCTGGCTCATACTTTGCAGCGAAGGCTGAAGTGTTTCCTTTTTGGAAGATTTTTAATCCTTCATTTATACGTCATTTGTATCTCATTTTCTCTTAGCCGTTTTACTGTATCCTATTTTCTGAGTAATTAAGGTGTAAATCAAAGGCTTAAGGATGTAGCCATTTAAGAATGTAACCGCTTTGAAGCACTCCAGGTAGTGTTTAGTGAAATGTGTAATCCAGAAGGGAGTGTGATATGACCTCATCCCATGTCAGAGTGTAAAACCAAGTGTGCATGATACATGTAGTGGAATTCAGATAAACTGATGTGACCTGGTTTGTTGAAAGTACCGAACAGTACCAAATATACAGAAGTTTTATGTCATATACTGTCTTATCTTTTAATTGGCTCTTTTTAATTCTTTTTTAACAATTAAAACTAAGTCAGTGGGTTAATTAAATAATTGTGGCGAAAGGTAGGAGTATGATTTCAAAGAAAAAAATGAGAAAACTCCGCCTGATGAGGTGATTACTTTTAGAATTGTATAAAAGCTTGGGCCACGACTATGTAAAGCAGGTATTCTGCAGATATCTCTGCTTTGTTGGTTGATTCAATAAAGTCTATTGACTTTGGCATCCAGAACCGCTTGTCTTTGGAAGTCTTTTTTCTTATTCTGAACTGAAGAGTTTTTGCCAAGACACCTTTTCCTAGAAAGATTCTTAATTGTTCTTCTTCTGTTAAATCACAGAAATTTGTTATTTTGTGTGTGATTTTTTTCTGTGAAGGTTTTTCACAGTGGAGGAGGAAGTGCAGCTTCCTAACATCCATCCATCCATCCATCCATTTTCTGTACCTCTTATCCTACACAGGGTTGCGGGGGGCACCTGGAGCCTATCTCAGGGGACTCGGGCCACAGGGCAGGGGACTTTGGACTGGGGGAGGAAACCGGAATACCCGGAGGAAACCCCCAAGGCACGGGGAGAACATGCAAACTCTGTGCACACAGGGCGAAGGCGAGTATCAACCCCCCAACCCCGGAGGTGTGAGGCAAACGTGCTGAAAGACTAACATTAGGTTGTTTAATTAAAAACTATATTTAATTAGTTATATATATATATATTCAACAGCAATTTACAAATCATCACCTGTTGTTTTTTCACAAAAGTTCATTGTAATAAAACCCACTACTGTATAAACTCCAGAGAATGTGGTCATAATAGACTAGTGGACCTGGTAACATTTTTAATGGGAATTGTATTGGTTTTAATGGAAACTTGTAATGGTCCCTGTGGGTCTCTACTGGTAATTTGTTGCTTTCTATTGGTGGCATGTTATGTCCAGTGAATACCATTAAGGACCAGTAATGGTAATGGTTTTAATGGTTAGCTGATGGTTTGTAATTGTATTTGTAGTAGAAACCATTCGAATTTCTGTGATGGTTTCTATTGTTTTGGGGTTTTTTTCAGCAGTGATTGAGAACATTCCAATATTGAGCATGAATTACTCTCAGAAATTGTTGTGTAAAAAGGTATGTGAGATTATGTGGTATGAGCATTTATGTATATGTTTACGTTATACCAGGACTCAGGACAGTAACGTGCAGGAAAGGCATCTGCTGAAGAGTGTGTCTGCACTGATGCACAAAGTCTCTCACCATTCACCATCAACTCTGACTGCAGACAGAGGGTTAGGCCCCTAAACATGCTACATACACACCCATATACACACATTGATGCTCAGACTGCATGCAATCCTGTCACTGCAAATCCATTAGATTAGATTTTATCAGAGTAAATTCTCTGTCATGCTGTTTCTGAGGAGGGGGCATCAGTCAGACCAGCCACTGTTACAGTCACTTATTTTGTGATCGTAACAGAAGTCATTGATCTCACTGGCTGAAAGGTCACTAGTGAGTATCAAATGATTATATACACCTCACTCAATGTTAGATAAATATTCCACTCCACCTTCCAAGCAAGGGAAGTTACTTCTTGGTCTGTATGACAAACACAATTGCCATTAGTGTGATGGTCTGGGGGAAGAAAAAAACAACAGATGTTGCTGTGGCTGAATTCTGGCAAACCAATAAAAACTGGTTTTGATCAAAATTAGGGTTTTATACCTATAAAACAGTTTGACACCTTTACTTTAAGAAACTAACTCCACTGCTTTCAGGTCTCCTTCTCTGTATGTTTCTGATGATCGTGTATGTGTAGTAATGGATTGTAAAACTGACATCCTCAGGCCGTTGAGCTCTTTCACGTCCGGATCTCAGTTATCCCTGCCGTGGTCCTGTGTGACTTGGTGGAGAAAATTCCAGGAAGAGATCTGTGTATTTCAGTGTGAAACAAAAACATTACCGTTTTGACCTAAGCTCTACAGTATAATCAAATCAAGTGTTGGACTTTTGGGCGTTTTTGGTTTCAAGATTTTGCTAGTAAAACTATTTGTTTCTGTTAGTCAAAGCTAAATAATACCTTTTTCCCCACAAACAGATCTATGCTAATGAGACTCTTTTTAGCCCCATAATTCACTATCTGAATTCACTATCATCAACCTGACTGCCATTTTCCTGGGCCTCGAAAGGCTGTGGCTATTCAGGAGAAAATACAAATAACGTTTTCCATTTCTGTGTTAGTACTATTTCTTTTATTGGTTTATTTAAAAATGGCAGCTTTAGTCCATTTTATTATTATAGCTTTAAGTTATTTTAAAATGAAAGACGTGGAGCAGATATGTGAGGACATAGTTATAAAATGTGTCAGTATGTGTTTAACTAAAATACAGTTAAATTCAAACTAGTCCCACACTCACGCGCTTTCTGTCAGCCACAATGGTCTCTCGACATGCAAATGTTCAGACAGAAACAAATATAAAATCAATCTTCCTAAATATTTTCTTGTAATTTTTTTTGGAGTTCTATATATTATTTAAGTTTGATTTTTTAGTGTTAGTGTGCAAACTCTTGAGAAAAAAGAAAAAAAAAAAGAAGAAAAAAAAACAGAAAAAGAAACGTATAGGATGTCTGGTTCTGCTCGCCAAGAGTTTAATGCTTCACTTTATACATTAGAATTTTTAATGCAACCAAAATAAGTTGTTAAAAAAATACAAAGGAACCAAAAGAAAATACAGCAATACTCACACTCCGCAATTAATATGCCCCAAGCATTCACATTAATCACTTTGAACTCATGTATGTTAAATATATATATAATCTATGTATTTATATATAGTCATGACTTCTGTACAGATGAAATCAGGCTACAAATCTTGTTTTTTTTTTCATTAGTTTACCAATACAGGCCACTGTGGAAATGTTTTATATCATACAGTCAAGTCTTGTGAGCAGCCATAAGGCTTAAAGCGACATGTTGCATGCTTTGGCTGTTGTCTCTCGTCAACAGGACTGAAGGTGGATTTTCTACACGGATGTGAGAAAACGGGTTGGAGCTTCATGTGCTTGATGTCCGATTTGTTTCAAGACTTCACATTTGTTTTCATAATAGCAGAAATGGAGGGGGTTGGAGGTCAAAGGTGAGCAAGTAGGATAACAGCAGGAAACAGTAACAGTAAGAGGGCTTTAACATGGGCCACATCCTAAACCCAGTCCTAATTAGTGTAGTTCCACAGCGCTGGAAAGAAGCAGTATTTGGACCAAATCCCAAATAGTAGATGATGATAAATGGGGAAAAAAACCTAAAAAGATCCACTGATGTCAGTTCTTTTGTGTAAGATTGTAAAAACTGCTGCACAGGCCGATCAGAATGGAGATGGACTGCACTGCTGGAAAAGTCAGAGTTCAGCAGGAGGATAAAGATCTTTATAATAAGAAGAGTTGACTTAGGCCATTGACTCTGGAGGACCTGCAGAGCGTGCAGTTTAATGTATGTTCCTGCTCTAACACACAAAAATGGTGTAAACCTCAGGCCATATCAGTACCATTAGATCCAGCAAAGTTCAACTGGGTAAGAGTGATGATGAACCACTGGTCCCTGCTCTAATACATCCACACCTCGTCAGCAAGGGAATGCACTTCAGCTGATGGGGAAAAAACTAAACTATGTCTAAATGTGCACAGCAGGACTTTTCCATGTCCAGTCTTAGAGTGCTGCTCTAGGAATCTTCTTCTTCCTAGTATATCATGACAAAGAATATACTCAGGAAGGTGGGGAAAATGCAGCTCTTACACATTTCTCTAACATGAGTAAAGCTATTGCCAACCATGAATAAACATGTTCGCTCAAAGAGCAGAATCACAGCGATCAGAGATTTACACAGCAATCCAGCATAAAGAATAAAATAAATGAAAACATGTAGGAAAGAAGAAAAAAAAGAATACATCAGGGAAAAAAGACAAGAAAAGGAAATAAATATAGACAAGATAAAGAAAAATAAAGACAGTCAAGAAAAGAAAGAAAGAAAGAAGGAGAATGAGATGAAAAACATGAGAAAATGAAAAAAAGAAAGAAAAATGAGAAAAATACATTTAAAAATGGAGAAATGAACAAAGAAAATGTGCTGAATGTGTGTGCACTAACACTAGTTCTCCTTCCTTGCAATAATACTAGAATGTATTTATTACCATGCAAATCTAATGAGCTTCCTTTAAGGCTGGCAAATGCAAGCTTTTGGCTGTAAATTAGACACGGGGAAACCTAAATTTAATGCAGCATAGCTGGGTCATTTCTGGTTAGAAGCTGTGTAGGTGATCATTCAAGTCAATTAAATCGATGAACACTGAAGAAATAAATGACAGCTTACAGAAGGGGCTTACAGGATATGTACAGAAATTTGGAAATGATATGACATCGGCTCAGAGGTGCTACAGCACTCGGACTGAAACACGTGCAGCATTCAGCATTGAGGCTTGAGCAGAATATTACAAGTACACTATTGAAACCTGCCACCCTTCACTTACAAAGCAGCAGAAAGCTACAACTTCAAATATAGCTCTTCTGGTGTAAACAAGAATAACGTCCTTCTGCCTGCCGAAGTTCTCATCGTGCTCAGGATTTGGGTACAAGATCCCGAAACAGTCCAAAATACAGACATTTCTACTTAGGACAGTGGAGCCAAAATGCACACTACTACACTAAACAATAAGCCAGTATCTCCCACCAGTCACACAGACAAAAGCAGTGTGGGCCAGAGTCATGCTTTTCCATGTACACTGTGCTTTAAAAAAAAAAAAAAAAAAAAAAAGTACTTTGTCGCCCCCTGGTGGTCATAATATGATATGTACACGAGATTAGCCTCCCTTTTTGTGCTACATCAGAATACTGGTTGTTCCATAAACACAATGACTAAAAAAAGTGCTAAATGCAATCGTATCTTAAAAAAAATAAGAAGAATACAGATGAAATCTGATAAACTTAGCATTTCACAGCATGAAGAAAGGGTTGGGATTGTGCTTCTAAAAATAACTCCTTCTGTTAGGAATAATGTGCAGTGTGTATCATATGGCATCTTAAAGTGGGGCAGTGTATGTTACAGAAACTGGATAATGGATAAGATGTTTGCTAGCTAAGGGAAAGGGTGGAGAGAGAGTGAGAAAGCCATGGAGAGAGAGAGAGAGAGAGAGAGAGAGAGAGAGAGAGAGAGAGAGAGAGAGAGAGAGAGAGAGAGAAGGAAAGATATAAGGATCGTGTCTATGCGCTTTGTTCAAGCCCAGATCTTTGAAAGCTCTTCTCTTGAAGGTCCAGCACACGTCTGAACACTTGTTTGTGGATTATAAAGACACACTGTGTAGCAAAACTGTGTAGCTTTTCCTTATAAAAAGTGTAAAATGTATTGTACATGAATGGAGTGAGCTTAAAGAGAAGGCAGAAATGAGCTACAGAGAGCAAGGTCTTGATGGCAGATGTAAAAAAAAAAACCAAAACCTCCTGTGATATAGTTCTGAGAATTGAAAGAGTTTACTGTGTCTTGTTTGTTTTTGCATGTAAACTTGTTAACCAGGCGTACTGATTATCAGGCTCACAGCCACTTTTGGGCAGTTTTGTGACATTCAGTATGCATGTAAGTGTATAGGTATATAGTGGTGTGTGTGTGTGTGTGTGTGTGTGTGTGTGTGTGTGTGTGTGTGTGTGTTGGGGCAAAACTATCAAGCAACACTAAATGTTAAAAGAGCTTGATGGCTCAAAAGTGAAAATGATAAAGCAACACAGAGCAGCACTTCAGGAGGAAATGAAGAGTGGAGAGCATGCTGGGAAGTGTAGTTCTCCAGTGAAAAAGAGGTTGACAATCAGCTGAGCCAAAACATCACGCTGACCCGGACAAGAACAAGACACAACTCTTCTTTTCGCCCAGCAGTCATTAACAATAAACTTTGTGCAAAACCCTCTGCATGTTTCAGGAGCGTGACATGTCCTCTCCGTCAGTTTTGGTCTCATGGCTCAGGTTTCAAGACAATGCCCTTTCAGTGTTGAATGGTGTATCTGTCCCAGCTCTCAGGCATTGTTCTACCTCACAAATCACATAAACTCAACATAGGTCTTTGTGATGCTTCAAAAAGATTCTTCTATCATCCTCCTCTTCTTCCTCCGCCAAACGCTTCAGGCATCTCAATATCTCCCTGAGAGACCAGAGTCGATATGGAAGAGGCGTTTTCACAGCAACAGAGGGGTTTGGGACCACATAACGCCTTGAAAAGAAACAAAGGGGGAAAAAAAATAAAACAAAACATCAAACACATGGTTGGCTAGCAAAGGGAGCGTAGCCTTGCTGGAGGTCGGTCGGTTAAAGGGATTGAGTGCAGCTCTCAACACGAGCGAAGGAAAGAGACAAAGATGAAAAATGTGATGAGTGGATGAGTGATTATTTCTCTTCGGGGATGCTGGCGGCGTTCAATGCTGCACGATACTGAAACAGGACGCCACGCACGCTCTTAACAAAGCCTTTTGAGAGGGGAAAGAGCGGGAAGCCGATGTCTGGGTAGCCGCTGCGGTCAGGAAGGAAGCTGCGGTAGCTCCGCCTCCGCTTCTTCGGCCTGACAGACGGCTGAGATTCCTGTGCTGCTTTGCCACCCTGCTGTGCAGGCTCTACCCCTCTGGAGCCGTCCAAATCTGAGCTCAGGCTGAGGTCCTTGGAGGCACCGAGACCAGAGTCTTCAAGCTCCTCCTCACCTCTGGACTCGGGTTTACCTGTAGGACTGCTGTGCGCCAGCGCCTCCGGAACCTCTTCGTCTAGCGGCTCAGCCCGCATGGTGCCGGCGTTTCGAGCACCACGTTCAGACACAGCCGCGTCCAGCTCCAGCCAGGACTCGAGTCGCTGCACAAGTCTCCAGCCGCTGGTGCAGAAGTGCTCACGGATCTCCTGCTGGAAGACCTCAACTGGCTGCGCCAGGAGCTGTGTCATGGACTGCACCATCTTGATGAGGGCCATCTCGTTGTAGCAACGACTGTTTTCATAGCCCTCCTGCAGGCCACGGTCACTGTCAAAGCCAGCCTCGTTGTAGTACGGCTCGTTGACCAAAATCAGACCTGGAGTGAAACAGGGTTCAAACAACATCAGTAGAACATCTAATACCTAGCAAGGTCATGACTAAAGATGCACTGATACTGGGGCTGATTCTGTGCTCATTTCATGCCACCCGTTTGTTCATGCTCTTTGGATTAATGCTATGTTACAATGTCTATTTATTTAATTCTGTCCATATTTAAGATTTACACGATGATGTTTTGGATGAATTAATAAAATCTGTTGTATCAGTCAAGACATTACAATAGTAAGCTGGCTAGTGAGCTAACTATTTGGCTCATGCTGGTTTATCCTAAGCATACTTCATAGTTCTTGATAAAAAAAACTACTGTGCATGATTACTTCATACTGTGTGACGCAGCAGAGAAGTAACTGACCTTGAATAGAGATGAGCACCTGCAGGAGACTCGACTTGCTCGTCCACCTCTCTGTACCCTAAGGATATAAAATATATAAGCACTTCAAAGATTAAAACAGGATCAGAAGGTGCATCAAAAGTAAGTGCTGCAAGAAATTAAACTTCCGAAGCAAAATACAAAGGTAAATTCATAAGAGTAGCTCTATCATTTAATGCTGATTCTTTAGCTCCAGCTAGTCATCTTTTAAATCCATCACCATTTTACAATACTGTGTACTTCCTTATCAACTTTCCCTCTTTATTCTAGCATCTTGGTTGAATCTCCTCCCCCACCATGTTAAAGGAAAAAAAAAATCCACCCGAACAACTTGCATATCATTATTTATAATTACTAAGCACATCACAAATATTTCAATATAGACATATTTACTGTGTTTCAGGGTGGACAGTTCCTTCACTCAAATGTATTCAAATCAGCCCATGTCTTTGGGCTTTTGCTAGAGCTATGAGCCATGTTGCTAAGAAGTAATTAAAGCATATAGGCTCAGGCGTTTTACAATCTGCATGACTAAAATCACACACTTGCATCAAAAATATACCTTTAATCAATCTGTATTAACAATAAAATAAATAAATCAACTACATTACCTTCTGAATTGCTTCTACTACACTTTGAGGCTTTGTTTGCTGCTAAAGCCACCTATGCTACTGTAAGAAATCCCAATACACACTCCATCCCTCTTGGCTGTTAGTACACACTAGTGTTATGTAGGTGTGATACGTTTCTGAAGCTGAGGAGAGCATGTTTAAAAACAGCACTGGAACATGGCCCAAGGCTTATTTCAGATCTGTCGAATGCACATGAAGGAATAAAGCCAGAAAAAGCAGAAAGAGTGGCGGTACTCTTACCTTGCCAATCCATGTGCCTAGCAGGCTGACACACACTTTGCCGTTGTCGTAGAGGTTTGGGTTGAGGCGTCCGCTGCACTGTGACAGGTAGCGGAATAGTGGTGGCACAGCCGGGTAAATATTGGGCAACTGGATGTCGAACAAGAACAGGCCGTCCTCATATGGTGTACGTGTAGGACCCTTGATCAGAGCTGAGAACAGGTCCTGGAAAAGTGGGACACAGGGGTCAAAAGTAAACCAGAGGTAATTCCATGCTTTTCAATCGCCATACAAATAAATACTGTTTACAGAAATGGGTAGAAATCCGCAAGTATGCATCAAAAATTGTAGTTGAGAAAAACTCCAACAAAAATGAATCTTTACCCTAAAATTCCTTTAGTCACCTTCAGTGAGCGCTTTAGCGGATCCACTAACCATCCCCTTTTCTTTCTCTCTAGAAATTTCTCACAAGAGAAATCTCAATCTCAATACTACCTCCTAATTATCATCTCCCATTGTATCCTAACAGGTAAACACAGTCAATTTGCATTAACTGGCCACGCCTCATTAACTCATTTCTAGTTGATACACAAAGCCAGGTCGATTATATATATAACCAGATCTAATTTTGTCAGGAATGCACTGGAAAAGACACCAAACACTTCAAGATAACTTACTGACATGTTTGAAATGATCATTTCAATTCTCATCCATTGAGTAAATAATTTAGAAAGGGGCTTCTGGTTGACTGTTTTTTGTTTTGTTTTGTTTTTTTTTATTTAACCAACCATGGCTGTATCTTATGGAGTGATGTACTTACCATGCGGTCCTCAAATGTCTTGACCATAATGCCATCAGGCAACGACGTGGCCAGCAAAGCCATCTCCTTTCTGACCGTACTGAAGAACTTCTTAGCTTCAGCCGGCTGGAACTCCATCTTCTTAAACGTATGGGTGTCTAGAGAAGGCAGGTGGAAACATTTCTCATGCACAGCTCATGTTTAATTAAAATCCCTGAGGCATATTATAGATTTATTAAAATGTAGGAGCCTCTGAGATGTTATAGACTTCTATTCACTCACATCAAAAAGATTAACAAAATATTTCAGATATGGGCAAGTGACTGATGACTCAGACATGCAGTTAGCACAGTGTTAAAAACTGGAACCTAGAGGCTGCCCTTTTTGTTATATACAATAACCTTGTAACTTCCTGTCTGACTGACTATATTTAGGTTAAGGGATACATGTACATTTCATTTTTCACCAAAAACTCTTTCTGTGTCCTTGATGATAAATTGTGCTTATTAAATATCACACAATATTTCAAATAAAAAGTACATTTTGGTTAATACATATTTTCTTGGCACTATTGGGATGTCAATCCTCCAAATAGATTAGCAGTATATTAATATGATAGAACAATGATGCCAATTTTTCAAAGAAGTTACATTTTCAGAATTTGGCATTTTCTAGTTCAGAAATTAAATCCAGTGCAGAATCTTCTGTTATATTTTGTAAATAATAAAACATTATTCTGATTCGTACCTGGCGCCCACTCGAGCACAGAGAATACCTCGCCCTTGGCACTGGTGAACGTGACACCAGGTTTACCACCGCTTTGCTGGCACAGGACAGGCGTATCACTGGGCCACTCGGAGCGCACCGGTGTCTGAGGCTCGGCGGGGGCTGACGCCCGCTCCTCTTCCATCTTCTCCTCTTCCACGATGGCCACATTGTCCAGAGTTTTCTTCAGGTTCTCCTGCAGCTTCTTAATATCATCCAGGAAGCGTTTCTCCTTCGTGGGCTTGGCATCGGCTGGGGTGGCAGTGCCAGTGGCACCTGTTGGCTCAGCAATGGGTGAGGTGGGCGAGCCGGTCCACAGCTGCTCCACTGTCATGTTCTTCAGGCTTTCCAGGATCTTCAGGGCCTCTTTGAGCTCGCGGAAGGCCAGTCGCGGTGTCTCCTTACTGGGCTTCTCCTCACTTATTGGTGCTCCACCTCCACATGGAAAACAAATGAATAAGGATTAGTGTTCTCATAGATTGTTACTGCACATATAGGTGACCTTATAAAATTTAAATTTTATTTAGTATAGGCTGGACCAAGCAATACTGTGCTTGATGCAACACAATGTGGCACACAGTCAGGTTGTTTCTGCGTGCAGATGTGGTAAAGCCGTATAATCATATATAATCATATATCTGAAATATACCAAATATTAGATGTAAGTTGACCGTTTGTATAGCAGTCAAAACCTTTGGTTTTGGACGAGGAACCTACGTGAACGAATTTTCAATCGTAGTTCACCTATAGTATGATCAAAATCAGGACAAAACATTACTACCAGGGCTGCAGGAAAGTGTTTTACATTGGAGGTGCTGAAATTTTAAGTGGAGTGAGCTATGACATCACACTTGATTGACAGTCAAATATTTTTTTCTTCTAACAGAGAATGCGTTGATTACAATAATCATACCACAGCCTGGTTGAATTCGCCAGTCAGAAGGTGTTGATTAATTTCTCTATAGCAGCATGGATCTGAATATTTATGACGAACATAAATGATCGACTTGTATTAATGCGCTCATTCTAATACTAATTATCGTTACTATAACAGCACATTCACAGAGAACTTGTATGGCGGAAGCTTCACATAATCCAAGCCCAAAAGTAAACGGATTAAAATGTGTTTTTATATAACAGAGAAATGTGTATAATCGTTGATATGGTGAAGTTTTCTGTTAAGAGAGTTTAACATGAGAGTGTCAGGGCTTTTGGAAAAGTCAGTAAGTTTCCCAACAAGGGAGTTAGTTCCTGTTATTTCTTATGTTACAGCAGCTATATACAGTTGTTCCCTCACCAGTCTCTTGTTTTTCTCAAAACACAGCGTGTCATGTTAGAGAGAAACCAGAAAGCACAAACTTCTTTGTCCTGAAGACTTGAGTATGTAACTATGAACCAGTAAAAAGTATGTTCATTAATATATTAAAAATTGTAATCACTGGCAAATTACTACGGTATAAGAGAAAAATCTTCCACATACAAAAGTCAAAAACTACTCAAAATACTCAATTTTAAAGTTGTTGTGGCTATTTCTTTCTTTGTCTATATATTATTGTTTTAGCAGTTGCTGCTGCATTTGCAGTTAAAGGAATCCTAAAAGTCGAGGTGCTTCAGTGCCCTCAGCACCCTACCTCCAATGTCCTCGATTACTACTTTAATTTGATGCATCACCGAGTTTCAGAATGTAGTGTTTGGAATAGAAACCAACCCTGCAAACTGGCCATTTGATTTTTTTTTACTTCAAAATAATGCAATCCAATCAAGGTTTGATATTTTCTAAGCACTTTACCACACAAAGCTGTAAGACTGCAGTTTGAAACCACAGCCAAAAACCATGCCTCACTGGATTCCAGTAAAAACTAGTACATGTAGCTTCTAACACAGCTGTTACGAAATGACTTAATGCAGAGTGAGGGTTGTGCAGAACACAGAACTAGCTTCATGAGTGTACAAACTCTCAGACTCTCTGCAGTTTCGTATTGGCTGTCACTCCCAGTGCTCCAGTTCTGCAGATGGCAGTATAAACATTTTAATAAATTTGACATTTGCTCCCTGACTGACTTAAACATGGCCATTTAGAGTGAATTCTCCTGTCTCATACCTGCTGGCAGTTCGGGTGTAGCGGGTGTTCCCTGTGTGTCTGTGCCAGCTGTGGCACTGGGCGTCGAGGCTTTGACCTCAGGCAGAGCTTCTGTTTTGGGGGTGGAGTCTTCCCCACCTGTACCCGCCTCCTCCTCTACCTGGCCATTATCAGTCTCCCAGCTGTCGCTCTCGTCCTCCCACTCCTCTGAGGAGGCACCGCTGGTGCTGCCCTCGCCCGAGTCGTAATACGTCTCCTCAATCTCCGACTCGACGTTGTATAGGTGCTGAAAAAATGTTATATAGA
>CM074946.1:25913105-25934590 GCA_037577455.1 Pangasius macronema
CACATTCTTCCTGTCATTTTGGTAAGTTGATCTTTGTCTCATCTATCCATAGATAGTTGTTCCAGAACCATACAGGCTTTTTTAAAAGTTTTTGGCAAAATATAATCTGGTGCTCCTGTTTTTTGAGGCTTACCAGTGGCTTACACCTGGTGAAGTCTTCTCTTGATGCACCTACCTCCTGGTGGGTGCTGACCTCTTAATCTGGCAAACTGTTGTGAAGGAGTTTTTCTTTACCAGGGAAAGAATTCTTTTGTCATCCACAGCAGTTGTTTTCCATGGTCTTTCGGACCTTTTGGTGTTCCTGAGCTTACAAGCGTGTTCTTTCTTTTTAAGAATGTGCCAAATAGTTGATTTGGCCACTTCTAATGTTTTTGCTATCTCTTAGCTAAAATATCAATAACTATGTCAATGTCCAAATAATTATGGCCCTGACTGCATGTAGTGGCTACCTATCTAACAGTCTATTTTGTTATGTCACTGGGTGGAACTTCCAAAGAGAAGACCAACTTTTAAGATGTAAGCTTTATATGCCCATTTATATGTAATATGATGCTAAGTGAAAGCTGGCACCTGTTTTGTAATTGCTTCATTTACAATAGAACTGAAGAAAACACTGGCCAAATATACTGAACAAGAAAACATGATGCAAAGGACACAAGACGGAGCCAACAGGCTGCTTCTGGTTCACACCGAACCTACAGCGTCTGATGGCCTCTAATTCAGTGCACATACAGCTCAATGCAGCGATGACACAGCAAACTGTGACCCTGAGCTAACTCACTCCCAGTCCCGGTCTGACTCCAGAAACACACAGGAGACCTTCACAGTAGTTCAGGACAACCTGACTTACCATGTTAATGTCTCGAACAAACTGCGCCGATGTTCCCTCACACACACACTGTTGCATGCGAGAGTGCAGGGCAGGGCGTTGGATCCTAAACCCCTCATCTCTGCTCTGCACTATCAAACACACACAGGCTTCATGATTACTAGCCTGTTCTTCACCATTTGTGATAATTACAACAACAACAACAAAACAACAGTCTGATTATGCTTTCTCTTTCTCTCTCTGGCTAGCCTGCTTTCCATGCAAGACATTTATCTCACCTCAGTTACACATATTAATCACTAACTGCACAGTTTCTATTTTTACTGCAATATGCAATATGCCAGAAATCAATTTAAATATAAACAATACAGCGTCAACATCTGTTCATCCATCTGTAAGGGGCAGCGCTACATCAGATGAATAACGGCTGAAATGAGGACCACTCTAAAACTGAATATAATGTTGGGTGTACAGAGTCTATCACGAAAAAGGAGCTAATCACCACTCAAGGACAAAAGTGGCATCATTAGCATAGACGCCATCTGCCCTTGAGCCAGACCAAAGACTCGCAGGTTCGAGAGGAGCGTTTTGATGAGGTTTGATGATAACAACTTTAAAAGTAATCACATTATTTAAATACAGAAGCAGACAAACATTGATAACGGTGCTGATGCAGTGCACTAGTTGGCTGTATGGCACAGTGAGGCGGCCATATTGTAAAAACCCATTCATAATCACTGATTCTATGTGTATTGAGAGGAAATAAAAATTTTTTTTTTGGGTGGGTGGGGGTAATGTAGTGTTTATTTGACTGTATGGTGATTCACTAGCACACTGTTGAATGAATTTGAATACATAAAAACATGTATCGCCATGGTTTATATTGTTTTCCAATGTCTTCCAAATCTGAATATTTCTCCATTCTGCTGCAAATATGTCTCTGCAGGATCTTATAGTGAGCGAAACATTTCTTCGACTTATAATTTAAACAGTAACACTAGCGTTGGGTGTCATGACGATATGATAGATATCGCGATAAACACAGTCACAGTATCTTTTTTATAACATTTATTATGGTTTTTAATGAAAAATTGCAAACTCTGGAAACAGCTGGTTTGGTGTTAAAATTTTGCACTGGTTTAAATTATAATTTTTTTTTTTTTACAGATTTTGCAAGCAGCTATCGATGTATGTGGTCCAAGGATCCTTCGAAATGAGTGCTGCCAGTGGCCAGTTCTTGCATACAATACTAAAGAGACCACAGAGGAACATACCATTCAGGTTTCATAACAGCTCAGTTCTAACCCTGACACATGCCTGCTGAAAGCTGATTTGCCAATGGCAACCATGTTTTTTAAATTTATCAACCAAGCCATCATCAAAAATCCACTTACAGATTCACACCCAGTCACATTATATATCAGTTTTTCATCTCAATCAAACTGAAGTGCCAAGGAATCTGAGAAAAAAAAATTTTAGCGTTCTCTTTAGGAACGCGTCAAAACTTGAAACGCCACCATCAGGCTGATGGATGTCCCCTGAGTAGAAAAGAGGATTCTGCTGCTGCTTGAAAATGTTGGTGTTTCATGGTCGACTCATGGTCTTTGTTCCCCATCGTGTTCTGGTGTAGAATCAGAATAACATATGAGAATAATAAGCACCTTTGGTGCTTGGACCCCTAATTAGCAGCTTTGATATCAGCAATAAAGCTGCTCCAGTCAGCCTTTTTTAAAAAAGAAAAAAAAGAAAATGCCAGGTGCGAGTCTAGTCTTAACATTTTGCAGCAGCATTGTACGAATCTTTATAAAAGCTCTCAGAATGCCCAGAACTCAGAAGCACTAACGTTCAGAAAACATTCTGCTAACCTAAAATTGATGGGGCTCCTTTGCTTTCACAAGAAACTGAAAGGTTGCACAATTTGTACAAACTCTTGTATTGTGATTACAAGCCTCACAATCAGTATCACAGTTATGAAGCCCAATTTTTGAATCCATGGCCTGCATTATTTGCAACAAACGTTTGATTGTGTGCAAGCCATAATTCCTCTTAAGCTTGGCTAGGATGATTACAATACAAAATAAAACATTTAGCCAATTGGTTAAGGAGCTCAGGCGCACATTGCAGACTTCTCGTATTTAATATTTTATAGATTTTACACTTCCTGCATGCTATGTTAGTAGACAGAACGCTCAATGCATGAAATTTTATAATGAATCAGACTTCAGTGCTAATACTAATCAATGCTGAGAACCATCTAGCTCCGCAACACCACGCTGGTCTTGTAGATACTGAAGAGTGAAGAGAATTTAGTGCTGCACAGTTTGGATATCTTTTCACTATTTCAAAATTGCAGTGGTGAAGAAAACGTTGATATTCAAGGTTAGAGATCAGCCTGCATTGTTTGACCTGAAATGATTTTGTGAAAATGCTATAATGCTTCTAAAGCAGACGGGTGGAGTTCGGCTGATCAGGTGCACTCAGCTAGCTCTAGCACTTAAGAGAATATTCACTGGTGAAAGATGAAAAGCAAAAGGCATGCTTCCTCACAGACCTGCACTTAAAGCATAATTTTCTAGACAAATTCCATTTTTTTTTTTCTTGTGGCTTTTATATAACACTTCATATAGAAATCCACACTAATGCATGGTAACCTCAGCCAGTCAAGAATGTCAGCATGTCATACTTCCGGCTTGGTCAGGAGTCACAAAGCATTTGAGAATCAGACCATTGGCTCCCAGGAAAATAAGTCCCCATGGACTAAAGATGGCAACACCCACGACCTCGGCTGCCATGTAGACAATGCTGCAGTGAGCAAACCTCATGGAGAAATGCAGGTTGGATATACTTAGGGATTGCATTTTCAGGATGTGAATATGGCAATTACCTTGAAATAATTAACATATGATACATCCTGTTGCCATGGTCATACAACTTTCTTTTAACAGCAGGCACCTCAGCTCTAATGATGGGCTTTGTGCTAATGGCCAAAAAGAGGTGGCTTCTAGTTAGGCCTGGCCTGTGATAATCAATCCTATTGTGTGGCACACAAAAGGAACGCTTGACCAGCCCACGCTCTCAAAACATACAACCTGCCCTCTGCATTGTCTAGATCATTTCAGACTGAATTGGATGTCCAGAGTCTGTAGAAGGAGGGAGAACCATCCAACAGTGCAAATCCCATCAATACCTGGGCCCTCAGTGGGGATGGGTGGTAACTAGCTGACATACTGAACACTTCCTTTAACAACAGGAATAAAGAGACTCTTTTCTTCCCCTAAAGCCAGTTCTCTAGAATAAGAAGTCTAAAACCCATGTATGACCAAAGAAGCAATCTAGCAGGTTCTGTTTGCTTCTAGAAGCACTAATAATGTATCATGACATTATCGCCCACATGCTAGAGCTAATCTAGTTTATGAGGTACACAGCCTAATTGTGCTAGAGGTTTGTTTGTTTGTTTACAGGATGCAGTGTTGTAAGCATGTGTACTTTTCATTGCGATACTCTTGCATGTTTATTTAGCTACCTTACCAACCCTTAAACGCACACAGCCACTAGGTTCAATGCTTTGAGTCACATCAGAAGGTGGGGAGGGTCAGCTTAGGGTGGGTCGAATAAAATGCAAATGAATGGCTGACTGCAAATTAATCGTTAGTTAGTCATGAACAGGATTAACAAAGCATGAAATAATCAAACAGAAGATGTGAATTTCGAAAGCAATGCCACTTTAGGTGGCCTGAATGATGATCATGACGATGGTGATGAGGATGATGAGGATGGTGATGATAACGTATGGAGCAACAACGAAGCATCGATGATACGAACAATGAAAACAATACCATAAAATAATCGGGTGGTGGTGTTTTTTTCACCTTGGTTTCCCGAACATCCTGCTTCGTGCCCTCGGGATACCACTGCACGCGCACGAAGCCCCTACCGAGGGGCCACGTCCGGGACTCCAGTGCCCCGTTCTCAGCATCCGAACTCCCGGGGACGCAGCCGCCGCCTCCCCCGACTCCTCCTCCACCACCACCGCCGCCGCCACCACCACCGCTACTACTACCACCGCCGCCGCTGCCGCCGCCTCCACCGCCACCACCACCACCACCGTCTCTGCCTCCGCCGCCATCAAGGTCCTCATCCTCGTCCTCGGTCCAATCCTCCTCCCCGTGGATCATTCGCACGAGGCCGAAGCGCAGCGAACCGCGATGCCGACCGGACACCAAGTCGTGCGAGAAAAGGAGCCGCTGCGCGCCGCCCGCCGACGGAGACAGAGCCACGGAGGGAGGCTCGGAGCCCGGACTCGCCGCTGGAGAAAGGCCCGGAGTAGGACACGGTGAGGATGCTGCTTCTGCCGCCGCGGGATCCGCCATCACGGCCTCTGCTGCTGCTACTGACCAAGAATAAAGAGCGGGGAGAGAGAAAGAGACAAGGATGGATGGATGATTGTAGGGGGAAATGCCAAAAGAAACCCGTAACCGGGGGACCGGCACGTGTTTACGTCGATACGTAAGGCTTGAGCGTTGGGAGCGCGCGCGCCGGCACGCGTCATTAATACAAAACAAGCACAGCGCCACCGGGATGCGCGCGCATAATACACATAACGGGATTTATTACCGTCAGATACAGTTAGAATCTAAACAAATAAAATAAAAAATACGCAGTCTATAGCCTTACATTAAATTGTGTCTTTAGAAGTATTTATTTTCAAGTTATTCAGCTGTCTATTATTCATATTTATTATTATTATTATTATTATTATTATTATTATTATCGATTTATTATTTCTACTAAGGCTATTTTTGGCTAGCATTATGTTGATTGGTGAGTTGTGATTTATATAATCGCCTATCTTGATACGTTCATCGTTGTTTTTTTTCTTCTTCTTTTTTAAACGTATATTTTTTATCTTGGTTATTTAATTATTTATTTATTTATTTTATTATTTTTATTTAATTTAATTTTTTTAAAACATACGCCTTATCTCTTCAAATTCACAGCCTAGCTGTAATACGTTTGTACTCGATTTTCTCTTAAACACGCCCACGGATAAATCGCGTGTATGTGATTGGTCAGTCTCCGCCCTCGTACAGGCGTTCCCACTTCCGACCTTTAAAAATGGCCGTTTCGTCATTGGGTTAAAATATATACACGTCAACGGTGCCGCCATCTTGGAAGGGCTAACTTTTCAAGTTGGTTGAAATAGAATTGAATTTAGAGCAAAGACTGTCAGTATTTTCTTCAGACGTACAGCATTTACGTATAATAATCACTGAACAAGCTATTACTTTTCACAGATGAAAGCGCTGACCAATAATATACAACAATTTTATTCTATGAGGAACTTTTATGAAGGAGTTAAAGCAGGCTGCCGATGACGTATCGCAGTACCTAACAGTGGTTATGCAGCAGCTACCGTTTTGTTTGTTTGTGTGTTTTATTTACAGTACAACTCTACAACAATGTACAGAAATGTTACGTCATGTATATGAAGACATCTTTCTGATTTTTTTTTCTTGTCATTATTAAGCTATGCTAATTTTACAGAGGCTATATATTGCTTCTTTCTCTTACTATATTGCAGTTAGCTTAACGCGTTTTAGCTAAGCTAAGTCAACGCAATACGTTCAGAGAAGAAAATAAAAACAATAAATTGTTCCATAACAGTATACAAACGTTACAAGAGTAAGTAAGTACACGCTCACATTAAGTACTGGATCCTGAGAAATGTTAATCTGTCAATATACAACACGGCCGCTGGGCGTCAGTAATGCTACACCAGGGCGACATGTAACGGCTACTTGTTTGAACTCCGGGTTGCCAGATTGCACCTGTTTCCCCTTCTGCCATAAAACCTGACAACAGGGGTATTAGATTAATATACTAGGCCAGCAACTTTTTAACCCCATCCCTAACACACACACACACACACACACACACACACACACACACACACACACAAAACACACAAATCATGTTATTTGATATGAAATAATGACCAGAATGAATATATCAGTACCTCTGATAAGGAGGAAAAACACTTTAATAAACAACAATATAAAAACAACTGAACAAGAAGTATACTGAAGATGAATAAATTATTTACGGCATATGTAAATTTCAATAACAGGATTTGAAAACAGAGTTGGCTAAACTAACCATATTAAGATGTTGGCTTGAGTATCATTCTATAATGAATTCTGTTACTGCAATATCAACAGTAACATGGTTTAGAAAATCTTTAATATTTTAATAACTAATATTATCTAAAATTCAATCTGAACAGATTAAGTAAAATTGAACAAAATCAAATAAAGAGAAATATTAGCTGAATTTGCCTATGTTCAAGGTATTTTACTTGCTAAGATATATATTCTTTGCAGTGTATACAAGGAGTTTAAAGAACCAATTAATTAATTAATTAATTAATTAATTAATTAATTAATTAATTAATATAAAATTTGACATGCCCCAAATATTTCCTTAATGCACCGAAAAAATGACCACTATATCATTAGGCTACTTAGTCAGGTTTGTGAATTTGGAGAATCGTCTCTTCGTTGGTTGTGACTGTCTGAGATGCTGTAGTTCTGAAAAGAATTGAAGGCGTTCAATGTTTCGAACACTTGAGCAGTGATTAAAGGCGACAGGCTACTATTCTCATAGCTCATAGCAAATTAACATGTTAGCCTAATTCTTCTTACTCAAGATACTGGTTAGCTAGTTAAAGCTATTTTTCCATTTCAATTACATCTACAAGCAGAAACAAGAAAGCGAACTGACTAAATTCAAATAATTAGCATTAATGTCTTCCCAGTGTTTTGGATAGATATTAACTCTTCATGATCACTGCTTCTTGGTGATCTTCTGGCATTAGTGTTGTTAGTTACCAAATTAGCATAACATAAATTACAGCTTCTAGTCATTTCACATGACAAGGGGGTGCCCTATGGCTGCCCTAAGATACATAACCCTTTATACCAAATGGTCCAGGGGCCCTAAGCGACCACCTATATCGCTTATAGGAAGAAACGGCCCTGTATTTAAAATATCACAAAATAATTCAAGCAGTTATTAAAACAATTCACAGTAAAGTGACTATATATATATATATTATCTACATTACATATTAAATTCAATTATAGATTTTTTATAATTATCACAACTAACAAAAATTATGAAACGTGTATGTTAACGTATTCGTTGTAAAATGTAGCTTTCAACCCTGGGCTTGGGTTATTCGCTGTCTTTGTGGAGTTTCTGTAAATGTTTTCCTGGTGTTTGTGTGTTTCATCGGGGTTCTCTGGTTTCCTCCCACCTGCCCAAAACATGCCAGTAGGTGGATTGGCTGTGCTAAATTGCCCCCTCATACAGTGGTGTCTCATCCATAGGGTCCTCATTCACAAATCCATACATTTTTAACTCCTTTTACCTCTTTTGACTGAACAGTGAATAAAATGATGCTATTCAACAGATGTTCCATTCATTTGATTGCCTTTGTAGTACAGTCAAAGGGCACAATGCTCACTACCCCATTTACCTCCATAGTGTCATTATTGTTAATAGGGGCCCATTGGGGAGGGAATCACACTGCCACACTCTATCACGCTGCCCCATTATATGAATGTTTTCATTGGAGCAGCAGACAGGACATTTAATGACAGTTTCTTGTGAGTTGCTAGGGTCCTTTTTTTGTTTTTACTTTAAATAGAGCTAGTGTTTTTTTTTTTTTAAATAAATAAATAAAAATACTAGGGCTACATAAAAATACTACAACTAGTTTCAGGTCTTTCATGTGATTTTTGAGAAATTTGGGCTAGAAAATTGGTTTCCATCTGAAACCTGGCATCCTGGTTAATGATATTAGCCCTTCTGTGTTCACTTTGACAAGAAACAACTAGTTTTTAAGTACTTTTAAATAAATAATTAGTTAAAAGAGGATAAATAGACCCAACAGATAAAGCAGCTAAACAATAAATCATACACCCCAAAGTAGGTGTTACTTTGAAATTTGTTCAACATATTCCGATATTTTTTTTTCTTATAAATAAGCTTAACATAAACCTGGCTTACACCTGAGATCAGTCAGAGACAACATGTCTCACATGTCTTTGTCCACAACAAGAGAAACTGGGTGTAAAGTTGCAGCTCAAGTAATCAGACACCCTTTAACTGGCAGCAGTTGTTACTTAGGTGTAAAACAAGACAGGCCACATTTATTAAGTTCATCAATCATTTAATTTCTTATTATTAACTCACAAACAGGAGATGCACACAAACTGGCAAAAAAGCAAGGAGTGGCCCATACTATCAGGTGCAGAGAAATGAAAGAAAAAGCTGATTAAGAGCTAGATGACAGAACAAAGCCCTTTTATTTTAAACATGTAGTAAAGTCTCTCAATAAGTTAGGCTGTTCCACAGATGCTAGTTTAGTACTGGGATTGTGAGTGGAATTTGGTGTTATCTTATTAGTTATGCTATGCTAGCTAGTTAAAATAAATTACAGTTACAAAGGTATAGCTACATAAAGTGACTTTGCATGTCACAGAACAGCTAATAAATTTTATAAAATGTTAGCGAGTCATCTAAGATGAATACTTGATATTAGTTTGTGAACATTAACTAGTTAGCAAAAGTGGCCTGAGATACAAACCTGAATCTTTGTGTATTGGGGTATAGTAAGGCTAGCCTAGCTAGGACCACTGAATACAGTAATAAATAGAAAAAAGTGATAATATACCATAATTACCTACAACAATGGCAGTTGATTACAACTACATTTAAATAAAACTTGTGCAGGGAAAATGGGTAAAATATAGTAGAGTTTGGAATTGATTAGCGAATTATTCAGCAGGGTTTGCGTCCTTTGCTCTGCACTGGAGGCCAGTTTAGCTAACAAATAATGGAAGATTGACTAGTTCAATATTCCCTCCATAAATATCCGACA
The DNA here is from genome assembly GCA_037577455.1 of Pangasius macronema. Taxonomy (NCBI): domain Eukaryota; kingdom Metazoa; phylum Chordata; class Actinopteri; order Siluriformes; family Pangasiidae; genus Pangasius; species Pangasius macronema. The sequence goes on from CM074946.1 coordinate 25,922,879, forward strand.
CAAATCCAATTCTTTAATCACACAGACTCACTGATGTGGTTTACGACTGAGTGTGAATTGTTGTCTATAAACATTTACAAATTTCCCTGTATAGCTAAATGCTGTAACCTCTTGGAGCAGCCATCTTGAATAACATTTCACAACAAGAGGCCACCTACAAGTACTGTAGCAATTTCATTTGAAGCCTTATATGAAGACTGTATACTATTAATATTAAAATCATTACATTAACTGGAATGATGGAATCAAAATCGCATTTGCTATGAAGATTTGGGCCTGAAATGGGTGGAACAAACTTTCCTTACGTCGCAAACTCGCAAAAAAAAAGCAACACCAAACGGACACAAAACATGTCTGATAAACCAACAAGTGGAAATCTGTAAATTTGATTTTTCACTTACCTATTTCTTTAGAACATTCACGCTGAGCTGTTATAAAGTTAAGTTAAGATGTGGTGCTACTGAACTGCTTACAGTACAGACATTTATGATGGCAATAAACATCTTATCGAGCCCTGAGCATTCTTCTCAATAAATTGAGTCAAAACCCCTGATGACTGACAGACATGCAATTGTGATACTGTTTTCCCTAATAACACACACACACACACACACACACACACACACACACACACACGCACAATGAGGCAGCACTGAAGGACTCACTGTTCATTTCATTGTGCAACATGAATGATAATGATTAACTTGACTTGACTTTTACTTGATAGCACTTTCTCCCTCCTGTTGTTGTCCAACATTCATAAGTTTGTCTAAATAACAAAGGTGGGCATTCAGATGATTTTCTTTATCTCATCATAAAACACTAGCACCAGGGCGCCTCCCATGCTTCTGAGAATATTCGACCAAGTTCCCTTGTAGAAAGCCTGGACCCCTTCAATACGGGCAATCTTCTTCCAACAGTCCACTGTGCTAGCGTAGATGACGTCTGCTGCGTAAAATACACAGTAACAGTTTAGATTATCCTTTTATTGGGAAATGAAGCAAAAAAACAAATTTACCTAAAGTTAACAGAGGATGTGACTTGTAAGCAACATGCTTGCACACCAATATAAAACACTCACAATGCACAGGTTGAGCTAGCTATAATTATGTAATTACCATCATTACCATACTCGCTGCACCATAAAAACTGGTGCAGATTATGCTTAAACAAAGTTCACTATGAATAGTGAGTAAAACTGTGTGATTTTATTATACAAAAATGACACAGCATGTAAAAAAGGCAGCAGGATGCATGAGCTTGCTTTTCTCTTTTATCACTTTTATCCGAAGCAACTCACATATAAGGAGCAAAATGTAATCTAAGCACAAAGCTTAGATGAGTATTAAGGAACCTTTTGGCTTCTTTGGTTTTGCATTTGGTTTTTGCTTGTTGCTAACAAGCAAGAGAAGCTTATAGCCTGCAGTTTAGCATTTTGCAAACTGCATGTCTAAAGTAAATGACATTGTGTGGCTCAGTAACACCATTTGTACATAATGTTTCATAAAATATAAGAATAAACCCATATTAAAAATAATTCTACAAATTACATTAGAACTGTATCACTTCTGATATAGTTATACTACAATTCCACCTTCAAACATTCAGCTACACCCAGTACCTGAGTCATAAAGTTGCACTTCAGCTGAAATCACATTCTGAGGAAAGAGAGTGATTTTGGCTTCAAGATGGCGGCTATGACATTTTTCCAGCTGTTCCGGCATGCTTTAGTTCTACAACATCCTTCTGTCCATTTTTATATCTAATACTTTGTCATACAGTGTCAGTAAACTTATATGCAAGAGAAGCTGAACAACTGGACATGGTTTGGGACGAGTGTGATGATTTAGACATATAGTTTTCACTGTGTTAAACTGGCAGCTACATGCTTTTTTTTAAACTTGGCAGCCATATTCATCTTTTGATGTAGCTATAGTGCAAAACTAAAGTAAACCATTGTCACAAAATATGTCTTGGTCGATCAACTGCATTCCTGATACGGAGGCAAAAATGGGCAAATGTCATTTTTGGCGAAAATTTGTTTTACATGCTGAGGTACTGCTGCTTCCATCTGTAGGTATTCAACTGCTAAAGAGTATGTTTGCCTTGTTCATTGTTGGTTTCTTAACCAACTGCTAACTACTACTAAGTCTACTGACTTACCCCCTTTAAGTCCTGACTGCATCATCATGCGACGACGCACCGTATCAAATGGGTAGGAGATGAGTCCAGCAAGCGTAGTCACGCTCTGTGCAATCATCCAGCTCATCGCAAAGTGGATATTCTCTGGATCTGGAAATGTACCTGTACAACAGATCAAGCCATTCAGGACAATATTCAGAGTTAAGGGTGCATACTGAGGATTTAGTACTAAAATTGTGCACATCACTATTCAGACCTCAGATGAAACTACAGACTTAAACAGTATTTAATTATGCACAAGTTATGCACATGCAGTGGAGTCTGCCTTGAACCCAGAATGTATATAAATGCAAAATAACAGTATGTGCTGGATCAAGTGCTATTTTATAATTCTAACCCTAACCCTAACCCTAACCCTAACCATATTGCTCAATTAAACATAAAAAAAAATTCAGTGACGTGTGATGACTACAATTAGAGCTATTCATGTAGTAGTACATTGCCAATATACTAGACTCTTTTTTTTTATTTTTCATTTTTAAATTGTCTCTTGTTTTTATGTTATAATGCTTACATTTGACAGTAAATGTCCCCATATTATATCCCCATGTTCTATCCCTGATCCCTTTTCAGGTTTAAAGGCAAGTACTTGTCTTTAAAGGTGATCTAGATCCTACTGAAAACCCCATCATGCATGCATCTACTCAAGAACATTCTGGCAACCTCAGAAGCATGAACTACACACAGGTAATTTGCACAATCTGAATGGGTAGCCCAGAAAACAGACATAAGCATGTGCATAACCAGGCTCTGAATACGCATAACTTTCCCCACATAAATATGGACAAAATTTTTGGACTTATGTCACCAACTCTGAATACGGCCCTCAGTATGCACACATGTAAAGCTGGCTGTAACTTATCCAAACAGAGCTCTCACTCTTGACAGTGTCGTAGATGCCAAAGTAGGCAGCCCTGTAGATGATGATGCCCTGCACAGACACACTGAAACCACTGTAAAGACCTCTTGGTCCATCAGCTTTGAGTATTTTCCCAAAACAGTCACCCAGTCCGGTGAATTCCCTCTGCGCTCTCTCCTTGCCAATGTCTGCTGCCAGACGAGTGCGAGCAAAGTCTAGTGGGTAGACAAAACAGAGAGATGTGGCCCCTGCGGCACCCCCTGATGCCAGGTTACCAGCGAAGTAGCGCCAGAACTGCGTGCTCTGGTCCACACCATCCAGGAATAACTTCTTGTACCTATCCTTGAAGGTGAAGTTGAGGGCCTGTGTGGGAATGTATCGGATCACATTGGCCAGGTTGCCTCTCCAGTACGAGACGACACCCTGCTCTTTGGGGATGCGAATAATGCAGTCGAGGAAGCCCTTGTAGCGCTTCTCTGCCACAATGTGCTTGCTGGCATGTTGTACCTATGGTGAGATTTGAAAATTCTGAAGTTAGATCTTCAGGAAAATCTTGTCTTGTAAGGAGCTGAAAATTATGGATAAAAAAAGTGATGGACTGGTGTCCCATCAAGGGTGTATTCATGACTTTTAATGAAACAAATGTTGGAAAATGACTCCAACTGGGTTAAGGTATGGAAGCCCTGAACTGCAATTTATACAAAAAAAAAAAAAAGAACTGGTACCTTAAGGAGGTCTATAAAATAACATTGCAATCTGCTAGACTGGTTGTGCAGGTGCACATGAGCCTGTGCTGCATGTGTGTGAGTGTGTGTCACACTTTTCCGGTAGCGCTAGCCTTCCTGTAACTTTCCTGTGTCAAAAGTAATTTGATTAGACAGAGTAATCTGATAAGGTAGCCTGCTGGTATGAAGAGTCTCTAATTCAGGAAGTGTAAACATCTTTATAAATTAATGAAACATTTATATATGCCATTGATATTGGTTTAGATATGATATATAAATTATACACCATTCTAGAACTGTATATGTTCTGGGCATGTGCTGATATACAGCTTTTTAGTACATCATCATGTTGCAAGTTGAAGCAATTATCATAATGAAAAATGAAAAAATATACCAACATGCGTCTTATACATTTAAATTCTAACAGTTTACCATTCTTTACATAGTATGAAAGGTTATAATAAGAAAGGTTCTTTACATAACCAATTCATTTCATGATACAGTATTTTGGAGTTATAATGGTTGAAGATCTTTTGTATCTTATAATATTTTTCAATAAGGAGGAACAAAACTCTGGCTTTTACTAGGCTAAAGGCTTCTGCTCCCAATGTTATGGCCGCAAAAAATCTGCTTAGTTACAATGTTTACATGTCAATAAGTATTTATGTTGTCAGCAAAATTGTATATCCTTGCACTTGCCCACAGTGCATATGATGCCATTGACACCATTCTTACCATTCTTGTTTATTATTTATTTATAGTTCATTCAAATGTATTACAAAATCAGCAATAATATGCAATATACTTCTTGGACAACCAGTAACTTGTTTCTTGTAGTAATTTGGTATCAAACCTTCTAGATATGGACCATTGCTCTTACTTTACATCATTTATTTAAAGATAAGACTATTATAAGTAAGTATATGAAGATTTGGGCATGTATTTATGGAGATAAACTTCCATTATGTTATTTACATTAGCCTTGTAGCTCCAAATACAAACTACAGACACCAGATTAAACCTGTCTTGGCTGATCACCTACATTTAATATAAGGGGATAATTGTGTGCATTGTCTGAACTAGTTTCTGTATATTAAGTGATTTTATTGTGCTGCACTGAATTCTCGAATCTGATTGGTCAGAAGGTGTTTCTGTAACAGCAGCTCTAATAAGAATTCTGGCTGTAATTTAAATCACAGGTTTAGATTAATGCACTTTAATACGATATCATTTCTGTAGTAACAACCCACTCACAGGGACATATATGGCAAATGCTCCACTCTAAGTCTAATAATAAATGGATTTCAAAAAGATAAGTTATTATTTAAGAAAAGAAAATGAATATACAGAGTCTCTCCCTACATAGGGGAATTAACACTTTTTAGCAAAATGTCTTCCAAATTTTTTCATAGTTCATGTATATATATATATATATATATATATATATATATATACACTCCTGAACAAAATCTTAAGACCAGGGAAAATATTACAGGTATTTAAACTTCGCACTGGTGGATTGTAACCAGGTTGTAAGTACTTCCTCAAAATGTCAAAAGAAGAAACAAGAGCAAGAAACAAAAAAAAAACAAAAAATAGAGAATAGGCAATTTATTGAAAACTGCATTTAAACTCAAACAGGCTGGTCATCAGCTGATCAAAAGACCATATTTTTTGTAAACAAATACTAGTCTCAGGTAGAATGTGTGCAGTTTTATAAGGAAACGAGCTGTAAGTGTTACTGAGCATCTCGCAGAACCAGCCACAGTTCTTCTGGAGACTTTGGCTGTTGCACTTGCTTCTTATATTTGCAGCAAAACCCAGCAGCCTTCATTACATAATATCTTGCTTTCTTTACTGACATACAAACATTTAATTTTGTGCTGGAAAACTAATGTTTGGAAATCTAAAATGATTTTGTACTGACGCCATAATGTGGAATCCATAAAATAAAAATCTATAACAAAGTTTGTAGTAAAAAAGACTTTTGCACAGTACTGTACAACTGTGTCATGTTAAATAACAATAACATTAATAAACAAAAGAAAATGTAAAATCACTCACCATGGCTCCTACTGAGGAAAAAAACCAGAAGGGCAAAACACTGCAATAGCATTATTACACCTTTTCTCCACTGACCAAAAAAAAAACTTTAAATAAATAATAAAAATAAAAATGATAAAATAAAATAATTAAAAAAAAACAAAGACAGAACTGAGTAATGTAGGAAATGTTTCAGCTTTTTCTCATGAACAGCATCTTACAGCAAATACCTTGAAGACGTTGTAAGACTTTTTAAGCAATTCATCAGAAAATAAAGTGACACAGATTAACACATATTCAGATGTCACAACTTGTGGGTTTTCTTGTTACTAGACACATAGACTCTGCTTGTGTGTATGTGTGTGTGAGAAAGAAAGAGAGAGAGNGCAAACCAGAAGTATAAGGTAAACTCAGAATGTTTATTAACAGAACTTAGATAGACACTTCAAGAACATCCAGCAGTCCTGGTGAGGTAACTAAGAGTAACACAAAGTCTTGGAAAGAGTTCCATAAACTTAGCTTTTCCATAAGCAGGTGAAACATAAGAGAAACATAACCTTTAGTTGATGTAAATTTATTCCAAGTATAAAAAAAACCCTTATCAAAAATATATACATATTTTTACAAATCCACATATCGCAATTATTGGCAACCCATGCATGTAGTACTTTGTGCAACCCTTTTCCATCATAAGAGCACTGAAGCTTCTGCTTTAATGAGCGATGAGATTGGAGAATAAAGAGTAATCTGAGACCGCTCCTTAACACAGAACCTCTCCAGACCTTCCAGGGTCATAGGTTAGTGGAACTTTAGTGGAACTTTCATCTCACCTCACATGTTTGCAATGGTTCTGTGATCACTGAAGAATTTGTGGATTTGTAGGTTTTGGATCATTGTCCTGCTGGAAGATTCAACCACGACTTAGTTCTACCTTCTTTGCAGAGGCAGCCAGATTTTTAATCTCCTCATACTTCATGGAGTCCACGCTTTGTATCTTAACACGTTTCTCAGAGCTTTAGGTTCTATTCCATTGAAGCATCATTTTATGCCACAATCCACCTTGAGTGTCAAAAAAACTCTATTTTTATCTCATCTGACCATAGAATTTGGGGTCTTCAAGTCTCCAGATCTACAAGCAGACCCACGTTCCATGCACTCTAACTATTTGGAAGGTGTGCCTGAGGGAAGCCTGCAACTTTGGTCGGAGTTGGCTTAATTATTAGTATATGGTTCACTGACTTCTGCTGCCAAACAGTGAGTAGCATATTTATTTTTACATGGTACTTTGAACTTTGTATGCCTTCAATTCTGTATTAACCGTGGCTCATTATGTGTAAAGCAGATGCAGTGAATGCCTTTCAAGAGAAGATGAGAGTGTATTTGTTGATTGTGCTGGTGTCTGTTTTCCCAGGTTCTTTCAGTAAAGGTAGGGTTATTAGTAAAGGGTTATTAATTATATTAAAAGTAGTCATTTAATACTGCAAAATACAGAAGTGATTTATCTTGTATATTGCACATTGTTTAGTGCTCTAATGCTTTTACTTTGTGGAGCCGATGGATTAAACTGGGTGTACTTATTTTAACTATGTATGAATCATTATGCAGTCCAAGAGCTGAAGGTGGATGTGGACTTCCGTGGAGATGATGTTCTGCAGATTTACTCCCCAGACGCCCGGCACTGTCAGCTCGCCTGCACACAGCACCACTCCTGTTTATACTTCACATTTATCCGGTCTGATTGGACCAAAGACAACAGGTTAGACTATTTAATTTGACTATTTATAGATTTTATACTGTCGTTATAAGGAAAGCACCCATTTATCTTGGAAAATATATAAAGTTTACTGATCTTTCTACCTTGAAAAATGGAAAAAAAGCTGGAGTAAAAACTGATGGTGCATAATTCAAAAATTTGTGTCCATAATCATTTCAAAGGAGTAAAAAAAACAGTATGAGCAAAATAATAAATTTGTGATTGAAATGGCAGAATATGTAAAGAAAATATTTGTAAATCATCTGCCACATTGTATTAGAGCTCTCTACATGAAAATCTATTTTAAAATCTCTGTATTATTTTAATAACTATTTTCTGCTGAATTGATTTATTAAAATGCCATAATGAAGTAACTGGGTCCTTCTTATTGGTGTTCCTGATTAACTAATTTAAACATAATTTCATTATTTTGAACACAACCATCCACTAATAACAATGAGTAGGGCTGTATACTGTACTTCACTTCTATTTAACTAATATTTGACTTCAAATATTTGACTTTTAAATTAGCAGGTGGAAGTAACTTCAGTATGACTTTCTATGAGCATGAGCTGTCATGTAACATAATCCATTAAAAGTATCCTGCATGGTGTTAATGTGGATTTAACCAGACAGTGCAGTAATTGCCTCAAATTTATATGTAAATGTATGTGATGAGCGTCAAAAGTGAATACGTATCTTTTAAAGGAAATTCTACTGCTACCTGAAGCACACAGCCTCTGGAATTCCATCTCAGGTTCTAAACCTGCAGGGTGTGACCTCAGGCTTCTCACTCAGCTCAGAGTATAAAACAGGCAAGTTCCAACAGTTTTCCTTGTGTGCTATTAAAAGAAAACCAACTGTCTTGTATTTGTATTCCAGATGCTTGGTATTATAAACCAGAGCTAATAAAGCCCCTGTGCTACATGTAAAAATCCATATGTGCATTTAATACTTATAATTTAAAAATCAAATAATTTTTTTATCTCCTCAGATGCCTGTCTGTCATCTATATATCGGGATGTAGATTTCACAGGATCAGACTATCTCCAGTTGACCTTAAATAATTATGATGACTGCCAGAAGCAATGCACCAGTGATCCAAACTGCAAGTTTTTTTCATTCACAACAGAGATCTTCCCAGATGCAAAGAGAAGGTAAAAGGAAGCATTGTTTGAAAATCACCTGCACTTGAGACTTAAGTGCAAAAGATACCTCTAAATTAAGTGGGGAACATTATCTAAAGTTGTGTTGCACAGGTGCATAGCTTGATGTTAACCAAAATTTGAATTTCAATATGGAATTTTGTTGTTAGAGCAAATAGTCCAATTTTGTCACTGGGTTTCATTCAGCTTGTGTCTTGCGTGATGATGTCCTGTGATAATAATATTATTTTGTTAATTATAAGAGGAATACTTATACATAGTTAGGCAAAGGAAAAAAAAATGCTGGTCAAAATAGTGCACACTGTTTAGAGAAAAAAAGGAAGCAAAAAGAGTCAGCTCTTATTACTGAAATGAGATGGACTTCCCATCAATAAGCTACTGAGTGGATATTGTGCAAAAGATTTTGATGAAGGTCAAGGTCAAAATCGCAATTTCTGTTCGTTACATGCACGTAACTCTGAATACAGCACACTGTGTGTATCCTGGTGCATTTTTACTAGTCAAAGTTGCTCTTGTCTGTGCAGGAAACAATGCTTTCTAAAGTACAGTTGGACTGTTCCAATACCACCAGAAATCCATAACACACCTGGTATTACCACAGGTTTTTCAGATTCATTGTATGCTAAGGCTAAGGGAACCAAAAAAGGTAATTGATATCGCTCATGGTATGTGTTGGTATATAATTCTTAATTGTTGAAGTTAATATCAGAATTTTAGTAATCATTATCCTTTCTCCAGAATGTAATGAGGAGGTCCTTGCCGACACAGACTACCCAGGAAATGACTTTGAGAACATCCCTGCTGCTTCACCTCAACACTGTCATTTTCTGTGTAGCACGCATCCCCGCTGCACCCATTTTTCATATACAACTTCAAAATATACTACAAGTAATACCTGGTAAGTGCCAAAACTAACTGCATCCAAATAGGCTAAATTTGTCCTTGTCAAATTTTATGGTACAATTAATATGGTGCAGATGTTAAACTGAAGCAAAAATTAACAAAATAAGATTAAATAAATTAAGGTGAAAAGAAAATTACTACAAATTGCTTTGGAGTTAATGCATGAACCTGGTTCCCCATCATCTTGGGCTCTTTTCCTCTTTTCTCCCCATTTTTTTAAAATATATTTAAACATGCCCCTGACCATCACTGATCACTCAGTCAAACTGTCCTCTACACCTCAGAGAATATGAATTTACATATTGTTCTACATGTATGCTAAAATCTCACTTTGGTGCAGTCAAGAGGGCCTTGGTCATCTTATAAAAACACACCAGATACTATGGAACCCAAAGATGATTCATTTTCAGAGATTAATTAAGGGGTTAAGGAAGGAGTCAAATGTTGTCATACTAAAGGGAAGGGTTTTTTATTCTGTCAAATTCCACCAATGTTAATGATAAGGTCAATGGACCTATAAACTGATTTTGGACCATTTTTTTTTCTGTTTCTATATTTTGTTATGTTTTAGGAAACTGGTTTCATATGTTGAATGTATCGTGTTGTGACCGAAAATTAATACATGTAATACATGTAAATGTATAAGATGAATCAAAATGATTCTGACTCTGAAAAGAAAATCTGTATTTTGATGTCCTAAATATTTATAAACTGATTTTCCCTACAGGTACAAAATGCGTTGCTTCCTGAAGTCGAAGGAAGATGTAAGCCAGCTGGTGCCTACTAGAGTAGAAGAAGTTTATTCTGGATTTCCAGCACGAAACTGCATTCTGTCAAACGGTTAGATTTTTTTTTTCTACTTGAGCATGCTAAAGTTGTACAATTTAATTTATTTTGCTTTGTGTCTTTTCTTACTTTATCCTTTTTTCTCCCCTAGTTTGGGCAACAACACGCTATGGAAGTTTTGACTTCTTTGGCTATGATAACCGTTATTTTCTAACAAACACATCAGAAACCTGTAGAGAAATGTGCACAGCAGACCCATACTGCCAATTTTACACTTATGTCCTATCATCTTTCCATGATAAGAGCGTCAGGTAAATATATAATATATGTATTGTAGTGCATTTAAAAATGTTCAATTGAAAACAATAACCTGATTAGGTAGCACAAGATAAAAATGAGACTATTAATATAACCCTATTATTTTCCCTACTAACTTAGGAAAATGACTGATTTATCTGTTTGTGAATGTGTTGGTCTGTTTGTACACATGCATTTTAAGTATTTTCATTATTCCAGGCATAGATGCTACATGAAGCAGGTCATGATTTTGCCCAGTCCTAAAAAGGTGGTGTATATGCGTGGTGTGGTATCTGGCTTCTCTCTGAGGAACTGTATTACTGGTGAAGATGAATCTACTGCCCACCTTGGTTTGTTGGTTTAAGTGGTACAAAAATGGGCATAATGATTTCTACTAATTTTCTTATATTTTGACAGGAAATTACACAAAATGGAAGTGACTCAGTTGCAAGTTAAATTACAAACAATATGCGTTGCTGGTTTTAGATATTTTACCACTTGAAAAAATGGATGTATCAACTTTAGATGTAGTGATAGCTCAAAAAATAATGTTTTGTGCAGGTTAACAGAAGAGTGTGGGATCAGATCTTAGGAATGCCAGGGAGCTGTTTTGCTCAACTATATGGCTGAAATGTATTAAGATGTCAATGCCTAAATGAACTATACGTAAATAAACTCCTGATCAAAATCTTTAGACCAGGGAAAATATTACAAACTTTGCACTGGTGGATTGTAACCAGGTTGTAAGAACTTCTTCAAAATGCCAAAAGCAGAAACAAGAGCAAGAGACAAAAAATAGAGAGTAGGCAATTTATTAAAAACTGCATTTAAACTCAAACAGGCTGTTCATCAGCTAATCAAAAGTTTAAGACCGTAGCCTTTAAAAGTTAAAATCTGTGCTAAAATATGGCTTTAATGTCATTGTCCTTCAGACAGTCACACTGTCATGATCTCCTGATGGCAAAAACAAAAAGGCTT
>CM074946.1:25934690-25959475 GCA_037577455.1 Pangasius macronema
TGGTTATGATCCACCAGTGCGAAATGCGAATACTTGGAATGTTTCCCCCGGTCTTAAGATTTTGTTCAGGAGTGTGTCTATATATATACTTTTTTTTTCAGACAGCCTTTAAGAATGCCTTTGACAAAAGAAGAGAGTATTGAAATCATTCTCATGGCTGGATCTGAAAGCTGTCGCAAGGACTTTAACAGGAAACATGGCAAGCACATCACACACGACACTGCTGCCAAACTAGGAGCCAAAGTTGGGAGAGACGACTCTGTGTGTTTACAATGATAGCAATCATGCTGAGAATGTTTTGTAAATAAAGTTACATTTTGATAAAAAAGTGTTCTTTCCCTCTATATATGGAGATTATTGGCACACCCTGTACTGAAGCTTTCTGTAAGGAGACATTTATTTAACATTTATAGAAGGAGTCTCCAGTGTCAGCTGTTTGTAATGGTCAGTACGTTTTCCACCACAGGACAGACGAATTTCTGCTTTCTTCTCTTATTAGCTGGTGAGTTGATATCAGCTGATGTAAACGGAACTGACATCTTTTTTTTTCCTTATTGATTGAAACGGAAATGACATGCTGATACTCTGTGGAACTTTTAAATCCTCTTTTTTTTGTAAATTGACAACCTACTAATCCCATTTACACTGCATTTCATCTAACTGTACTAAAGCAATTTACACATATCCAAAAACATACATCTGTGTTCAACTAATTTCAGATGCATACCATAGATGCTGCATTATTCTCTCAGATGAAAGTCCGCATTTGTTGCTATTGTCCACATTGTTACTCATACTATAGGATACAGAACAACCCAGAAAGCATGACCAAACTGCGCTTTGAATGCTTCAGAAATATAGTCGACTAACACAATGAGCTAAACAGACTGAATGATCCAGGCGGTAGGTTTTTGCTATCTGCGTGCGCAAGAACACGTCACTTCACGCGCATGGCACAGGACTGCTGGTTTGGGCTCTCGTGATTTTGTTCCGGGTGGTGCAGTTCCATCCTGCCTACTCACCTGGAGGAGCAGTTTGACTCTCTCGAGCGGAGCCACGGTGGTTTCTGATACCGCGGCGGCGATGCAAACAGCCAGGAAGTCCTTGGCGAAGGTGACTGCGGACTCGCTCATGCTCCAGCCTACAACCACAGCAGCAAGTGTCGTCGCAGTCGGGGGATCAGACATCAGCGTGTTCACCTGGAAAAGGTGATGTGATGTTGGGCGCCTCCCAACATCGCCATGGTGTTACAGTGTTACCGGTTTCCAGGCGTGGAGTGAGCAGTGAGAGCGCGCTTACGCACGACGCGCACAAAGCGTACAGGACGTGACTGTAGCAACGCTACAAAGAAATGAGAATAATCAGGGATGCTTCTTATGTCTTTAACTGCGCCTTCTCGTTTCCTTCCCTCCATCCCTTCCCCCGTTCTTAGCTTCATCCTCCAAGGAACCAAGGAGAAAGCGAAAACGTCTAAATGAGACTTCCTAGCGTCACTAGTGTCACTTTAAGGCGACTTTAGTCATCATCATCATCATCATCATTATTATTATTATTAGTAGTAGTAGTAGTAGTAGTAGTATTTGTAAAATATAGATGATATTTAATAAAATTTTCTGATCAAGGTTTATATTACATTCTTGCATCTTTCTTTGCCTACTTACATTTATGGATAAAGTATTTTCATGTGAAATCTAAAGATTCAATATAAACGTCTATTACTACCCATATCACTTCCCCAATGATGAAACATAATATCATGTTTGCTTAGAGGGATTTTAAATCTATATACAACCAAAAGGTTTAGACATTCATATAATCATAGGTGAGAAATAGATTCAAAGTTAAAATGTACAATTTGTGTCAACATCCACCTTAAATCTTCCCACAGGTTCTTGGCCAGAAAGCCTGCCATACTTTTTTTTTTTTTTTGCCGTAATGTGGTGTTAACACGTTATGTTTGTGCATTTGTATGTTTCCATTTTGTTACTGAGGGAAACTCTGGTGAATCTTGATGCTTTACCGCCACCTATTGGTGTGGGATTGGTGCTCAAACAACTTACAAATGATGGATCAACATGAAAGATCCAGTTTTATAATGAATTTGGAATATATTCTGATCAATGTCTTTTGGGGGAATTTGGATTGTTCTTCATAAACATAAATACAATATATTGTTAAACAGTTTGATGCAAACAAAGCAAGAAACAGATTTATAGGGAGTTGGCAACACTTGGAAAGATGAGATGATATTTTCATTATTTTTAGGATTTGAAGCCAAGGATGTGGTCAGCATCAAATTCACATATGCTTGACTAATATGCTACATATACATAAGATGTATATGTAAGTGTGTAGGGAGCTCTGGGTAGAGATAGTACCTTTGTAGCCTGGAAGCTGCACTCTTAAAGTGGGTAGGCGTACTGGTCCTCATCCAGCTCCTAAATCTCTCACATGCTAGCTCCAAGCGCCACACCCCTGGGACATCCAAGGACTAAACAATGTGAGGGGTTGATGTTAACACTGCATCACTAGGCATACAGTCTTCCTGAATGAAGTCACTGGCCAGGGCAGAAGGGGTCTACTGATCTCAACAGCCAAGTGTTAATGATGATGGCATGCAACTTGCTTGTGGACTGCAGCTTTGGCCTACCAGCTATGGTTTGAAATTGGAGGGGAGGCAAGTCTCTTCACCTTTGGGCAACAATCTGCCTAGAAGAGGGAAACTCTGACCAAAAATCTGTGACCTGAGGACCTTCCTGTTATCCAACTTGTTAGGCACATGAACCAAGGTTTTAAAGGGTAGGTCCAGTTTCAACCTTAAAGCTCCCCTGCACAGGCATGAAGGAACATATTCACATCCGTCTCCCAATATACTCCAAGTCCTGCAGCGATGTGTAAGGGGCGAAAATAGCAGGTTGATGATGTCACTGGAAGACTCAGTCTTAATCATCATTGCAGACTCCACAGCTTCCAGACCTGCAGACTTGCCCACAGGTCACTGCAAAACAACCAACATGCTATGCTGGTTAGTGTGTATGCTCCATCCATCCATGCAAAACCAGAGGACAAAGACAAGTTTTATTCTGACCTACACAGTCACTTAAAGAGCATCCCAAGAGAGGGCAAGTGGGCCAAGACTCAGAAACATGGACAGGAGAACTTGGGAAACATGGTATTGGGAACTGCAATTACAGTGGGCGCCTCTTTTGGCATTTTGCACAGAGCAGCATCTTGTAATTACCAACACCATCTTTCAGCAGGACAGACTGAAAACAACTTGGATACAGCCTTGGGCCAAAGAGTGACATCTCATAGACTATGTTCTACTGTACCAGCGAGACTTAAGATATGTCCTGCACAACAGAGTGATGCCCAGTGCAGAGTGTCATACTGACCACTGCCTCGTTCACTGCAAGCTCAACCTCCTGTTTAACAAGGAGTCTAGGAGAACAAGTGCTCAAAAGAAAAAGTCCAAGGTTAGCAGCTTACAGTCAGCTGAAGTCAAAGAAAACGTCCAAGCAAGATTACAGCCTGGTGTTGAAGATTCTAAGCACTCTACTCACTCCCCTCCAGAAGAACTATGGGAACACTTGAAGGTCTCTATCCTGCAGACATCCAAAGAAGCCCTTGGGCTCACAACCAAGAAGAATCAAGACTGAATTGATGAAAACAAACAGGGGATCAAAAAATTATTGGCAGAGAAGAGATCAGTATGCCAGACTCACCTGGCTCAGCTGTCTTGCAGCCTTCCGCACTGCATGTCAGTGCTTCAAGAGAGCCAGAAGAAATGGTGGACAGACCTGGCAGAGAGGAACCGGCTTTGCGCAGACAGAGAGCTGATCTTCGGACTTGTAATTAGAAGACCAAGGAAGAAGATGCAGATGCTCCACCAACCTGCATACAGTGAACAGTACCCCCGTCTCCATATCCTCATCAGCCAGACAAAGTTGAAAGCACCAGTTCACCTACTTGGGGTGTACCATTTCCTCAGATGCCAAAATTCACAAAGAAATAGAAATCAGCTGGCCAAAGTGAATGGTGCCTTTGGCAGTTTCAACAGAGGAGTCTGGAACAACAAAGACTTAAAGAAAGGCACCAAGATTGGTGTGTAAAGATCTGTCATGCTGACCACCCTCCTGTACAGATCTAGATCATTGCCAACCCAAGATTGTGCTGTACAGCGAGCTGTGTTCTGGCTACTGCAACAGAGAGGCACCACAGAAGAGATTCAAAGAACTTTTCAAAGCGATGCTTGCCACATCGATCTCTGCCATTGATCTGCTCAAGCTGCTGATCGTGTGGGCTGGTGACACACTGTTCAGCAGGCTGTATCCTCCCTGCTGAATGCTCGAAGAGCCAGCCTTGAGGAAAAAAAGAGCCAGCAGAATAACCATGAAACCACAGCAAACAGCCCTGACCATACCACTGCGGCTGAGCCTGCCTGTCCTGCATAGGCCTTGTCAGCTACAAGCAAACCCCTTTCCTGACCTTCAATCATCAGCCAAGCCAAGAAGACACATAAGATGTACTACTGTAACAAAATAACCATAAGATAAGTTTAAATCATGTACAAATGTTTAAAATTTTTATCATTTTCAAGATGTCCCAAATTACCAAACAAGTTTTGTACATCATGGTTCAGGTTAATTGGTCTTAAAGTACAATAAGCGGAATGAGGAAATGTGAACTGATATAACTGATACATGAAATACCCAACAACTATGCTTAAAAGCTGCAGTGATGGATTTTATGTGCATTAAATTATGTTTTAGGAAGCATCTTAAGAAGCAGGGGAATAAAGTATACAGGGAAATATAGATATTATTATTATTATTTTTACAAATTCTGTTACTGAAATGTGATTTATTGATGCCATAAGTATGCAACAAATAACTTGAGGATGAAAATAAAAGCCAATGAAGATGTATCCCAAATGACCAGTTAAAATGGTTTTCAGCCAGTCTTGACAAAAGGGTAAGCCATGCTTCTTTAGAATATGATATGAATATTTTCCTTCATATGGACATAGTCAACACTTTGAGGATTTCAGAAATATATCGAGTGTGTGGGGGATTTGTTTTATTAATAGTAAGAAAGTTTAGAGAAGTCTCAATTCAATCTTTGACAATTAGCCTGCCAAGAGACACCCCAATTTTGTGCGCATGCACTTTCCCATTCAGCCTAGTGCATCACTAAATAGCACTTCAGTATGCATGATATCTGCAAGAGGGGGAAAAAAACAGGTTTTGTTCAGTTATTCAGTCTGAATTGCATCCTGCATTTGGTCCACGCGCTCAGCTGAAACAAAAGCAGGCGTGTGGGAATTAAACTCGCACAATGTGACAGCCCCGCCATCAAGCCTAAGCCATCTATTAGAGGTGACTAACAGCGTTTAAGCGGCTGAAGCCGTTTATAAATGCGCCCTCACGCGCCGCACCGCAGCTCACTTTCCACACGCGCGCGGCGCTCGAGGTGGTCACGCGCTCCGGCTGTGAATCCAACACTCAGTACACGTCGAGAGCCCGTACGTGTAGGCAGGCTTGCAGAACTGGAAAGTGAAATCATGTCCGCGGTGAGCGCGCTGTCTTTCTTCAAACCCCTCCACGCGACCGTGTCGCCCGCGAGACAGCGGCGTCACACACTTCCGGCCAGCGAGTTCCGGTCCCTCAACACCGAGGACGCGATCAGTGTGTTCGAGATCGAGAGAGAGGGTGAGTGACACACCACACTTCCACACTTCCACACTTCCAGGCTTCACTGTGGCTTTACAGACTACATTTTCTAAGACATATATCTAATTCATTCATTTATTTAAATGACTATTTATCCAAGTTACTAGCCTGATGTTTTATTTTACGATTTAATGTTTTAACCGGAAAAAAAATCAGTTCAAACAATAAAAACTTTTTCAAAGCAGACATTCAGGGGATTCACAGACTGTACACCCTTCCCAAATGAAATTTGTGCATAAATAGTATACTTCAAGTATGAAGGGAATTTTTTTTTCTTCAAAAATTACTTTCTGGAAATACATCTAAAATATACTTTTATGCATTTTTCCAAATGAAAGCATTTCCAAATTTTAAAGTAATACCTTCACACACTTCAGTATGCTGTAAATGTATTTCTTAACATACTGAAGCACACTTAAACATACGCATAGTTTAATCTAGTTGAATTCATTTAAACATAGCTTCATTACAATTTAAATATACTTGTCATAAGATGCTCCAGAAGTAACTCATTCAGCATGCATTAAAGTATGGATAAAGCCTTAACACTAGAAGTATGTACTTGTCATATTAATTCAACTTTTTAAAAGTGCACATAAATACTTTTCTTTTAAAAAGTCAGGCACATTTTTGTTCTACAAAAACGATCAATATTATATTTATTATTTCTATTGTATTAATATGCTTGTATAATTGTATTAATTAAATCATAAATTGTTGTAAGTATGTACTTTTGAGATTGTAGAACTAAAATAAAAATTGCTATATTAAAAAAAATGTAAAAAAAAAAAAAAAAGAAGTTATTTTTTAGTTTTGTCTAAAAATGATCAGTTAAAGCGAAGAAAAGAAATATATATTGAGTTTCTTCAATTTTTCAGAATATATATATAGTCTAGAATTAAAATCAAACTTTTATCCAAAATATTAAAGTGCGCTCTTTTGAAACAAAAGGTATTGCACTGGCACTTTTTTTTTTTTTTTTTTTTTTTGCAAAGTACAAAAAATGTACATGTACATACGAAAAGTACAGCCCTCCATTTATGTGCCATAGTAGTCTTTTTTGAAATATATACATTCAGTTTCCCAGGTCAATACAGTTTTAAATAAAAGGTTCAAATGAGTCTCAAGTATTTTGCACCCTTTTTACTGATTAAGCTGTGTGCCCTCCTCAGCTTTCATCTCGGTGTCTGGCGAGTGTCCACTGCATCTGGACGAGGTGCGACACTTCCTCACCCTCTGCCCCGAGCTGTCCCTTGGCTGGTTCGTGGAAGGCAGGCTCGTCGCCTTCATCATCGGCTCGCTGTGGGACCAGGAGCGGCTCACCACAGTGAGTGTACACTCACGCCTCAGCAAAGAGCAGAAACATTACACCTGTAAAGCTGTTATTTAAAAAAAAAAGCACATTACAGTATTTACAGCAGACACTGTAGATGACAAGGTTAAGACATTTACACTAAAATATACAAACCTCCAGGAATAGGACAAGGAAAAGAGCAAGACAAACCAGCCTGCAGACTGTACACATTAGGAAAACTTGAATGCTTGGAGGAATGAATATGTTTTTAAATTGGATATAAAACTGTCTCTTGTGAGGGATGACCCGGGTAAGCTGTGAAAGATAAATTCAGCAACTGAAGAGCTGAGTTTAATAAGCGCCCGCACACAGACAGACAGTATAAAAAACACTTTATGCAATTGTAAAGATGCACTTAAGGCAACAGTGTAAAATCCCGTTCTCTGTCTGACTGTCCTTCAAGTTGGTCCAAAATAAGGACACTTGGAAGATAGCTGTATTTATAGATATCCTGCCTTCTGAGCGAGTCCAGCTTTACTTTGCGAGGGCAGGAAAAAAGTTAAAACATTAAATCTAGCATCCTAAAATGCTGTTTTGGTTTGTTCCTCTGGAGGAAGCTTTATGCAACAAAAGGTATCACTTTCACAAAAGGGTCCATGTAGAACCAAGCAACCAAATAACCACTGAGGAAGCCTTTTCATTTAAGACTGGAGGTAGTCTCTCTTTGAATGAAACACAGTATAAAATGATAACAACCCTGATCACAGAAAACATATAACCTTGATATGGTGAAGATTTCTACAGACATTTAGGGAAGGAGTCTCCAGTGTCAGTGCTTTGTATCAGTCACATAGTTTTCCACTTTTGGGTTTCTGACAAGCTGCGTTTTATTTCTTACGTATCGTATTGGCAGGATCACGCACGGCAAGTCCGACGTCCTGACTTGCATCATTAAAGTATGTATCACTCATCTTGAGTTATCAGGAAGTAACCCTATCCTCTTTTTGTCTCCCGTTCCTTCCAGGAAGCTTTGACGCTTCACAAACCTCACGGCACCACGGTCCACATCCACGTGCTGGCCGTGCACCGTACGTTCCGGCAGCAGGGCCGCGGTTCCATCCTGATGTGGCGCTACTTGCAGTACCTGCGCTGTCTGCCGTACGTGCGCCGCGCTGTGCTCATGTGCGAGGATTTTCTCGTGCCCTTCTACCAGAAATCCGGCTTCAAGGTTCAGGGCCCATGTGAGATCACGGTGGGGCCACTGACCTTCATCGAGATGCAGTATGCCGTGCGTGGCCACGCCTTCATGCGCCGCAACAGTGGCTGCTGAGTTTACGCAGCTAACGTTGCTTCCTTTCGTTACCCCAGATGCCAAAGCAGGGTGGAGTGGGAGGCTTAGTCTGGCGGGGAAGTTTTGTCGCAGCTTCTGCTTCGAGTGTAGGTTACGCCTGTGGTGTTGCTACGCGTTTGTCCACATTTGTAAATAAAAAAAATGAAAGGAGGAAAAGAAATAAACAAAATAGCTGGCTTCATTGACGAGTACGATAATACTGATGCATTTTGACCTCCATTCCATATCTTTAAAATTATCCAGGAGAATATGTTTTTGTGTCCTTTACATTGAGAAATGTTCTGTTTATCTCATTTGAGCACTTTTGCTTTATTTTTATATCACTTTTTTTTTAATAAACTGTTCATTATCAGAAAGGAGGCAATGGTGGTAGGTAAAGAGGAACAGACCGTGTGGAGGAAACACTAATGACATGGTGTTAGGGGTGGGTGATATGGTAAAAAAAAAAATCATAGTGGTGAATTTATAGTTTAAATTATAGTTAAAAAAAAAAAAAAACGACCAGAAAAGGCTTGATAATTGAACACCCGATGGGACAAACAGCAACATGTTAGCACAAATAACAATGCAGTCAGGGATAGAAAGTTACTGATACTCTCAGAAATCACACTAACAGTTCATCACCATATGAGTATTGTATCGTCCTATCACCCTGCCATACATGGTGTGCACGTGCGGTTATAAACAGTTCCTCGGTCGTTAAGCTGTAGTGATATTTCAGCCTTGTTGTTGAGTGTCTTGTGGTTGTCCTGGATGTTTGTTTTGTCGACACATTAAAGCAGCATTGACTTGACACCCTGCTACTGTGCTCTCTTCTAAGTGGAGACCTAGAATGATTGATTCGAACAAATTAGCAAGTGCTCTGCGAAGGACAACACAAGGACAGGTTCCAAATCCTGTCCATGTGAAAGATAAATTTAGACCCTGAGGAACTGCTTAGAATTTTTTCCCCCTCCTTCACATCTAAAAGATTTTAAGAAAGAAATCAAGTTAAACCAAATTAACAAATCAACCAAAGAAATGATAGGCAATTCTTTGCTTGCAAGGATACGTTAATACTGAACCCAAGAAAATCATATTTAGCTACAGCGTTTGGCTGTCGCTAAGGTGTAGACGGCTTTATCTGCATTATGGAGCATTACAGGCGGGTTTAGTCCAGCACCTCAAGTAACCTTTCCTAAACCTGTTCATGGAATCCAATATTTAGAAGTCACAGAATTGGTCAAGCTAAATATGTCCAATATTTATTATTATTATTATTATTATTATTTTGCCTTTTGCAGTAGACATCCACCACCTTTGCCTCTGTGGAGTCTTGAATCAAGACATCTATGATTTTATACATGTTTTGTAAATAGAGAAATAATAAAGAACAGATTTTTCACTATTTCCGCTGCACTAGTTTTCATATTGTAGAATAGTGAACAAATGAACACAGTCAAAGTTACCAAAAACCTTTTTCCTACATTGAACATTAACAACTACAGTGCTTTCACCCTCTGTGACAAAACCAGATAATATGTACATACAAATGAGAACATCCACAATACTACACTTATACACCCAATTTCCTTAGTAAAAGTGTTACATGGCCTTAATTTGCATACTGAAACTCGATTGGCTCTTCCATCTTTTGATGTAATAACACTGACCAAATAATGGATTTTTCCAACTCCACATTTCTTTCACAATTAAATGCTCTAAAATCTTACAATATTCGTACTTTACTCAACCCTCCTCCCAACTAACAAAACAAAGAACTGATTACATTCTATATAATATTGTACAGAGAGCCATAGAGCTCATTCTAGACATCAAATATGTAAAACAGGAAAATATTTTAATGACATGACATTTATTTTATGAAAAGTTCATGTTTGGTTGTTCATATAAATAGAACAGAAAAGTTACATGAATCAGTTGATAAAGTACAGAAGTTTGGCCCAGTACTTTTAAATGCACAACATTACATTTTCAGGTTATCAAAAAAATGTAAAGATCATCCATTCCCTTTTTATTTATATATTTATAAGGCACGGTACAATTTTATTAAAGTAGAAAAATTATTTCGAACCAGAAATGTAATGGCAGTTTGATTTTAAAACATACAAAAGTGATAACTCCACAACAATAAAAACAATACATTCAGGTTATTTGAAACGCAGTTATGTAAACTTTCGAGTCCATCCAGGAAGTCAAGTGCTGCCTCGCAGGCCACAAACAGGACATGCCATTACTTGGTCAGTTCCAATCAGTGACCTGTATGACACAGGTTGGAACATCCAGTTCTCGTGTGCAGCATTGTGCATGGCAGCCAAATGGCAATGAAATGTTCGCAGTGTGTCTTCTGTCATCAGATGTGTTGAACAGCAGACGCTAAACCAGCTTAACTGCATTGCGCTGGTGATTGAACATGACTAATCAAAGCCTGCTATTGTGAGATTATCACAATCAGGCTATAATCCATTTCGGTCATTGGTTTTTCTCTCTCTATAACCCAGACACCTACTGAGGCCACAATGTCTCATCACCTGACATGGGTGAGATTGCTGGACAGTTCAGAATTGTCCAGAATGTTCTGAACACTCAGCTAACATTAGTTGTAAAAAACCTAAGATGACTAAATTTCCTAATCAAAGTACATCAAGAGTTAAGAATGCCTCATATCATAATAACATCATTATTCCTCATTATGAGAAACAGTGAAATTATTTTTTAAAAATGCATGTACACATATGTAAGGAATTAAATAGGTTGGTTGTAGGTGTGCTGTTATAAGAAAATAATCAACGATCTTGTGGTGGTGAAGTTGATCATTTTCCAATAACACATCCTCAACACTCATACCACAGCAATTTGCCAATGCTAGCAATGTTTTCTTTATTACAAATTTATTTATTACACATTTAATGTTGTGAAACATCCACAAAACAAGTTCTTGTTAACAATTATGGTATAATCAGTTATTCCCTCACCTGCCTTTCTATTTTCTCTCTATTACAGTTTAAAGAAACAGCAAAACCTTCCGTCCTGAAGTCGTGTCAGAAAATTTAAAGGAACAGTTTTAACTGTTACAATGTGCTGACACTGGAGACTCCTTCCAAAAACATTAAATAAACGTCTCCTTTTTTAATACGTTTACGTGGAGCATCCACCATATATATCCCTGTGAAACTTGTTACTATGGAAACGAGAACAATTAATTATAAAACTTAAAGCATTAATATAAACCTTGCAAGAGTCGTGCTGTTAAAGAAATCAACATCTTCTGACCAATCAGAATCGAGAACTCAACAGCGCTGTGGTATAAGCAACAACAATTGGTTTGACAATATAAAGCAAATTCCAGCAACTCACAATATTGTAGTGAACATTTTAAGGTCTTGCTACTACTTCTAATCTGAGGAGCTAGGGAATGATTTTGAGTAAACAAATATCTCGTCCTCAGAGTGTTAGAAACAATGACAGCTAATAAACCTGTATCCTGAAGGGGATTAGTCCTTTCCGGTTAAAAGGTTAAACACACAGCTTTTTTTTGTAAAAACATACAACACTATGATAATATAAATAACACTATGATAATATCAAAACCTGAGGAGATACGTTATTACTGTAGATTTTATTATGGTACATGTACACACCATGTTGCCAGTTTATTATACCATCATGCCAACAAGTTCCCGTTAGCTTCAAATCACTCTCAGCCTTTTTTAGTTGTTTTGACTAAAGTGAACTTTTATATTTACAAAGGTATACTAAACTAGGACACTATATGGCCAAAAGTTCGTGGACTTGACGATCACGCCCATATGTGGGATTTCCGCAAGCTGTTGCCACAAAGATGGAAGCAGACAAGTGTCTAGGATGTCTCTGTATGCTGTAGCTTTAAGATTTCCCTTCACTGGAACTAAGAAGCCCAAATCTGTTCCAGCATGACAATGCCTCTGTGCACAAAGCGAGGTCCATGAAGACATGGTTTGCCTAGGTTGTAGAGTAAGTCAAGTGGCCTGCACAGAGCCCTGACCTCAATCCCACTGAACACCTTTGGGATGAACTGGAACGCCGACTGCGCCCCAGGACTCCTTGCCAAAAATCAGTGCCTGACCTCACTAACGCTCTTGTGGCTGTATTGACACAAATCTACACAGCCACAGTCCAAAAGCTAGAGGAACGTTCCTAGAACCTTCCTAGAACAATGAAGGTGGTTATAACAGCAAAGCAGGAATTAAATTTGGAATGGGATGTTCAACAAGCACATACTGGTGTGATGGTCAGGTGTCCACAAACCTTTGGCCATATAGAGTACCTAATAAACTGGCAACTGCGTCTTAGCAATTCTCGGTCTCAAGTGACAGAGGCAAGGTAATAAAAGGTATAAAGAATTGATGCATTGGTAGTGGCATACCTGGTGTCATAAGAGCTAAGCACAGACATTTAAGAAATTATAGGGATTCTCCAGGATTATACAACATAATCTCTAACCACTGAATATGTTCCTCATGGGCTTTTACCTCACACAATAACACTGACACATTTCCCTTGAATGAAAAAAAAACCAAAAAGAAAAGAAAAACCTGTTCACTTAGAAAGGAAGACCACTGGCAAAAGATTGTACAGGAACTCAAGGCCAGAAAATAGGCCTTAACTTCCTGTATATGAACTTGTGATTATCTCTGTATGACAAACAGGAAGGAAGCTTTTGAAGAAAAATTACTGCAGAAATCTAACCTTGCTTTGACCTTGACCCTGTTTGGATCAATTTCAAAATCAACCACCTAGTAGAAGAGCCATAAAAAGTACTAAACTGCACCTTTCATTATCATTGGGGTTGTACCCTCAAGGGTGCATCTTCTGTACCTTTAGTATGTACCTTTTATGTGGTAACGTATGCAAAATGTAGCGTAACCTTTAAAATAATTTCAAGTACATAACTGGACTTCAAGGATCATCCTTGTAACGTCTTGTACTTTAAAGGTACACTACATACAAAAGATGTACCATTGAGAGTACCACCCCAGTGGCAAGGAAAGTCTATGAAGTGAAGGACGATATGCGGGCAGCATGGTGGTGCAAGGGGTAGCATTGTTTCCTCACACCTCCAGGTTCCCCAGTTGGATCCTGAGCTTCGGTTACTGTCTGTGTAAAGTTTCAGTGGTTTCTTCCGTGTTCTCCGGTTTCCTCCACCCTCAAAAACAGATAGGTAGCTCATAGGTATATTGCCACTAGGTCTGAATGATTGTCTGAATGGACGTCGCATGCTGCCCAGCGATGGACTGGTATCCTATCCAGAGTGTATTCCCGTGTGCTCCCCTCACACTGAGTGATCCTGGGATAGGTTCTGGATCCACCCTGACCTTGACCAGCAGCAGTTACTGCAGCTAAATGAATAATTAATGCAACACCCACTTTACCCATGCTGACCATCCAACACTGGTGTAATATAGCAAAAATTCATTTTTGTTACTTATGCTTTGCTAGCAGACCTATAAACCTACGGAGGTAACGCATTACCACAAATACCTTCCTCTTAAAAAGATTCACACCTTAATATATGGTAGATAGAGATCATGTTAAATAATGCTGGAGTGTCACTTCAACCTAAACATATGGACACAAAAGGTATCATTCAATATCCTCTACAGTGTTCTACAGTGTAATAACATGGCACCTACCTGCCAATCAATAAACTGCTAGTTTAAGGCAAGGAACCAAGATGTACCCTGATGTAGTATTTGTGTCAATAAGAAATTTGTGAATGATTATAAATATTGTGCTTAAAACCCCTGCACAAATCAGTGGATTTCAAAGAAACTGTACATGACTTGGTAATGCCCCCAAAACTTTAGCAGTAGTACCACTGTGGCATCTGTAAGTCAGCTTTTCTAATCCCTTACTTCTTCTTGGTTCTTTACAGTAGTTGGCTTCCAGAAACATATTATCTTGCAGTACTGTTCACTGGACTAGCATGGCTACAAGAATGCAAGTGCACCACATGGTCAACATTGTAGTGGCCAGGGATTGCATGCTAGGTAGCACACAGCCTGCAAATCATTTGTCCTCTTGCCAAATGAGTAAAACTGCTAGTGTGTTAGTGGCCAAAGCGGTCATTATCATAGCGCTCGCAGAACTTGCTGGTGAAGGGGATGCAGGTTAGATACTCGAGCCAATTCCAGTTGATGGGGTAGATGTAGAACCAGACGATGAGCGAGGAGAACAGCCCCACATACACGAGCATTGACAGGATGATGAGTACGCGCTTGCGGTACTTGTCGAAGGTGCCGAAGGTGACGTAGGGCAGGAAGGCGAAGGACAGCAGCAAGCCGCTGAGGAAGCCGAAGATGTGGGCGATGTTGTCGATCCATGGCAGCAGGCCACAGAGGAAGAGGAAGAGAACAAGGCCGAGCAGCTTGAGGAAGGCATTCCATGGCTTCTCCAACATCTGCCAGCCCTGAAAGAGCTCCACAAACAGGCACGCTAGCAGACCAAACTGAGAGCCTGCTGGACCCACCTGCATTACAGGGGAATAAACAGAAAAGGAGAATGATTTCCTGACATGTTTGTAATTTTCTTTCTTCTAATTTTGCTTTCAACTCTTTCTTTCCCTTCTTACTTTTTCATCTTTTACTTACTTGCTGCTTTTTCTACTTCCTTTCTTTACTTTTTGTGTAATTCCTTACTTCCTTAATTCCTCTCCTTCCTCACCTCGTTCCTACTTTCTCTCCTTCCTGTCAGTCTTCCTCTGCTTCCTCACCTCCCTTTCCTCTGTCATCATCTTTTCTTTCTTCAACTCCTTCCATCTTCTCCTTCCTCACCTCCTTTTATTCTCTCTTCTTCCTCACCTCCTTTCTTTGCTTCCTCACCTTCCATCTTCTGCTCCTTCCTCACCTCCTTCTCTCATCCTTTGCTTCCTCACTTATTTCAACCTTCCTCTTCTTCCTCACCTCCTTCCATCTTCCTCTCCTCCTTCTATCTTCATCAGCTTCCTCACCTAGCTCAGTCTTCTTCTCCTTCTTCACCTCCTTCCATCTTCGTCTCCTTCCTTACCTCTTTACATCTACCTCTCCTTCCTGACCTTCCTCACCTCCTTTCTTGTTTCTAATTTTCATTACCTCCTTCCCTCTTACTAAATCTTTCTCATCTCTCTTCCCTCCTTCTTTCTTCCCCTCCTTCCTTCTCTTTAATCTTCCTCACTTCCTCACATTTTTTTTGGTTTCTTCCTTCCTTCTTTTTCAAACATTAGCAACTGATGGTTGTATACCAAATCGCAGTCGTGCGTAAGCTTAATCCATGAGCCCTGACATCATGCTTACGTTGCTAATGTTGTTAACATTAGTAATTCATAATAAGAGATCTGTTGTTATTGCTATCAGACAAAGTAAAAAAACAGCAGGGTTACACGAGAAACAGGTGCAAAGGCTGTTGATTTCTGACATCTGCATAAATGGGATGCAAATGACTGGTGATCTTTTGTTATTAGTGCACAGGGTTGAAGGGTCAAATAGATGACCATCAATTTCCTCTTTTTTTTTTTTGATAAAATGCACATAGGCAGCAATTACATTCTAAAATGGAAGCAGTCCGAAATGGCAGGACTGAAAAGAATCTGAATATAATGTAATTATCAACATGTGCACCAATCATGCAAATGGAAATAAAAACATCTGCTTAGCGAATTCATCCGCTACTCCCTCGATCAAGCGGCACTAGTGATGCTACTACATGCTTTCACCATGTGCTTTCATCATCCATTCTGTCCTTTGCTCTGTTCTGCATTCATTCTTTCCATCCTCGATTCCTTCATTTTTCTTCCTTTCATTCATTCATTTTTTTGCTTCCTTATTTCCCTTTCTTTTAACAAGAGTTTTGTTTGTAACACATCACAGCTGAAAATAGCTTTATTTTAAAAGTCTAATCATCATTCTAAGAGAGATGAGAATCCAGAGAATCCCATAATTCTGTTCATCAGTTGGCTGTTCCATGACAAGTATGTTTACAAATGAAAGAGAACTTGGATTTTTAAGAAATATAACTGATTATTATAATAAATCTCACTATATTGACACTTGCCTAATCACAGCACGTTTCCATTTCACTCCCACATAACAGAAAATGCTTGAAGTAATGGCAGGGCAGAGGAAAAAACCCTCTCACCCCTTTGAGGCAGTGGAACATTTAAAAACAAGCTACTATTCCTGGAATCGCTATGAGATTGTGTAAAGCTGTTGATTCAGTAGGACAGACCATAACTGTTCATTTTGACCTGATTAGACTGACGTCATGGCTGGACAGACAGTTAATCTAAGACACCTCTACAAGGACAAGCAAGGTGAATACACTGGAAAAGTGTTTGTCCACACACACACATACATACACATACACACACACACACACACACACACACACACACACACACACCAGGCATTAGCCATTCTTAGAAAAGCATTGAACAGTTATAAGACGACACAAAGTAAGATAAATAGAATAGAGTGTATGGAAATTTTGAAGCCATCACAACCCAGGAGGAACACCAGAGAAATTTTCCTTTTTCTTTTTCTATTTTTTTTTTTTTAAGATCTTGTGAAGTAAGCATATTAATTTCTCTCTTTGATATACAGTTAGGTCTGGAAGTATTTGGACAATGACAGAGTTTTTGTGATTTTGCCTTTATACACCACCACAANTGTAGACTTTCAGCTTTATTTTAAAAGGTTCCACAAAAATGTAGCATTTACCATTTAGGAATTACATCCATTTTCAAAGTACCTCCATTTTCAGGGGCTCAAAGGTATTTGGACAAAGCGACATAACTGTAAATATAACCATAATTTTAATACTTGGATGAAAATCCTTTGCAGTCAATGACTGCCTGAAGTCTGTCGCCCATGATCTCAATACTCAAATTCTGAGTTTCCTCCCTGGAGATGCTTTGTCAAACTGAAAGTCTACACTTCGATCACATCTTGATTATTTTATTTCAAATCCATTGTGGAGGTGTATAAAGGCAAAAATCACAAAAACTCTGTCACTGTCCAAATACTTCTGGACTTGACTGTAGAAATAAATGATCAGTAGAAATGAACAGTAGAAATAAATGATCATAAGCTGAATAAAAAATAGAAACACAAGCAGTTATTGTGATGTGAAAATGTAAAACAATGGATTGAGAAAAAAAGTGAAATTTACACATTTTTCCCATTATGCCAAAGACAGGTTTCAAGTTTCATGTTTGCTTTTTTCCCCCATATACAGATATGCACAAATCTTCATATACTGGCTTCACAGGCCATCTACCTAGTCTCAAATTTTAAATTACCAATTGTACAAAATAGCTGGGTGGGATAAGATTTATTTACAGTTTATTATGTAGACTTATATAGAGCTTAAGAGGAACATTATTGTTCAAAATGCACAAAAATTCCAGCTACCTTCACACTTTAATAGAGGTTTGTACACATAAGGAAAAAAACACAATGGGGCAATCAGTTATAGAACAATAATTAGTGATGGGATGGGGGAGGGTGAGTGCACTGTTACCACCAAAAAATCGATTATTTTCCCATAACAGCACCTTCAGTGTTTTAATCCTCTTACATTTAATGTTGTGTAATGTCTGGGAGAAGTTAGTTCCTACGATCCCTTACATTATAAAAATTTTTTTTTTTTTAAATGCATGTGCACCAAGAAACTGTAAAGCGCAAAATTCACTGTTACAAAGCACTGAAACTGGAGACTCCTTTCATAAAATGTTAAATAAACATCCCCTTACAGAAAACTTATCATATCATTGTTTGTATGTTGATATTTGTTAAATAACCTTTTTAATGAGTTTATTATTAGTCTAGATTACATGGCGCTTTCCCCATAGAAGTCCTTAAATGATACGTTACGACAGAAACCGTAATGTATTAGAATGAGTGCATTAATATGCAATAATAAACCTTTCATTTGAATTAAAGCTGGCACTACTGTCAGAGCTGCTGTTACAGAAAATGAACACCTCTGAGAATTAGAGATTCAGTGATTTAACAGCACTGTGGTATAACTGTGTACACTAAAATAGAGAATAAAAAGCCACCTTAATTTTTTTTAACACATTTTTTAAAATATGGACTATCCCTGCTATTGTACATTTAATTATGTTGTTCTGAAGCAAATATATGAAGATTAGGCCATAAGTGGAACAAGTTCCACAAATACATTGTGGCTCCTCTCAAGAACAAACAGTCCTTAACAACTGCATAAATGTGAAGGAAAACTTGAGAGGCGAGAGTAAGAGGATCTCAGTGGGTCAAATCAGGCTAAACCTGGCCGTGCTAACCGGGTAATCCGTCTCAACTGCAAAACATGTGAATGCTCCAATACTGAGAAATGGCGAAGCAGGAAAGGTTGCTTTTGTGCATTTCATCATGTGCAGTGCTCTGGATCTGAGAATGTCAGAACATCACATGTGCTTGAGATACTTCACCAATGATCATAAAATGGTTTATGTTGATTGGAAATAAGGCTACTTCTACTAGAGGAGTGGATGGGGGTGGAGTGATGTAATGACTTCACTTCCTGCTCTAGCTTATTTTAGCCTTTGCTTGTTCAGCATGACACACCTTTTTAACACCAATCATCTAGACGTTACTAATCCATGCTTCTTTCCATCAGCACCCTGGCCAGCAGATAAACAGGATTAACTAGGGGTGAACGAGCACAAGCGTGCACAATTATAAGGACTTACACTAAGTAATTCTGGTAAAAAAAAAAAAGAAAATGTAAAAAAACCACACACACACACACACACACACAAACATACACACACACACACACAGAAAAAAACTAAGTAAGCTTAGTCATAAATACCTAAAGGCAAAAGAAAACCTTTATAAAGAATAGCTCATTTACTTTGAGCAATGTTGTTTATCCATGTGGTGACATTTTAGTTGTCTTATGAAAACTAAAACACACACACACACACACACACACACACACACACGACCATTAAATACACCATTAATAAAACACAATCTTGTCTGTTAGTGATAATTAATTATGCATGTTAGAGTCTAATTCATACATAAGACAACACCGGAAGAAAAGAAGAACCCAAAAGACAAGACAGAGGTGAAAAACATCACAATGCAAATTGGCTTCATCTAGTCTGAAATATTGTTAAACTAAGTGCATTTAGCTTTCTTTACGGCCTGCTTTGCTGTTTCTTCTGCCGCCCTGTCTAGCCGACAGCTTCCCACAGCAGCCAATAGCGAATGGAATAGCTGATTACTCTAAGCACCCCCCTTCTTCTAATGTATAATTCTGCCTTCAGACTTTGAGCTACATCTGTACTTACAGTTACAAGAGGCTTGCATGAATAATAATAATAATAATAATAATAATAATAATAATAATTTTATATAGCGCCTTTCTCAGACCCAAGGTCACTTTACACAATGAAACAATATAACAATATGACAGCCAGGCTAAAGGAAAACAGGATAACCTGCCCAATAGAAAAAGCAAAGGCTAAGACTTAAAAAAGCAAATGAAAGAGAAAAAAGATAAAAAGAAAGAGGAACTGAGGCTTTACCAGGCGCTGGAAGTATGGTCGTGTAGTGTGAATAAATCTAAACTCAAGACCCACCTAAACAATGACAAGGTCGAACATTCACAGAGGTGCTGAGGCAAGGCATTCTACAGCTCGGGAGCAGCTGCGCTAAATGAACGGTCGCCCATGGAAGACATGGAGGAACGGAGAGAGCGAGACGGTAGGTAGGGATGGAGAAGTTCAGAAAGGTAGACAGGAGCATGACCGTGCAGTGCTTTCTATGTTAAAATGAGAAGTTTAAACTGAATGTGTGAAGTTATGGGAAGCCAGTGCAAGTGGTGCAGAACCGGGGTTATGTGAGCTGATTTTTTTAGTCAGTAACTGCTCGGGCTGCTGAGTTTTCAACGTACTGTAGCTCATTTAAAGAATGTGATGGAAGACCAATGAAGTGCTACCAAACTGTGATGAGAAAGGAATCGTGCCTGCATCAAGATGGCAGCTGCCACTGGCCGCTTTCCTACACTAGTGCAAAAATAAAGGAACAAACTTTAGACATCAAACTTTAGGGAGAAGTGGAATATAGAGGAACTCTCACGAGATTCCTCTTGTGTCTATGCATGGATTGCCAAATTATACCTGATATTGTGTGTACACTCTCATTCAATAAATAATTAAAATGTTTAAAAAGTAGGTGTGATGTCATCACCTCTGCTTTATATGGGAGGAAGAGAGCACTGGCTAGGTTTCCTGTTATCCCACTGAGAATGTAGATGATGGAGATGCGCAACCAGCCGGCAAGTTTCTCCAGGTCTCTCAGTATAGTCATCTGGAAGACTACGGACACCAGGCAGTGCAGGAGACTGATCGGGGGGCAAGACGTAAAATGAGATGTTTTAGTATACTCACACCACAGTAAGAACCACAGTCTGAAACTGAGACGAACTATTATATATTTACATTTATCTGAATGTCCTGTTTGCTTTCATTTTTCCCCCCAAGCTGTTGCAGTACCATATATTTCATTAAAATGTCTAAAATTTATAATCCCTAACACACTGTTAATTGTTGCCACCACATGACTATCAATTTGCACACAATATGCTGTTCAAGTGGTTAGTCTTGAGAGCACTGTTGCTAAGCAACTGAATATGAATGAGAAGCACAAGCCAGCTAATGACTGTCTTAATCACTGTGTCTCAACTCATTTACTCGGAGCTAATGAGAATAAAATTTCCAATTTGTATGTTTTTGATACCACAGGATAGGTGCGTTCAAACGGAATCTTGTAATAAAACACAGTAAACACTACTCCAGTTTAAAAAATGGACGCTCAGCATATGCCAGTTAATAACTGAGGATAAAGAGTCTGCTAGCTAAATAGAAGCATGTTGCACCATGTTAGATTATAGCTTATTAAATCAATGATTTCTTCATATACTGATGAATTAATCGGGTGACAAATAGAACATTTCCTTATTTAATACATAACTGAATATCACTCATATATGTCTCTTTTTCTTCTTGTAATTGTAGTTCTGGGATCAGCAGTCCCCATACCCTGCGTGCAGGAACAGAGAGAGCCAGAGCCGGTAGAACTGGTCCGGAACGTCCGGGTTCAGAAACGGCAGCAGGCCACACACCTCGTCCAGGCAATGAACCTGCAATGACACACACATGTTTGCAACCTGTGTAAAAAATATGGTAGAATTAAAATGTAGCTGCTTCATATTGCATCTAAACAGCTCTAAAAAATTAACCATTGACTTAATATAATACAAGTGTCTATTACACTGGATCAACCTGAAGGAAGAAATAAACACCCGTATCATCTTAGGTTTATTACGTGTTACCTTTATCAAACATGTGGAAACATGTGTTCATGACATTCTACTTAAGTGCCCATTCTCATCCCATCCATCCATTCAAGCATTCATCCATCCATCCATCCATCCAGCCACCCATACATCCATTCAAGCATCTATCTATCCATTCAAGCATCCATCATCCCATCCAAGAATACAGTCAAGCACCCATCCATCCAGCCATCCTTCTGAGTGTACATCTAAGCATTCATCCATTTATCCATTCAAGCATCCATCCATCTATCCGAGCAAACATCCATATATCAGTGTTCATTACAGAATCAATCCAAGCATACAATCGAGCACCCACCCATCCACCCATTAGAGCATCCATCACGTCATCCAAGCATACATCTGAACATCCATCCCTCTAAACTTTCATCCATCCAAGCATTCCAAATAAGCATTCACTCAAGCATCTATCCAATCATCTATCCATTTGAGCATCCATTTAAACATCCAGCTAAGCTTCCAGCCAATCATTCATCCATCCATCCATCCAAGCAGAAGTAAAGCAATCACTGTATTGCCATTGCCGTTTGGGTTTATTGTTAAACCTATTATTCGAACACCCAAGTGTGTACTCCGCATCTCAGGAGAGTGAGGAAACCAAGAAGTATTCCAAAATATAGGCTTTTTAATATAAATACTAATCCACCCTGATATTCACTATTCGCTTCCGTCTAAACGATGATGAGCAATGCTGATAAACAACACAGTCATGAACATCACATCATCGTCATTACCATCACCAGTATCAGATGCAGTGTGTGTTACCTGAGCGCAGAGCGTGGCCTCTTCATGGAAGTAACCATGCATGAAGTCACAGTACTCTCGTGTGGCGATCTCGCACCTGCACACATACAACAAGCAGGAGTCACTACCCATACCATCACCTGTTATGCACACCTGCTTTTGCAATAATATTAATTAAACATCATTAATAAAACTAATACTAGTGTCAGTACCCGTAAATAATTAGTATAGAAGTAAGAAAACATGGCCGTGTTACCTTCCTTGGGTGCCGATGCAGCATGGACGACCCCTGATGGTGCAGTCCATGTGCCGGTAACCCGTGTGGTTCCATGAGCCTCTGTCTGTACAGATCTGAGAGAAGGAAACAGGACTTGAGACACTTGTGGAGAAGTGTCACTTGGCTAGACTTACTTTTTTCTTGGGAAAAAGTAAGTACACCCCCTTCAATTCTATGTTTTAGTTATCAGGACCAGAATAACAGTTGTGTGCTTCTCACCAACTTCTACAAGCAAACAAATAACCTCAAGTGACAACAACAGTTTCAATATGTAAGTCATTTTCTTTCCCCAAAAAGCAAACCAACATTCAGAAACCAGGCGGGGGAAAAAATAAGTACACCCTATAACTCATCAACTAGCAGAACCACCTTTAGCAACAATAACTGAAAGTAAACGTTTTCTGTAGAAGTTTCTCAGTCTCACATTGTTTTGGAGAAATTTTGGCCCACTCTTCTTTACACCATTCCTTCAGTTCACTGATGTTTGAGGGCATGTGTTTATGCACAGCTCTCTTAAGATCCCGCCACAGCATATCAGTGGGGTTGGGGTCTGGACTTTGACTTGGTCTTTGCAACACCTTGATTTTTTTCTTCTTTAGCTATTCAGATGTCTGAGGTTCTGAGGTTATTTGTCAGTTTATAAGTTGGTGAAGAACATGCAATTGTTGTTTAGGATAAATAAAACATAGAAGTGAAGGAGGGTATACTTTCTTTTTTGGATGACTGTGACAAGTGAGACAGAATACGAATCATGTATAGAGATAAGCAGATAAACCTGAAAAACCACTGCATTATTATTCAGTTATTCATTTTAAAGCATGTTACTCAGTACTATGAATTATTTAGTAACTACAGTAAAACTAATGTTTTTTTTTTGTTTGGCTCAAGGGCTCTCTTACAGTTCTGGGATTTGAGCTCACAACCATATGGTTACCAGAATAGACCCTTAACCCCTGAGCCATCAGCATTGGACTGATACCTCTTTTTTGAGTCTTATTTTCCACTTAACCAGGATAAAAATAAAATTAGAGAGAAATAGTTAAAATGACTCACTGGCCACCGCGTGATGTCGTCAGGCCAAATGTGTGGCTCTGCTGAGGCAGGCTCCTGACATGTCCTAATGCCACCAAACAAATAAACAGAAGTAAATTATTAAAATAAACCGACCCCAGGATATTCAGTAGTCAGTAGTCACTAATTGGTTGCTAACTGACTAAGCAGAGGTTGACAAAGTATAAGTACACTCGACATTTGCCACAGATATGGACTATACGGACAAAAGTCTGTGGACACCTGACCATCACACCCATATGTGAGTCTTCCCTATACTGCTGCCCCAAAGATCAAAACACAGTTGTGCTGGATGTCTTTGTATTCTGTAGAGTTACACTTTCCCTTCACTAGAACCAAGCGGCCCGAGCATGTTCCAGCATGACAATGTCCCTGTGCACAAAGTGAGGTTCATGAAGACATGGTTTGCCAAAGTTGGAGTGGAAGAACTCGAGCAGTCTGCGCAGAACCCTGACCTCAACCCCACTGAACACTTTTATGTTGGAAGAACTGGAATGCTGATTGCATGCCAGGTCTACTTGCCCGACACCTCACTAATGCGCTTAGCTGAATGGGCAAGTCCCGACAGCCATGTTCTAAAATCTAGTGGAAAGCTTTCACAGAAGAGTGGAAGGTAAAAGGGGGACTCAGTCTGGAATGGGATGTTCAAAAGCACAGATGGGAGTGATGATCATTGATGATTCCTTACTCAATCTTATGAATTTTGCTAATTTTCTCAGAGTTAAATCTGATCCGTGAAGTGCATTACAGGAATCCCCAAATCACTATAAAAAATAAAAATAAAAACTACTATCTACAAGTTTGCTACTATCTAGAAATTTTGCTGATTCTGTCTTTTGGTGTTTGAGATGTTTATTTCACTGGCTTCCTTTCTAGTAAGAAATATTATATATATATATATATATATATATA
>CM074946.1:25978558-25989272 GCA_037577455.1 Pangasius macronema
CATGAGCTGTCCCTCTGATGTACTCGTTCCTAATCCTGTCCAACCTCGTCACTCCCAAAGAGAACCTCAACATCTTCCTCAGTGCCCTGTCTCTAAACCATACAGCATGGCCGGTCTCGAGATACATTTGAAGTTAAATACTGTGAATAAAACATTTAAAAAAAAAAAAAAAAAAAAAAAAAGTTACTGAATTGAAATGCTGAATCAAATTGTTGTCAAATGACTCGAATAGAATAGAATCATTCTGAATTTTCCAAAAAATCACTTCTGAATTGGATCGAAAACCAATGAATTGTGAATGGAATCGATAAGCTGACAACCCAAATATTCACACCCCTACAGCAGTTCAAATATAACAAGACATAACAACTTGTCTATTTTCGACACGCCGCTACGCCATGAGTCATCCCACTTTGGCCAGTTAGGCAAGTTAGTTAGCTGATACTAGCTAGGACTAGCAAGAGCGTTGTTATGGTTACAGTGTATGCGCCATGCAAAGAGGGCTTTTTTTTCCATATCAGCACAAATACTGATCCACCCAGCACTTTTTCTGGTTAAAAAAAGAAAAAGAAGCAGCAGCCTTATGCGTTTTTTTTTCTGCTCACACTGTGGAATTTTACTCTAAAATTTTAGTTGACTTTTAGTTCATTTTAGTTGACTCAAAAACCCTACTTTTACCTCTGAATTACAATAATCATGAGCTTCAGACATGTCAGGAACCTTGTAATTACTACAGTGCTGACAGCTGGGAGATCGTTATAAACAAACACAATACAAAAAGAGCTCAAAAAAAAAAAAAAAGAAAGCTCGTAGTCTTGATCTTTTAGACAAGATCTATTTGTTTTCGTGACACACTTATAACACTCATGTCCTGCAGTGTAGCTACTCTGTAATAATCATTAGCTAGCGCTCTGATTCACCTGTATTCATTTCCAGGCTCTAGGACATAAGCGTAACTGAAATTATGCTAGCTGAGAGTCTGCAGAAGTAGGAAACTTGTGTTAATGCCAATAGATTATTTGGATCTAAAACTAAAAGTCAGAATTGAATATTCTTCTTCACCTTTTTTTTTTTTTTTTTTTAAACAATCTCGCACACCTCAGACACTTTCACGAGCTCCTGTTCTCGCTCCATGCTGCAGATGGATGTAGTGATCGAGCTAGAATGAATCGAGCAGTAGAGGAGAAACCATTTCTGTGCCATGAACACAAGATATCATTGCTAACAATTTTACGCACATGTGCAACACGAAACTGCCATTTCAGTGACTGAGCGACCAATTATATGCAAATGAGGTAAGACACGGTAAAGCAACAAATCCAAATGATTGGCTAGAATGATTCTTCAGACCAATCATATGACTTGTGTGTGTGTGTGTGTGTGTGTGTGGTCCGACTCACTCTTTAGTTCCTACCTACGATTATGCTGCGTTCGACTAGAGGTCGTAACTTCGGAATTCCTGACCTACAACCAGGAAAAACCAAACGAGTTCACTCAAAATTCCGACTCAGGAACTCGAGGTATCTCAGATACAAGTTCAGCGAGTGACATCAAATCAACATGGCATCGTACAGCATCAGAAGTAAACAAAGTAGTACTTCTAACCTTTAAATGAGTCATGCTGTATACACACACACACACACGTATTTACTATATATAAATCAACATACAGATATATTCGCTTGTTAATTCTACAGTACAGTTTGCTGTTTTGAGGAGGTAAATATATACACAACACTCATCACAGTTAGCTGGCTAGCTTGTTGCTAACAAAAGAGGAACATAAAGGTCCATGTCTTTTCCCACCACTTTGTACCTCGAATGCGAGGTCGAAAATGACATCATTCTGAGCTCCAACTTCCCACTTCTGAGTAAGTCATTAGTTCCCATTTACTGTATGATGGACTGTTTGAGCACAAAAAAAAAAAAGAAACATAGCCATGGTTTCATCTTCTCCTGTCATATATCATTAACTGTATATGACCTGAATTTGACTTTATGAAGAAAAATAAAACTTGGAAGGAAGCAGCAGATTTTGTTAGTGCCTCTGGATGAAATGTAGGTCAACAAAGTTAGTACAAACACTGGCACATGGAAGTCAAACAAATGTCAATAACGTCATCTGAAGCTCATGTGACATTCTGTCCTCCAAAATGCTTTCAATTTCGTTCCTGTGTCTTCTGTGAAAGGGCCCTGTTTTACCGTATTTACTAGAGTAGAAGTCACCATCCCTAATCTGTGATTTCAGTAAAACTATAGTTTCACTTTGTGTGACTTTTTAATGTTTTTTTTTTATTATTTATATCTTATAGAAATAACACACATATTGTTTTGATGTGCAAAGTCTAAGCCCCTGTGTATAAAATTATATTAAAAGCATACACATTATATGACACACTCTTCTATCGAGTTACTCATCAGAATAAGACGACAACGGCGTCAGTTTCCATCATCCCTACATGTATCTCTCTGTCTTCAGGGGGAAAAAAAAAAGCTTCTCTGGTTACTGCGTTTCTCTTAACAACAGCCTTTTCGCTACGAGTGTGCGAGTCCAGACCTGCCTGAATAGAAACCAAAGAGTCTTTACAGCAAGCACACTTACAGAAAGCAAGCCTAACCCTTCATTTCTGGAATGCGGGGCTTAGATGAAGAGACAGAAATTAGTGTATTATGGTTCGTATACACTGAGCTGCCGGTTTGGTGGATGAAATACTCATACTGTGGTTCCAGAAGGTGCCAAATTCAACTTCCATCACACAATTCCCAATTCTCTGGTTTCCTCTCACCTCCCAGAACATTCTGGTAGGCCGACTGACTATGCTAAATTGCCCCTAGGTGTGAATGTGTGTGTATGGAGTCCTGCGATGTATGGGTGTACATCAAGGGTGTATTCTCAACTCATGCCTAGTGTTCCCAGGACAGACTCAGAATCCACCAGGACTCTGACCATCTTCAGTAACTGCTCTGATAAAGCAGTTACTGAAGATGAGTGCATTTTGATGTCATCTTTTCTATTTCAGCTTAAACCCATCCATCCATCCTCCATACCGCTTATCCTACACAGGGTCGCGGCGGAGCCTGAAGCCTATCCCAGGGGACTCAGGGCACAAGGCAGGGAATACCCTGGACAGAGTGCCAACCCATCTCGGGGCACAATCACACACACCTTCACACGCTACAGACAATTTTGAGAAAGGAAACTGAAGTAACTGTATGAAACCCCCGAAGCACTGTGCAAACTCAACACACACAGGGATGGGAGGTGGGATTCGAAACCTCAACCCCGGAAGTGTGAGGCGAATGTGCTAACCACTAAGCCCCTCTCGGTTTATTTTAGTTCAAAATGTATGAATCTAAAGCGAAATAACAACACTTTCGCTAAGCGAGTGAATCTTTAAAATGCTAAATGGGACACAACTAGACTGTAAATCAACCAAACGAACAAACACACAGTAATTAATGTGCAATATGCAAAAGTCTAAAATGGGCCTTCTGATTTACACACTAATGTTAAAGTGTTACAGTTGTTTGGTAACATTAACAACCTTACTCGAGTGCAGTAACGTTTCCAGAAAACTCTTCAGTTTTTTTCCCCTGTGCTAAATTAACACACGTTAAAATCACTCAAGGGTACGGTTATTTTCTTTGAACGTTTTCATAAAATGTGCTCAATTTGTGTAAATTTCTTAAATGCCCCAAAACAGTCCAGCTATAACTAAGTAAAACTGCTGTAAAACTGCTCATTCTACTTCGGTAAATCCAGGTCAGGGTCGGCTGGATCCAAAGTCTATCCCGGGAACGCATCATTCCGTTGCACACACAGCGACGCACTCATTCACGCCTATGGGGCCCCTGATCAACGGGAGGAAACCAGACAACCCTGAGGAAACCCACATAGATAGTAATGCGAGCTAGGGATTATATTTCATTCATTGTATTCTTAATGAAAGACAATGAATAAAACTTAATTAGCAACGTAACAAACTAACTGCCAAAATGAACACTATAGCACATCCCATGTAGTGCAGGTGCCACAGTGTTATATGGTGCAGCTGTGGTTTACATTCAGTTTCAGTGAAAACCCTCTCTGGCACACCTGAGCATCTTTGGTTACCAAAAAAAAAAAAAAAAAGACTTTATCTTGTAATGCATCATGCATATGTACAACTGCTTGGCTGCTGCAAAACAGGAAAATGTTTCATCTTTTTAGGTCGTTTAAATCTGAGACGCATTTTGAGACACCGTCGCAACATTGGTTCCTAAAAGCTCAAAGCAAAACGTTTCAGCCATCCGTCTCCATCATTTCCAGTTCACTGCATATTTTTTCTGCTCTAACACATCGATCTCAGTTCAGGAGCTCAGAATAAGGTTAGGAGAGGTGTTTGCTGCAGGAAAAAACACCAAGCAAGAGAGACTAAAGATGCAGGATTATAGAAACTCTGGTTTCATAAGTTGTGATAAGCAAACAGTCACAAACAAATACTTCCTTTTTGCTTCTTCTTTTTTTTTTTTCTTTCATACCCACCAAAAAAAAAAGTTGTTTAGACTGATAACAGTGCAAAATCCATCCATCACTCCATCCATTTTCTATACTTCTTATCCTACAGAAGTATAGGATATATCCTACAGAAGTGGAGCCTATCAAAGAGAGCTCAGGGCACAGGGCAGGGGACACCCTGGACGGGGTTTCAACCCATCATACACACACTCCAGAAAATCGAGAAATGCCAATCAGTCAACAACGCATGTCTGTGGGCTGGAGGAGGAAACCGGAGTACCCAGAGGAAACCCCCTGAAGCACAGGGAGAAAATGCAAGCTACATACACACAGGGTTGAGGTGAGAATCTAAACGCCAAGCTCGGAGATGAGAGGCAGCCGTGCTAACCACTAGGCCACCATGTTCCCCACCATGTTCCTCACCATGCCAAAATCTTTTCCTCTAAAGTAAAGTAGTTACATTTGCAATTAAATTAATAGCGAATTAGTTAGGTTAATTGTAAGCTATTAATGTTTATACTTAGCAATAAAAATGGGTTGTGTAACCTGCAATAATGATATAGACAAAGTGAAATGACACTATGAATGAAAGAACAAAACTGCAGCTGAAACAATAACCCCAGTCTGTGCTGTGAATCAAAGGAATCGAAACTCGCGAGGTTCGATTCGATTAAACGGGTCGGACCAAAAGAATCGACTCAAATGACTCGTGACGGTCAGTTACCACTGAACCGAAATATTCTTTGTAACACAAAGCGTGTTGAGGCAACTCAAATTTTCAGCACACTTTTACAAATCACCTCACATTCCCCATCCCCCGTAAACAAAAGAGGAATGTGAAGAATTTAAAGATAAAACTATTGGCTGCACTGTGAAAAGCTTCATTAGCGTTATTTACAAAGCCCTTCTGTGGAAGCTAACGTTAACGCGAACGTGTCAGAGCTGCTAATACAGCTCTAGTGCCGATTTCCTTACCACTTCTGTCCTAACATGTATCATTTCATCCAGTTAACCCATTACCCGAAGCAAACTATTCACACTTTCTCACCTTCTGCATGTGTGTAAATCCTCCAAACGCCTCCAAGTGTGAAGTTTAGTCCAAAAAACTCGTTACAGGGTGTAGAAGTGTTGCTTTGCAGCGTTAAAGCCGGGACATGCTATCAACGCTACTACACTCACTTCCCCCTAACTGGAACTTCACCTAAAGAAAAACACACGGGGAGGGATTCAACATGTCGGCCCACCTTCACAAGAACTGGCCGGGGTTTAAAAACCACTGAGTAAGCGCGGTAAACCAAGAGTAGGCGTGTGGAATTCCCTCACAAACCGTTTTCCGTTGTAATATACCCAAAAGGGAGAGACCAAAAAGTATGGAAGGCCATTAATGTCACAAATGTCTAAACTCACTTCTTCGACTCCACACAGAGCCACGCTAATAACCACTGAAAGTTAGCTTATGTAGCTAACAAGTTATAAAAGTTTGTTTAACAAATGTTTTCCAAAAATAATAATTAAAAAAAGACAACAGAAACTTCACCCTGAAACACATCAAATATGTTTATATTTGTTTTATATATGTTTTTTCATGATATGTTTAGCAATTTCGGTGCTAATTTGTTAATCAGTGCTGTATTTTCATTAGCGGTTGTGTGGGCTGCTGTCACAGGAGGACATTATTAGCGCATTTACGACAATGTTTTACTTGAAAAAATTTTCAACAATCTCAAACATGAATGATAGCAGTCCGATTTTTTTGATAGCTTCTAAAAAAAAAAAGAGCACAAGTTTCTTATTACAATCACCATTTACCAGCAACCTAAACACACTATGCCAGTCGATCACAAGATAACCACTGGGCGATATTCTTAATAGGTCAATGGAGAACCCTGTTGTGTGAGAGTGCGGAGGAAGACTGGGGAAACGGGTGGGATTTTTGCTGAATTCCAGGCTTGCGTTTAGTTCACTCTTTTCAGCACACTTTCAAATACTCAACAAACCCAAAGCTACTCAAGTTCAAGTTCATTCTTCGCAGTGTGGCTCGCAAGCTCCACCAACTATATCATTCTCTCTGTCTCATTCTGTCTGTGGTTACGGCACAAAGAGACACACATACAGTAAGTAGACTGGAGGTAATGAGACACAGGTGAGAATCATCACACAGTACCTGTTGGTTCGACCCACCTCCACTCCGTCCACTGCTGACGCTCAACCACACCCCCACTGCTGTATATTACTTTTACGATTTCTTTGAATGAAAATTGCTTGCATAACATTATTTGAATAAAAATAAATCTCTCCAAATATTTTCTCAAATTCTAAATTTAGTGTGCGTACATATATTATATGGTGGATCTTACCATAATAATAATATGAAAAAAAAATAGATCTCTTGTCATAGAAGTGTGAGCACCCCTGCATTATACCCTCTGTGTTTTCCTAAGAAAATCAGAAATATGGATCCAAAGTGTAAGCTAACTATACTACCATGTCTTTTAAACAAAGAATTTAAGGATGGCACTTAAAATGAAAGAAAACCACCAGGAACATCAACATTTTCCTGAAAAAATGGTATACTGGTTGATAAGACACTGTAAATACACTTAGCATTGCCAGCAACAGAGGTCTGTA
Organism: Pangasius macronema; assembly: GCA_037577455.1. NCBI lineage: Eukaryota > Metazoa > Chordata > Actinopteri > Siluriformes > Pangasiidae > Pangasius > Pangasius macronema. The sequence continues at coordinate 25,985,685 of CM074946.1, forward strand.
GTAAACTGTAGATTTTAATAATGTATTATGTTATTATATAATGTCAACTTTGTACTCAGGACTCCATCAGTGGACAGTGGATAGATTTTAACCAAGCGGACTTCTTGCAAAAACTGTGATGAATTTACTGCTTGCACAATTGCACTATTTGTCCATATAGTACACAATAATAGAAGGGATTTATTTATAATTGCACTATCCATTGCACNCTCATACCATAATTGCCTAAGTCATGTTTGACCAAATATGACTTGGGCAATTATGCTATGAGGCTAACGATATATTTTTGTGAACCGATTTATTTCTGTAAAGCTGCTTTGTGACAATGTCTGTTGTTAAAAGCGCTATACAAATAAAATTTAATTGAAGTATTACTGATTGATAATCATGGTCTTTTTGAGTTATAAGACAGTGCTTTAAACAAACTTTCACAACAATGGTCATTTTATTGGCCATTCTTTTTGAGGGTTGAGCCAAAACAACTTCTGTATAGTCCATTTCTCAGGAAGTCTGTCCTATGCAAAGAACTCTCACTCTCCCTATGCTACATTTTATCCATTGTAAAATATTCAAATATAGAGATTTTGAGTTTTAAAGTGAATGCCTCATGCAGTGAATGGACTGTTCATGTGAAATCATCTAAACAGGGTGAACACAACCTCATTTGAATGCCACATGTTATCATTCATATATAAATTCTGCCTTCATACTTTTTATTTTTAATTATAGAGTACAGTAGGTTATACTTTTTCCTAAACTACATGTACAATAGTAATACATTTGGTCTCAGGGCAAATATTTACTCCTCTCATTTTTCATGAAAAGGTTATAAATTCTAATGAAGTACATGTAGATGGTGGAAAGTCGCCATCTACAAGTTATTCAATTCTTCGCTGTAATCTGATATAAATGGCAGAAAGTCACCAGTTATTCAGTTTTTTACTGTGTCAAACCTTTGGTTTACTGAACCTTTAAAACTATATATAAATACATTGCATAATAATTTTGAATCATATTTAAAGTGTGCTGTAAATATTTGCCAACATGGTGACCTAAGAAACAGAGCATTTCCCCCAACACTGACACCTACTGGAACAGTTCATCTAGTTAATGATTTTTTTATGTTGTGTGTGCAGTAATAACAATAAATAACAACAAAAAAAAGCCTTGATTGTGAATATTTTATTTGTCATAATCAAGTGATCAACCTTGACAAAAACTATCAGAATTAAAATCATTTCTGTGGTTTTAGCATTTTTCCAGAGTTAAAGTGAGCAGGACTAAGCCATTTAATTGACACAACGGAAAGTTTCCTGTAGAACAACAGACTGAAATGCATTGGCCATGAATAAAACTACCAACAAATTAAGGCAGAATATTATAAGGTGACGAAAGTGCAAGCTGTGCCTTCAACAGTCACTCAAATTTCCATAATTATATAACATTCCAATCTCTAGAAATAGGAAGCCGTATTATCTGGACAATCAGTGATTCAAGACACATCCATCCAAATTCTGTCTGGTCAGAGAAGAATTATTACACATGTGGCTCTGTTGTATAAGGTGCTTTAATGTACCAGGTAGTCTCATTTTATATTTGTACTGCTTCTGCTAGGGTATTTGATCTAGTCTTGAGTTTTCAAATACTTCATAATTATATTAGCAATTTTTATTGCTGAAAATTACACGCACTGTGAAAATTCTTTACGAACTCGTGAAAACGGACATGTTTATGTGAAATCTAGAAACACACAGCAGTATGCATTGCTGTGAATTTTTAAAATTAACAAAGCATTACCACATTATAATTCAATAAATGCTTAGTCTCATCAGGACCACCATACAATTTCAGTACAGGAATTTCTATACCTATTGAACAAGAAAACATGTGGGAATAATATTTTACAGATGCAATATCCATCACATTTCACTTATATTATTGATCTTAATATCAAATGAAAATCCAAAATAAGCCAAAATGAGATGATGTGCAATTATAAAAAATGGATTCCAACCATACATGTCACTCGCAATATAGTACACAAATCTGGACATCTAAACAGTGGTTAAAATTCAAAGCACAAACTCAATCAAGGAAATTACCAGTGTTTCTGTTCCACTTTGGACCATGTACAGTATATCTATCCAGACCCATATTTGTCATGTTCTGACCTGAGATCAGCAGCCCTGTCTATATTAGCATATTAACTAAAATGTAAAAGAGTAGGAGCTCACTGGCTACGTTTCTACTGTAGTGACAGGATGGGTCTGAATTTACATCCCAGGAATGCCATAGAGCCACGACAAACTTCCTCACTTCTAAGTCACTTTAGATTAAAGCATTAATCAAAAAATGAGAAACTGATCCAAGAGCAGCACTGATTTATATGGGCTGCAACTGCAGAGGCTCCGTCAGATTAATTACATGTGATTGAGAGATTATTCTCCATCTAGGAATTAGTGCCCTTGTATGTTAGTTGAAGAGAAGTCCTAGCTTTCATGCTCACAGTTTGGACTGCAGAGGTTTCATGTACTTGTAGTATGATTCATGGACCTAAAGTGGAGGAGAGGGGAAAAAAAAAAAAGACATATTCTGAAGTGTAAATGGAGTTGCACGTTGAAACGCATGTAAAAATGAAATGTGATTTCATGTAGGTAGAAAGACACAAAATATCGGAAGTTTGAGATGTTAAGACACACTCGAATTTACAATCCAGTGAATGAACTGTGCAGAATGTGCAATTACAATAATAAATACGTTGTTCATTAAGTAGAGAGAAAAACATGACAGGGAAAATTACAGGAAAATAATCAACAGCATGCTGTGAGATATCTCAACATGAAGGGATTTCTTTATTAATGAAAGGCATGTTGCGCGTTTTAACCATTTATAGTTACATTTAACATTGTCACATTGTCTGTGAGAATTTAGTTCCTGTTATCACTTACAGTACAGCATTATATCATTATTATTTCCTCACCAGCCTCTCTTTTTTCTCTCTCTCTCTCTCTCTCTCTCTCTCTCTCTCTCTCTCTCTCTCTATCCCTAAGTTAATAAGGCAAAAAAAAAAAAACCTGCAGTCTGTCATGTTACTGAGAAACAGGAATGGGCAAAGCCCTCTGTCCTGAAGATGTTCCCATACTGAAAAAAATAATAAATCAATCAGGTCACAATATGCTTTTCTGAGATATTGTGGATATCGTGCTATCTTTTTAATTTTCTAATTAATTAATTAATTTTTAATTAATTATTTAAATAAATTTAATTTCAATCTGACTGGAAGAAGCAATGTTCTTTTTATTTATTCTTTAAAAATGATTAAAAAAAATTTCACATTTTTAGCGTTAAATATTTATTTATAAACATTTTTTTAAAATTTTAAGTAATTTTTTTATTTTGCAGACATTAAAATACAGTATCATCAAACATTTTTTTTTCGTGGGCAAACCTACTGTGTATCATAGAAATGCCTTTGAGAATCGTGATCTGATATTTCTGCTCCTACTGCACGGTGTGGTGTTATTTTCCTCCACCACATGAGTAAATATTTAAATGAACCATGGTAATAAAATGTTTGAAGCTCCTGGG
>CM074946.1:26003266-26032763 GCA_037577455.1 Pangasius macronema
AGTGTGACAACAAGGTTTTAAACACTGTCGCTGTCAAGCCGTTGATCAACGCCCTTAACTGACTAGCCACGTTCTTGGCTTCTTAGATTCTGCTATGTGACTAAAGATGAAAGTGTCTTTCGAATGAATAAATGCAACACGAGATGCTCCCAGCTGCAAAGGAATACAATTTCTTCTCTGCATTGTGTCATGTCTATACAAGGCTTCATAACTGTTCATAATTTTCATTGGCTTTTCATTGCTGAGGTCTCACTGAAGTTGAACTGTGTGACAGAAAGACTACCATGTTTGTCTAACCTGCACTCGTTTCAGTTTGGGCAAAGACAAACTAAAGACCAGTGGCTTAACAAACAAAATCTAGCATTATGCTTTTTTAAAGATGGACGCACACTGTGATTACAATCTGACAACCTTTAGCATATGTTTAATCTCAATATAACCTTTGTCCTGATTGCCCTAGTGTACCCTCTCACCAATACACTGCCACTCAAGACGTTTGGGACGTGGCCAAAAACTTTCTAGGGCAAGGTAATTTATTAAAAAAAAAAAAAAAATCAACTGCCTGCTACTGGCAAACTTTAACCTGAAAAAACTGTACTGTGAAAAACAATGTATATGTGATTCAATTAAACTGAGCTGCTGCAGTTTTATTACAGGGTCGGTTTTGGAGATGTGTGGTATTTCTGTCTGATCATTTTTAATTGCTGCACTGTATGTTATAATATACATGAACAAGTTCAACAGCACATAGTATAAAATTAATGTTTGTATGACATCAATGTTAGGTTCGAACAGAAATAAGACTCTGTGTGGGAATGACAACTAACATTAACTGTGTGATTAGTGATTATGCAGCAGTCTTTACTACTTAGACCCACCAACTTTACATGCAATGAGGAGAAATTCTGGCGAAATACGTTTGACAATTGTTATTCGGATTTTGTGACTCTCAAAAATTTTATAACACAGTAATTACATATGTTTATGAAAAGTGACACATTGAAATAATGCATGAAAAAGGGTAACACTGAGAATAAGGTTAACACCAAAGTCTGGCACCATAACTTAATGCCTTTAGAAAGGTTGAAGCATTTGACTCGAGAAAGTCTTATTTATACAGTGTATGGACCACCAAACTGCTACTGTTGTCACGGTTAACCTTTAACTGCTCTTCTTTGAAAAAAAAAGGCATCAGCCAAATGAAAGGAATGAAAAAAGAAAATTTAGAAGAAAGAAAATGAAAAAAGGAATTTTAAACATAGTGGCATGAAAATGTAAACATAGAGTAAACATAGATTCCCCAAGACGAACTTTATTTTTCCCTCTAACAAAAATATTCTCATAAAAACACACATGAGAAATAATAGTATTTTCTCTTCAAAATGCACCTTAAAGGAAATCCCCTAAGGAATATTTAAAATGCATGCAACACTAGATCCCAGAAAGTAAAGAGCTGCATACATGAAAAAATCTATTACGGGGAAAAACCAAGGAGCTTTCAACACAAAGTCACAAATAGCTGTTGATCTGTGCAAGTCAGGCAATGGATATAAAATTAACTAAATAATAAAAAATTCAAAATGCTGGCACAGTTGGAAATTTACTAGGAACAATGTCAATCATTTTGAAAGCAAGAAATTAGTTCTGTGGCAAACTAATTTCTACTACTTAAGAAAACATTTTGTTTTTGTATACAAGTGCCCCTGTATGTTTGAGCTCAAAATACCACTGACTGCACTTCTTATCTTATTATATACATTTCCCAAGGATGCCAATAAATCTGGAACACAATATATGTGCATTATCTTTTAATTGATCTCACCTAAACCTGGTCTCCTGTACTATCAATAATAATAATAATAATAATAATAATAATAATAATAATAATACATCATTCAGTTCAGATCATTTTAAAGAGATTGTTCTTCCACTGTTTTCCAGATTTGGTTCTCTATCTCAACCACTTTCTCTCAACCAGTTTCTCTCAACCAGTTTCAACCACTCGCAACGTATCAAGTTCCTGCAGATTTCCTGGAGTCTACGAGCCTTTGTTCCCTCATCCTTGATTGACTACTGAGGGCTGAACTAGGACAAACTTTTCCCCTTTATACACAGCATATTTATTTCCATGCTAAGTAACATACTCATGATTGCCAGTGCTGAGGTGAGAAGAATGGGCAGGCTTCTTCCTCCTAACTACAGTGTAAATAGATTTTTCTTGCCACCATCGCCCTTGGCTTGCTCATGCAGGAATAAAGCATGTCTGATGTCTGTAAAGCTGACTTAAGATCAGCAGCAATGCAAGCAGAACAAAAACTTCTACTGTTATCACATTATCCATGAACCCATACTGAGGGTTTTATTCTTTTTTTTTTTTCAATGCATTACAGTGGTGAAGAATGCAATCAACTGCTAAGTGAATTATTATAGCTATAGCTTAAAAGCAAGTCTAGATCTAACTATAATTGCAGTTAACTCCACATTTTAACATTTAACTTGTTTCGGTTTGTGCGTGAAAGGATTTATTGGCTCTATTAATATAATGGTGCATATTTGCAACAATTAAAAAGCTTGGCTTTACACTGGGGAGAAAAAACTAAAACCAGTTATGCAGGTATAGAAATGGGAGACAGTCTGTAAAACTGAAAGAAAGAAAAAAAAAGTTTCCAGTTATCTGTACCAGTACCTCTTATAGTTGTATATCTCCTCAGGATCAGAAATGCCATAATCCCTGAGCTTTGAAAACATCAGGACACTCTTCTTCACGGCCGCGTCATAGCGCTCACTGCGGGACAGGAAGCTCGGGTCTTCGTGCTGGAAGTCAGGGTCATTGATGACCAGAGATTCTGTGGCACAATGACAGAGCAACAAATAAACAATAGCACAGAGTCAGACCGATTAAAACAGGCAGAGGGCATTATGCTAAATGTGTCAAACACTCTTTTCTGGTTACGCGGCTTGTTTAGGGAATATGAATATTCAAAGAAAGCAAAAGACCCCAACTTTATGAACAAAGCAACTTAATCATTTATAACAGAGGTGTCAAATATTATCCAGAAAAGGGCCAAACTGGCTGCAAGGTTTCATGCAACATGGTTATTTGGTTTCATATCTGAATCTTTGTGGAGAAGTTTGGACATCCTTGATTTATATAATGCTACCTTTAGTGTCACACTATAAACTCACTGATGTAATTGTCAGCTTATTTTATATATATATATATATATATATATACACACACACACACACATAAGCTGATCAGTGAGTTTATAGTGATATAAAGATTATAGTGATATTGTGATCTAAACAGATACAATTGCAGACATGAACATGAAGTGCATTGTCCACATTTTTTAAAAGCTTGCCACAAAGGTTCACATAGCATCTGCTTGACACTAGAGATAAGAGAACATACGGGTTTTACTTTCACACAGTCACAAGCGAAAGGCCAGATATAAATCTTTCACAACAAACAAAGACCACGCTTATTAATATAAACGTGTACAGCACTCATTCATTCATCCTTAGTAACCGCCTGGTCCAGGTCATGGTGGTTTAAATTAGGCTACTGGTTTGTTTCTAATTCTGGGGGGAAACAAAGCCAACTAAATTGCATAGAAATATTGTGGACAGGTACAAACTAGAATAAGGTAGGCGTTTGAGGAACTGTTAAAACCACAATCCACACACCATGCTGAAAAGTTTGCCATTTCTACCTCAGACATTTTATTCCTAGCGTATTTGGTGGCATAGCAGAAGAGTTCATTTAAAAAAAAATAAACTTCCACTTCATGTTTAAATCCAAATTCAGATATGGATATCTGGAGCATTAATAACATACGGATACGAATAGCAGCACTGATTTACGCCTGTACTTCAGATTTATTACACAGACTATAAATACCTTTTATAGGTTCTTTCTGTAACCTTTATTATACCCGTAGTATGTGTAATATTCAATTTGAAGTGAATTGTCACACAATATGTATTTGGAAGTCATTTTTTCCCTGCCCATCATCCCTGAAATACTAACCCTAAAAGCTAAAGCCATTTTTTTGGTCCTTTTCAGTTGATTAAAATGGAAACATAGACTAAATCAAGTGTAAACACAAAGTAAAGACTCAGATAAAGCTAGGGACGAAGCAGAACATCTCAAGTTCAAAGTATTCAAAAGGGTAAATATACAAATAGAGTACAAAATAAGTACTTAAGGAGTAAATTGTGCAAATGATTTTGCAAAATATACAACTCACATTAGCTTTGGGAAGAAAACTACAACACCACAACACAACCAGACTCGATAAAACTGGATACTGTGAATGTGAATGTGCTGTCGAGCACAAGACAGTAGAGCTGCAAGTGCAGTCCAGAGCTGAATTCAACATGGCTCCCTGCTGTACAATACAGCGTCAAACAATACATTCAACAGCCTATATGTGCATTCTTTAAAACAGTAAAACAGGAAGCTGTTTAATTTAATTTAATTTAATTCATCCCTGAAAAGCCGACCTATTTCTCTCCTCCTGCGGGTCTTCTCTACACCTCCGTCCAGGATGTTTGTAAGAATTTCCGGCTCGAAGGTAGCATTTTCTCTTTCTCGGCGAAGGTCAGGATTCATTGCTGAAAATCTGTTGCTTTTCTCCTGATAAAATCACACACGTCGCTCACACAACTAAACGGTATTTTGTGAATGACGTATTGTGTAACGTTTCAACTCCGGCCTAGTGGAGGTGAACTTCGCTTCCGCATTAGGGGCAAAGTGCGTCACGTGTTTTGACGTCTGAGACTTTTCAGCCAATAAGAATCCTGGGGAGGAAGAGGCGGAAGTTTGACGGGTACTAGCCTCTGTTTGTGTAGCATAAACAGCTTCAGTTCAAACATGAAAGTGTTTGAGGAATACAATTAATGTTTTATTAGTCGAGACTACACTCAGACCAAGGCTATACTCTTATCCTGTGGCGAAATAATTACCCAAAGTAAACGTTAGCCAAATTCACAAAGGTTATTAAAGCACTGTTGATGTAGTAATGCTTCCTGCGGCTGCAGTTTTTCACTTCCCCTGGGAAATCAGTTCAGATTTGGTAAAAGATGGAGCCTCCATACGGACATTTGGCAGGTACATTATCTGTGTTTAATAACAGACTGATTAGAGTGGGTCGATATGCAAAACAGATCATGTGACTTGATGGCGTCAGAATATGGCTCATGGTATTTAGTTTTGCTAACAAAGTGCTAACATGGCAGTTATTAGAAAAGGTTCCTTTGAAACTATGGCCTTGTGTTTTGTTTTTCATCAAGGACCATGCACATACTTATACAAACTTATATATGTACAAGCTTATATATCTTTACACTAGAGGTTTACAATTTTCATACAAAACATTTTCAAAATAAGTTACATATCTTTAGTTTCAATTGTTTTTTTGTTTTTTTTCAAACATGCCATCTCAAAATGTACATTTATGTATATAAAATATAGCATTACTATAAGATTTATCATATATCCATGTGTATGTATATTATATGACCAAGTACACTGTATGGACACCTACCATTACACCTATATGAGCTGGTGAATATCCCATTCCCACAGTGGCTTAATGGTTAGTGGTTAGCACCTTAGTTCTTCCAGGTAATCCGGTTTCCTCCCCCACTACAAAGACATGTGTTGTAGGCTGATTGGCATTTCCAAATTGTCTGGAGTGTATGAATGTGTGTGATCGCACCCTGCATGGGTTGCTACCCCATCCAGGTTGTCCCCCGCCTTGTGCCCGAGTTCCCTGGGATAGGCTCCAAGCTCCTTATCCTGTATAGGATAAGCGGGACAGAAAATGGATGGATGGATATCCCATTCCAAAACCATGGGCATTAATATGAACTTGGTCCCCCCTTTGCAGCTATAACAGCCTCCACTCTTTTCAGAAGTCTTTCAAGGTTTTGGTGTGTGTCTGTGGGAATTTGTGCTAGTTCAGGCAAAAGAGCGTTTTTGAGGTCAGGCACTGATGTTGGATGAGAAGGCCTGGCTCACGATCGACTTCCAGTTCATTCCTAAAGGTGTTCGGTGGGGTTGAGGTCAGGGCTCTGTGCAGGCCACTGGAGTTCCTCTACACCAAACTCATTAAACCATGTTGGAAACATACAGTTGTTTAAAATGGCTTTGTATGCTGTAGCATTAACATTACCCTTCATTGGAACTAAGGGATCCAATCCCTGAAAAACAGTCCCAGAATATTATCCCTCTTCCACCAAACTTTACTGTTGGCGCTAACCATTCTGGGAGATAGCGTTATAATGGCTTCCGCCAAACCCAGATTCGTCCATCAGACTGAAGGATGATTCGAACACATTTCCACGGCTCCAGAATCCAGTGCGAATGTACTATACACCACTCCAACCAATGCTTGGTATTGTGCATCCTGACCTTAGGCTTGTGTGCAGCTGCTTGGCTATGGAAACCCATTTTGGTAGTCCTTCTCTGTGAATTTGCATGGTCTACCACTTCATGGATGAGCTGTTGTTGCTCCTAGATGCTTCCATTTCACAATAATAGCCTTTACAGTTGAATGGGGCAGATCTAGCAATGTAGAAATTTCATAAACTGACTTGTTACAAAGGTGACAATGCCATGTTTAAAGTCACCATTCTATTGCCAGTGTTTGTCTATGGAGATTGGATGACTGTGCACTTGATTTTGTGCACCTGTTAGCAGTGAGTGTGGCTGAAACACCTGAACTCAGTAATTCGGAGGGGTGTCCACATACTTTTTGCCATATAGTGTGTCTTTATGTGTTTTTAGGTGACCCGAATACACCTTTCCATAATAAACTAAAATGTTCATAAANNNNAGTACCACAATAAATGAACAGCAGTCTCTGAGCATTTATTATAAAAATACAGTTTTATACTGAAATTCTTTACAATTATTAGCTGAGGGCGGCATAGTGGTGCAGGGGATTGCATTGCCACCACAAAGCTCCAGAGTCCCCGTTTCGATCCTGAGCTTGGGTTACTGTATTGTGTGGAGAAACCTCGTGTCAAGGGGATCCGGTTTCCTCCTACTGTCCAAAAACATGCAGGTAGGCGGATTGGCTGTACTGAATTGCCCCTAGGTGTGAACGTGCGTGTGCATGGTGCCTTGTGATAGAGTGGGATCCTATCCAGGGTGAACTCTCCCACCTTGCACCCAGCGTTCCTGCTGGTTTTCCACTGTACATGTAACCATAGAAACCTATGTAACTAGTATTTTCCTACAGAACATTTAATGCACAACTTCCCAATTCCGGTCCTGAAGTACCCCCTAACATGTACTCCACATTTTATTTTTTGTTTTCTCTAGGGAGAGAATCTAGGGAACTTTAATAATTTTTTAAAATGAAATATCCATCTGAGCAGTGCTCTAAGAATGCTGAGAATACCTCCATGTAAATGACCATGATAATAAGATATTGATATTGCTCACCCACTATTTCCAGCTTGACAGTGTTCTGTTGTGCATGTTTGAATGTTCTACCCATAGACTTACAAATTATCTGCCGGAGGAGTCCAAAGCCATTCTCACATCCCATCATGCATCAGTGCAGTACCAGGTGTCAGTACAGACTACATTTGTTGAGCCTTTTGATCCAATAATTGGAGCTCAATACATTGTACTTGGAGAGATCGAGAAGTCAGAGGGTATGTCTGTATTGTGTTTTCATTGTTTTTCGTTCATGTTTAATACATTATGTAATCAAATGACTCCGCAGTCCTGCTTATCACATTTCTGCTTTCAGGGGAAGGTGAAGCCATTGTGCATGCACGGGTCTTTAATTGTGTGGACGGCGTCGATGTTGCACTGCTACAGAAGGCCGTAAATGAACAGAGGAAATTTTTTAGGGAAAGAGATGATGAGGCTGGTGCACGGTAACGTCAGTTTCCCAACAACCATACCACCTGGAGAGATAAAGTGGGGAAGATCAGTCTGTGTCTTGAGTCAAATAAAATATAAGCAGAGATACTATCATGGAGCTAAATCCCTGATTGTTAAAATGTTATAATAAAATGAAAGAAAATGTCATTAGCACTTCCATTAGACAAACTAAGGAATTTTCCTAAAATACATTTGCATAAGAGTTAATTAGTGGTGTACAGTTTTAGTACTATTTTAAAAAAAAATTTAGTACCAAATAATTTTCTAAAAATGTCAGTAAATCATTAACCGTATTGGTGTGATATTAGAAACAAGGCTGATATGATGATGTCTTGATGACATAAAGCTATTATACAAATTTACATTGGAAGTAGTATCCTTGAAAGTAATGACTTTTGGTGTAACCCTAGATTTAACTTCGTCAAGGTAAAATGATACTGGGTCAGGTGTAATTTAATATAGGTAGCTTGAAGTACGTCAGATTTTAATTTGTGTGTCAGAGATGGAAAAATGAATCCAAAATCTTTCCATTTATGTACAGTTAATGTAAAAGTCATATTTTCCATGTTTGTGTGTGGTGTTCATGTATGCGAAATGAATAAACTGTATATTAATTTCACACAAAACTCACTAAAATATTATGTACTGGTTGTTTTATTTGGTTCTGTATTAACAAGACAAGATCTTTTTTTTTTTTTAATTTAACATTTTAATGAACAGTGGTATTTTTTAAGATTGCCATGATGGGTGAATTTCTTAAAAACAACATTTAAATAGTTATCAATATTTTAAGCAAACGGGAAAAAAATACCCAGCCCACCATCCCAAGTATAATAAACTGAAAGATATTTTTTTCATAACCATTAAGCTCTTCAGATGAATATATATGGTTGTTATTCCTCACGTCATGCAAATAAAGTAAACAAATATTGCCACAGCAGCTGTCAAAGACCTTAAATGAATGCTGTTTATCCAAAAATGTGCTAACAGTTATTTATATGAAAAAAGCCAGTGCATGCCAGATAGCATAATAAGCAAAATGCTGAGTAATCCCCATTAGCTTGACATATGAGTACTAACATTAAGACACTTACGTGTGCTTAAATATTAAAAAACAGATTTCTAATGTAGTGTGATTTGGCAGCTTTTTTTTTCCTGAGATTTGCAACAAACTGAGCATTATGAGTATAAACATTAATGGTTTGCACTGAATTACAGTTCATTTGAAAAGAATCTTCAGAAACTGCTATGCTTTTTCACTTTGGCTGTAAACATGTCTTAAGAGTAGTTGCTGTATCTGTGGCTCCTGTACGAAGGCATGTAGCCATCATCCGTTGATGCTGCAGGAAGCAGTGGGAGGCCTGAATATGGGTCTGGCTTGCAGAGTGCCATCGCCTGCTTGTAGTTGATTTTCTGCTTTGTAATTGGATCCACTAGGTCCTTGGTGTAGTTTGCCTCTTCCTGAAGCTCTCTCATCATTGCACTGTCAATCATTTTGCCTTTGACTGCATCTACAATGCTTACTCGGCCTGCTTGGTTGGGGCTGACAAGGCCACCTGTCAGGTACTGCACCTCCATGTAACGCATGGCTGTGTCTTTAGGCAGCCACCCCTTCTGAACAGCCTCTCCAATTGACAGACGTTCTTTAGTTACTGGATCTTCAACCCCGGTGAAGGCTTTCTGGGCATTAAGCAACCTCTGCATCTGGGTGGATTCAATCAGGCTTCGATCCGATGCTTTATGGACTGAATATCTTTCTCTGTTGTTAACATCCACAATACCACCAGTGGCTGCTTGTGCCTCCAACAACCTTTGGGCTGTAGTGGGGTCAATCATCTTTCGGGCCAGGGCCGAGCGCACTGAAAGGCCTGTATCAGTATCTTTGTCGTAAATTCCACAAATAGGGAGTTGCTCCTCAAGGGAATTGGGGATGCTTTTGGCATATGAGGGGGGATTCTGTGAAGTCCTCTGGCTGGCAACTGATGTGATTGTAGATGGCTTCTTCTTTTCTCCTGCCACGAGAAGGGCAAACTCTGAGATGGGCATCTTTCCATCTTTGTATTGCTGTAATTGATATTGAGTCAATTTTCCATCTCTGAGAGCATTTTTGATAGAATATTGCTTGCCGCTCTTGCGATCTTGCAATACAGACGTCTCCCCATCAGGTGTCATTGTAGTGATCTCCTCCCAGTCACACTCCAACTCCTGCAAATTGATGTACTGGGTACGATCAATTAGCCCTTTAATGTAAGCATCATATGGTGACATGTCTTTACCAGTCTCAGGGTCCAGGATGCTAATTCTGGTGGAGACGTTTTTCTCCTGCGTACGGGTTTCTGAAGCACTTTCCTCTTTTTTCAAGCTGTTTCTGAGCTCTGTGATGGTGTTTTCCCGCTTGTAAATCCTGTCCTTCTCGTCCAGAATTTCTCTCTCCAAGCGCTGAACATCAGATTCCATCTTTATGCTCTTTTGCCTGCTCATTTGGGATCTTTCACTCATTAGCCTGGACTGCTGCTGGAATGAGATGCTGATTTCTTTCTGATCGCTCTCCAGAGTTCTCAGTTGACGTTGGAGATCCTGTTTTTCTTTTAGAAGAGAATCCCTTTGATGTATAAGATTAGTCTCCTCTTGAGATGCTGTTGTTCTTCTGTTTTGCAGTCGCTCCTGTTTCTCTTTAAAACGACGGATTTCATCTTCCACGTCTAATCTGGCATTTCTCTGCTGGAGCACCTGCTCTCTAAAGCGAGAGAGCTGAGTCTCTACTGCTGGGTCTTTTTCTACCCTGACCACCTCTTTGTAGACTGTTTTCTCAAAAGATTTCTCTTTTTGTAGGATGTCTATCTGGATTTTCAAATTCCTGATGTCTCGCTCCAGCCGCATGACATCATTGCTCTCTTTGTCAAAGTCTGTCCTCAGGCCACTGGTCAGTTTTTCCAGTTTTGGATCCCTCTCTACTTTCAGAACTTCCTCCATAACAATATACTCCTGAACTGCTGGTGGCGCATTCTCGAGCTCGTTGATACGGTATTTAATTTGTGACAACTCAGTCTCCACCATTATCTTTTTTTGCCTCTCATCACTTTCCCTAATAGTCCTCTCCTTATCCTCTATCAGAGCTCTTAGTCGCTGCACCTCCTGATCTGCCTTCCTACGATTGTTAACTTCCTCATCCAGAGTCCTTCCTAGCCTCTCAAGTTCTATAAGCTGCCTTGGATCTTTCTCTAATCTCAACACTTCTTGTACTACCACCTTCTCTTCTGGTCTCTGTCTCTCCAGTTGTATGTATTTGTTCTGAATATCGAATACCATTTCCTCTATGGTTCTGCGTGTCTGTGCCTCATCACGTGCCTCCTTCCTTAGACGATCTGCTTCCTTCTCCAAGAGTGGATCATTGATATGTTTGACCACGTCTTTAGTGATCACCTTAGTCTCTATCTTTGACTTCTCTGCCCTCAGTTCATCCCGCTCTCTCTTGAGACGGTTCAGGTCATCTTGTAAGGAACTGTAGGATCTTTGCAGGGAATAGACTTGATCCGAGAGCTTTTGAATCTCTCTCACGTTCTCTGGACTACGTTCTTCTTTCACCACCTCTTGAACCACTTCCTTATACTCAATTGTTGGTTTCTGAGCACGGACAGCTTCCAAATCAATTCTGACCAAATTGATCTTTCTTTCATAATCAGAACACTGCCTGGAACCATCCTGGAGTTCTCTCCTCAGTCGTACTATCTCTGCTTCAGTCTCTGGGGAAATCCTGTAGATCTCGTTAACAATCTCCTTGACGTCTATCTTTGGTTTAAGCTGCTCAACTTGGATATACCGTGCCTGAAGATCAGTCAGTTCGTTATAAAGCAATTTATTCTGGTGTCTTTCTTCATCTATGCTAGATCGAAGTCTGGTAGACTCAGTAATGAGTGCAGGGTCTTTTTCAATCTTCTTCACTTCTTTGGTCACATACTTGGGCTCTAAGGTAGGGATGAGTCTCTCAAGAGTGGTAATTTGACTCTTTGTTTGGACAATTAGATTGTTCAAAGACCGGGCCCTTTCAGTCTCATCTTCAATGTCCATCTTTAATGACATAACAGACTTCAGCATCTCAGGATCTCTCTCTACTCGAACAACCTCCTTCTGTACCACCCTTTCTTTGATAGTGGGCCTCTTTTGCTCCAAGAGTATCATCTCTGTTTTCAGTTGACCTCCTTGACTATCTTTAACTTTGACCTCATTCATCAGTTTGCTTATCTCATCCCTTAGTCTTTTAGCCTCCACATCCAACTGAGGGTCTCTCTCATATTTGGTCACCTCTCTAGTCACCAGTTTTGGCTGGGCACCCTTAAGTTCTGTTTCCATATTAGAAATCCTTCTGTTGAGCACCTCAATCTCACTTTGGGTTCCAGTTCGTCGCAAGGCCTCCTCGTGGACTTTTTTCTGAAAGTCAATTAAATCAGCCTCAAGCTTTGGATCACGGTAGTATTGTAAAACCTCCTTCTCTTCCACACGTTCAACACCTCTTCTGCTCTTGAGGGACAACATCCTATCTTGAAACACTCTCAGCTCAGATTCAGCATGGGCGCGTCTGCCAATTTCATCTTCAAGTTTCTTCTGTACACCATCAACCTCTGCTATACTTTTTTGTTGCAGTTGCTGCTGCTGCTGTACGACGGCTACTTTCTCCTCTTTCTACAGAATGAAAACAACAGAAAACATCCAATCATACAGAAACTCTTGTTTGTATGTGACATATCTAATAATTTGAATGGTAATCCATGGTAATGGTAGTCCAAAATGTATCACATATTTAAAAAAAATAAATAAATTTCTAGAACCACTTGACATACAGTCAGACATCATGGTAAATCCATTTGTTTTTGCTTTTTTAATCTTTGTAAACTGGGTGTTTGCATTCCAAATTATAACTAAAACCAGTTTGTCTGTTTGAACTGCAGTCACATTAACTCACTGGTTGTCATAGTAACAGGGCAGAAAGTTGGGTCATTAAAAGTAGAATATGGGATCTACATTTGCATAAACCATATCGTGTTTTACATATCGGGAAAATCCGGTCATGAGTTGAGCATGAACCATCACACCAAAAAAAAAAAATTGGTATGCCATTTTGTGGTTAATTTCAGATTCATGGGAATTGCGCAAGATTCTCCCCAGGGATTGTAAGTATGTCTATAGTAAGCAGTCCCCAATCTGCCTTTAAATTATTTTTTTCCTTTTTTGTATTAATTAATTTGTTTGTTTGTTTGTTTTCACCTGATGCACCTGAGTACCAGATGTGCCACACACCGGTTGAGTTGCATGTCCTGAAATACTATTTCAGCAAACGCTGCTTGTCTGAACATAGCCTTAGGCACACATCATAAGTAATTTGTATATGTATACGTTTTTATGAGGTGGATTTATACCTGTGCAAGAAGGCTCTTGGCTAAGTCCATCTGGTTGAGAAGCTGGTCATTTGCAGCCGCTGTATTAGCATAGCGGTTCACTAGAGCTTTTTCCTATATCACCCAAGTGCAAAATAAATAAATAAATAAATAAAAATAATAATAATAATAACAATAATGAATGTGAAATGCATTTGATTTGGTTAGGTAACATGATGCACTTTCAATTAGTCTCACCTGTTTTGCCACAGACTCTGCCAGAGTAGGTGTGGACACCCTTCTACTATCTACTGAATCAGGGTTTTTCAGAGTAGCTCTGTACTTGTCAGCGCTAATATCATATTCCTATACAGAGTAGGAAAATAAAAGTACATGTTGACTTCATGGTATTCAGGGTTGGTTTAGATGGTACATTTACATTAAACATAAATTTAAGCTTACACTGAGGATATCTTGCAGATCCTGAGAGAGATCGACCATCCTGTCCACTTCATAACCTTTCCTTTTAATGTCCTCTACTACTCTCTGTGGAAAACAAAACATAATATATATTTTTTCATTATTATCATGGATGCAGATAAAGTATTGTTGTAGTAGTCATTGTGTATATAGATTAAGTCCACTGACCTCTTGAGAAATCTGCTTTGCGTTGACTTCGGCTATATTATCCGAGGGCCTGACCTTGTTGTTGGGCAAATTGTCGAGGAATGTGTCAAGTGATTGGGTAGCATGCTGGAAGTCATTATTTTTGGTGCTAGCCCCTTGCAAAAGGCTCTCCCTATGTATAATTGTGAAATAGAATTAATTACAATAATAATAATCTTATACTCACATTTCAATTAGAACAATTCACTTGGTGAGAACTAATGCCCTTCATCTGTTTGTGGCTACATCATACCTGTCTACTAGCTGGTTGTTTAGGTTAGCATAGCGGTTCTGCAGGCTTTTAACCTGAGCCTCCTGCCTGCGTATGTCAGGGCAGTACTCCTGATATCCCTGCTGGAGGGAACTGCACAGTTTTTCTGTCGTCTCCAGGTCCTTGTTCAGCTTCTGCATCTCAGGTTGGGCAGCAGCCACATCTTTCTTCAGATTCTGAGGAAGTTGGCAAAGGGTTAACAAGATTTATGGAAGAAATTTGACAACTAGCAAGAGCTTTAAGGTTTATTATGTCAAAGCAGTACAAATGCAAGTGTAACTTTTCCACCTTACAGCATTGTGCATTTCGTTTGGATGGAAAATGCTAAAATCCCTTGCTTACTTGCAGTTCGTGGATGTGGTTCTGGAGGGCGTTGGGAAAATCTAAAACAGGACCATCTCTACACAGCTGCTTCTCAAAACCAGAAACAATCCCATCCACCTTTCTTATTTGGTTCTCCAAGTTCAGGGATGCATTAGCCCTGCAACAACATCCATTCATTACAAGGGTAAGATCTTTTATTAAGCAACAGTAGATCATATGACTATACACTACAGTTATTTAGTATATCATACTACTAATCCACAAATGTTTTACAAATCCTAAAAGGATTAAATTATGATTTATAAGCTAGATTTTTAGCCTACTTCTTGGCGTAGAGGTCATTAAGAGCAGCCAGGCTATCTTGTTTGTTTTTGGTCTTGCTCAGTCTCTCTGGCAAACTGGATGACACTGGGCCGTTGAAGTCCTGGGATACGAGTGGGTCAAGCTCCTTCTGTACACCTGCCTTTTGTTGCTCCAGCTGCCGCAGAGCTGCTGCAGCTTTCTGCAGGAACATGGAATAAAATTGATACATAACTGAAACATGTCCTTTTTTAACATAACCACACCTGTATGTGCTTTTTGAACATCCCATTCCAGATTTAGTCCCCCTTTTGCTTTTATAATGATCTCCACTCTTCTGGGAAGGTTTTCCACTAAATTTTGGAATGTGGCTGTGGGGATTTGCTCATTCATTAGTTCACATTTCACAAGAGCATTAGTGAGGTCAGGCACTGATGTTGGGTGAGGAGGCCTGAGGCGCAGTCAGCGTTCCAGTTCATCCCAAAGGTGTTCAGTGGGGTTGAGGTCAGGGCTTTGTGCAGGCCACTTGAGTTTTTCCACTACAACCTTGGCAAACCATGTCTACATGGAGCTTTGTGCACAGGGACATTTTGGTGCTGGAACATGTTTGGGCCTCTTAGTTCCAGAAAAGGGAAATTGCAATGCTACAGCATACAAAGACATCCTGTGTGCTTCCAACTTTGTGGCAACATTTTGGGGAAGACCCACATATGGGTGCGATGGTCAGGTGTCCACAAACGTTTGGCCGTATATAATTTTTTTGTCTATTTTCTTACCTCTTGTTCCTTCAGGCGGTTAGCAAGATCTCCACCAGGGTTGCTGCTGTCCAGTGGAGCTCTCATTCGGTTCAGCATGTCCAGTTCTGCTAGGGTCAGGTCTTTGTCCAACTGATCCAGACGTCCACTGAGTTCTGTAGCTTTAGGGTTCTCCAGACTTTTAGATACAGGAGCTGGAGCACAAACACACATAAGAGGTTGGTGTGTATATACTGTATTTGCAAACTGTGTCTCCTCTGTGTTTGCTCTTGGTGTGTGCATGTATGCGTACATGTGCTGTGTGTGTTATTTACCTGATTGCACTGCTCGTGAGGTTTCAGGAGCCTGAGTCTTTAGTGAGGCCCTGACTGCTGAGCGCCTTTTCTTCAGGTCTTCCAGCTCTTTGCCCAACCTACACACAGACACAGACTTTGACTACTGCATTCTCAAATACCCTTTAATTAAGTACTTATATTATGTTCTAAATTTATCTGTATTAACATGCTTATCATCATGATGTTTTTTTGTTGGCATGACACCAGATTGCGCCCATGACAAATCTCCTGGACCTCAATGGCACTTTAAAAGCAGTCACACACTCTAGGATGGCTTTATCATTCAAAATCAGACTTACAGATCCACTTTGTTAATGCCATCTGTGTCGGGTGGAGGTATCAAGAAGCACACTCCAGGAAAGGAGTTGATGGCCCCGTCACTCGTATGCACTTCCCATTTTGCGTTGTTGCTGTTGGACTTCAAGGTGAGCTTCTCACCTCTGGATATGGAGGCCTGGAAATTACATAATGTGTGTGAGAATACAAAGAATACATAGCAACATGCAAAGTTAAAAGAGAACATATACAATTAGAAAATTAACAAAGGTTTGTTGGTCTATGAAAATTTCAAAGGTTTTATAGTAGAACCAGGCTTAATCCAGAAAATCTTTATGTGGTTCAACTGTGAGTTTTGGATCAAAACTGGTGCCTTGATATGGCATGTGTAGATTAATGGTTGAAGGAATAATGAAATTTGAAGTTTTCCAGCTTCTCCTTTTTAATGTAGATTTAACTGACTATTTTCTGAAACTTTTTATGTTGCCAATTTTATGAAACTGTTCAGAGGATTCCAACATCTACGAAAAGGAAAGAGCACAGGATGTAAAAGTCTCTCATTTTCATTTGTTTCTAGTAGCACTTACTTTCACCTCATGCTGACTTTATTTAGGTGAACTATGACGTGTGAATTCACAAGCCTTAAGCTTGTGAGCCAGTAGAAAATATTTGGGGTGGGACTGAGATCTCTAAAATAAAATAGAGGAGCTGCTTATTATTAGGTTTTCGTTTTCATACTGTTGTTTAGTGCTGAGAAAAAAGTTTTGTTATATATCATAATATGCCACATATGCTAGGGTTTTTTTTTTGTTGTTGTTGGTAAAATTCTGTTTTTTTCCTCTCTGCCTGCTATGTTCTTGCTAGCAATGTTGCCAGCTTTGAAGTGTTTATGTGCAAATAGTACTGAGGTAAGTGTGTGGTGATTTAGACATGCAGTTTCCACATTGGCCAAACTTCCTGTGAGGTTCTGTCTCAGTTGCCTGCTATGTGAATGAATGTAAACGCATCAGTGGGAAGTGTATTAAATGAAGACACCTTGGGTGTGCTCCAGTCACACAGAGACTCGACGGTGATTGGTCGGTTCGGGGCTGTGCGGCGGAGTTTGAGAGGAGCGATGGTGGTGCTGCGCTTTCTCAGATCTGCTAAGAGTTGCTCACAGCGCTGAAGAGGCCTTTCCTCTGCCTGAGAGAGAGAGAGATGAGGGATTATGGGTGAAAGAAAAATAATAATTAAACCACACCCTACTCCCTACATAGTGCACTATCCACTACATAGTGCCCTTCTGAAATCTCTCTATGCACTGCAGTAAGTTAATATCCAAACCAAGTAGCTTAATGACTACAGAAAGCCTTATGCTAGACTTTTATATATCATACTTTTTCCTCTTATATGATATCGATATTGATGTTTCAAAGTTAATAGGATTTTATAGGATCTTACCTCTAGCTGTAGCTGAGTCTCTGTGTTGGACTTTTTAGAGAGAGATTTGGGGTCCAGAGTGGAACTGATTCCTGTTAACGATTCGGACAAAGTCTCGGCATCCAGTTGGTACTGTGCACAGAAGAGATGGTATAAAAAGATAAATATCTATAATATATCTAAACATTCCACTATCAAAGCATGGACCCCCTGGCTATTCATCACAGATCCCACTTTGACAACCATGACGTTATACATCACTATAATTGTCTAATATATATTGACTAATATGCACTGCCAGTCAAAAAAATTTGCCAGTGTATCAATAATTGTGGATTTTCGGTTAGATGTCAACAAAGAAAGGGATTAAGGGAAATACTCTTGAATTAGAAAAATAAGTTTTAACTTCCAACCTCTCGTTTGACTTGTACTAGAAATTGTAAGCGGGACAAAAGAATCTGGATCAGTCTATATAGGCACTTGTAGCACACAAAATACATTTATCTTTAGCATTTATACGAACTCTGTCTATAGGTCATTTATCTAAAGGCTTAGAGTAACTGGTTCACCCTGCAAGTGACCTTTAATAAAGCACCCATTTAGAGACCTACTATAATTTATGTGCAGATATTGAGTCCTTAAATTTAGGGATTATTTATTAGTTTGTTTGTTTTTTTCAAATTGCACTTATTTACTGCAAAAAAAGGAAGAATGCTAAGCAAGTGAAAATATCTTGAATATCAAAAGGTTACAATAAACAAATATAAAATTATTAAACCTATTTCTAGACATTCTTCCTAATGTCAAGCTTGAGACCCTATTCTGGTTGGAGTTCTCATCTCTTGGACACCACATGCAACTGCTGAGGATGGCCCCACATGGACAACCTGAAGTTACGTGAGATTACTGTGGATGGTACCACATAGAAACCATGAAGATGGCTTTGGACTTCACCTGATACGAACAGTTTTGCTACAATGGCTGAGGACTACAATTGCAATGATAGCTTTAGTACTGCAATTCCCACAAACAGTTTTGCACTCCAGTCTCCATCAGTGAACAGTTGATAACTTCAACAAAATAGACTTGACATGAAAACTATAATGAATTTTCGTGGTTACACAATTGCACTTTCTGACCATATAGTATACACTCTATAGAAGGGAATTATTTATAATCGCAATATCTGTTGATATCTGTTGATCGCAATATCCGGATGAGGATGGGTTCCCTTTTGAGTCTGGTTCTTCTCAAGGTTTCTTCCTCATATCATCTCAGGGAGTTTTTCCTTGCCACAGTCGCCTGTGGCTTGCTCATTAGGGATAAATTCATACATTTTAAATTTATATCCAGAAAGCTGCTTTGTGAGAATGTCTGGTCTTAAAAGCGATATACATATAAAATTGAACTGAATTGAATCGAGATAGTCTTGTTCTTTTGGCAGATAATTTAGGTAATTTTAAGCAATTATTTCAGTTAGACTTTTGCAGCCCTGAAAATGTGTTTAGCTCCTTTTAACTTGTAACAAGTGAGGACTAAGGTTCTGCTTTAGGGTATGGAACACATCTTGAATTATTACTGACTTTAAGAAGCTCTAACATACTACATGTAACAAACTGCAGCAGGCACTTGACCCTAGCTAGCTAGGACTTTTAGAAATAACATGATGTCAATTAAACATTAGTAAGATATGAATTTAGATGATCGATTCATGCTCAATATTTTGCATGATAGAGTCTCAACAAAGCGTCCATTGCGCATTACCACGACTAACGTTTGTCAGTATTTTTCCCAGTAGATTTTATAGCTCATAATTTCATATGCATGGTCTATAAAATCATACTTGTAAATCGTGTGAAGAAAATTAGATATCTTGGCTGACCGGTACATGACCCCACCATGAACAACCCCATCAGAGAGCTTCCAATATGACTCCAACTATCCCTGACACGTCACCACTTCCAGCGTTACAAGGCTTCCTAACTTTCAAGATGGCTGCTCAGATGTTCAAAGCTGTTCAGGGTGAATGTGCTGTGCTTGTTCTTCTGGACTCCTCCTGTATCACTTTACCTTTTTGTAGTCCTCCACATTGTCCAGGTGTGTTTCTTGGCAGATGCAGAGGTTCAGAAATTTCTGCCATTCATTCCTCAACTTGTCTCTGTGGTCCTGAAAAAGGAAACAGCTTACACATGCTGAAATTGAAACTGATGCTGTAAATCACTAGTGTAATTGGAGCTGAAGATACTGCTGGTGTCACTGGTCACACATTGTGTTTCTCCACTAATCTGTAACAGCGGTCTCACCCAACAACAAAGAATGTGGTGATCACCAACAGTCATTAAGAATTTACACAAAAAAATGAAAAATTTCATCTAAACATTATCCATTGCCTCTTATATTTTATTCACTGAAAAATCATATAATGTAAATTTCAATATCTGACTGGGCAAAGGTTTTTAAAATTTTCGATATTGTTCAGTAGCTCCGACAATAGTGTCAGTTAATTCTAATTCAAATCACAGGATTATATTCTCTCACCTGAATGGTGTTTGCTGCAGGGTGTTTCATCTCTACCAGACGATCTCCATCATCCTGCAGTTTGTTCACCTCACTCTCATGAGACAGCAGGCTGTTGTTTTTAAAATTCTACAGCAAACCACAGAGCAGGAAACACTCAGCCTTCTTCAAGCTTCCTTTTAAAGGTATGGTCTAGATGAGAGAAATGTGAATCCAGAGCCTCACCTCGTAGCGCCGCCGAACATCCTGCGGATCCACCATGCGGTCGCTCCAGTCTTGTTGGAGGATCTTTGCCTGTTCGTCACTCAGGTAGCCTACTTCTTTATTACAGCTTTGCATGTACTCGTACAGGCTGTTCAGGTAGTGATGGCGCCATTTCGAGTTGTCCTGTATGACGACAACAACACACACATGAAAACAGGCCTAGTTAGTTCGAATATTTTGATTAACAGGCGTTAATGTTAATGATAAATACCTCAGAAAATAAAACAAATTCATGTAATTTTATTTTCATTACATAAATTTACATTATTTAACCCTTTACTGCACATTGTTGCCATATGGCAACAATTTACAAACTACCCCCCTAATTTTTTTTTTAAATTNATTTCTTGAACTAATTCAAGTAATAAAAATCCATAAAAAATAAATAAATAATTCATGCAGTAGAGGGTTAAAGTAATGGTTCAGCAAAAAAAAATATTTTGAGTGACACTGATTTAATTGACTATTTTTTGAAAGTTTTTATTTTGACAGTTTTATGAATATGGTCAGATTTGCCATAAAGGAAAAAAATGTACAAATTGATTTTTTTTTCTTTTGCTATATTGCTCCTTTAATATTCTTTAAAAATCTATCCTGATTTTTTAAGACTGAAAGAGTAATATCTTACCAGCAGATTGGCATATTGCTTCTTGAGAGCAGCATATTCCTCCTAACACAATAAAGCAAAATATCAGTATTTATTTACTCTAAGTATATTGTAAATCTGAGGTAGGTTAACACAGATAACAGAGTACTCTAAAAATGACAAACTGCCCCTTTAAAGAAAGACGTCTGCTGTATGGTCTGGGTGGCTGGATTATGGCTGACCTTAGAGCTGGTGCTGTCGGGGCTGAGCTGCGCGTTGTAGGCTTCAATCTCCTTGTGAAGTATATTGTGGGCTGCGATCTGTTTCTCCAGTTCAGCCATGGTAGGCCCATATGCCTCTGAGTTGACCTCTTTCTGCAACACACACACATACACACACGCATATACTGAGGCACTGAGAAACACTCACAGTTCCAGTATTGAAGTGACCTAACAGGCTAGTAGAAGAAAAAGGACCTGGACAAACCGTGTAGACTAGGTTTACGAGTAACTCTCGATGTGTGACAAGAAGCTTTGTCCATGTTTACCAACACAATCTTTGATATGTAGCCATTTGGCTCCAGGACATATGCTTCCCTTGTTTTTCTCCTTTGCAGGAAAACAATATAGAAGAAAATGATATTCTGTTGTCTATTATTTTTTAACCACAATTGCCCTCAATTTGTGGTCAACAATAAACCATATCTTGATCAATAGTAGCAAGCACTAGTTACTAGGTAGCATTAATTCCTTGTATCAAGTCCTATAAAATCATTATGTATGGCAGATTTCCTACATGTTACTGAGGAGTGCTGTCACATTGCCAAGCCTTATATGTAGCTATAGCACCTTATACCTGAAAGGAGAGATATTTGTAAGCTTTGACAAATTTTATCACTGTGATAGTGCCATACATTAACCAATATCACACATAATTGTTTTATTTCTGAATGAGTATGTAGAATAGGCGATATAATAAGGCTTTAAAGCTATATCAAGCATGTCGTATG
The DNA here is from genome assembly GCA_037577455.1 of Pangasius macronema. Taxonomy (NCBI): domain Eukaryota; kingdom Metazoa; phylum Chordata; class Actinopteri; order Siluriformes; family Pangasiidae; genus Pangasius; species Pangasius macronema. The sequence goes on from CM074946.1 coordinate 26,025,270, forward strand.
TCATATTATACGACGGCGCTACCAAATGCTCAATTCTGATTGGTCATTTTGTGTTGACTAATTAACTAAAGCAGCTCAGACAGTAGTAATCTGCAAGGTTTATACCAATGCACTCGTTCTAATACCTTATGGTTTCTATAGTAACAACATACACATGGAATTGGACGGAAGACATTTGGCAAAGATGGATTAAAATTTTTTTGGAAGGAGTGTGGTCACAGTCAGTCGTCATTTTGACATTGAAATACAAAAGGCTGTACCCCTTCGGAAGTCTTACCTCGTCAAAACCTGTTTATAGCTGCTGTAAAGTGATTACAGGAACTAACTTGTTTCACGGGATGTTCCACAATAATAAACGTAACTATAAATGGATAAAAAAATATGACTTGTCAGTCTTCAATTAATAAAAATTACTGTTGTATAAGATGAATAAACACTTTGGGATGTACTATTTTCAAAAATGAACCTCTGCTTTGCATCAGGCCACTTGACTCCACCCTGTTGTTGATTATTTAACTATAACAGCATGTCCCACCATGTCTTATTCCTTACATACCTTCCAACAAGAAATAATGAGTTGATATTATGATATTATAGTGTTCCTTTCCTGGTCTTTTGGTTTGATAATAACCTGATCTGTTAAGTTGTGTGAGTTTGATCAGGGAAAGAGTTTTTTACCACTTGTACTTCTTACTCACTAAAGGTGGCAACGACAAATGGACAAAGACCAACTTGTGGACCTAGGTCAAGATGCGCGGCTGCAGGCCGATCTCATTTATCTGCTTGTAGAGGTCACGGTAAAACACGCAGTCCTTCAGCCAGCGCTCATGAAGTCGACTCACACTAACCCGCAAATACAAAACAGCTTCAGCTTCACAACCTATAAGCCATGCATATAAACGCTGATACTGATACAGTACTGTGCAAAAGGCTTAGGCACATGCAAAGAAATGCTGTAGAGCAAAGATGCCTTCAAAAATAAGGAAATTAAATGTTATTACTATAAAGAGTAGTAAAATGTAATAAATGAAACAAAGTCAGTATTTGGTGTGATGACCCTTTGCTTTAAACAACAATTTGTAGTCTCAGGTATAATGTGTGCAGTTTTATAAGGAAATGAGCTGTAAATGTTACTGAGCATCTTACAGAATCAGCTGCAGTTCTTCTGGAGACTTTGACTGTCGACTTGCTTCTTATTTTAGCAGCAAAACCCAGCAGCCTGCATTATGTTTTTTGTCTGAAAAGTGTCTCTTATGTAATCTGCTGCTTTCTTTACTGACATAAACATTTTTCTGTAACATTTCATTTTGTGCTGGAAAACTAATGTTTGGAAATCTAACATGTTTTTGTACTGAATCAATAATGTAGAAGTCTTAAAAATCTATAACAAAGTTTGTACTAAAAAATAGGATGCCTAAGACCTTTGCACAGAACTGTATCTGACCCTGTGACTCTCACTGTCCCTGTCTTTTCAAACAACAAAACCGGCTGTGTGTGTATTGAGGCATGTGATGCGCCATCTAGTGGCCATTCAGTGAACTAGTGTGTGACACACTTCAGGTTTAAAATAAATAATGTGAACAGTTTGTCAATCAGTGCATATTCTTTAAGACATTTTCATATAGCTATGCTGAGTTTTATTAATGCTACTCAGATTGCGTGTATTATATTTGATAGCTACTGTAGGCTTTATCTGTAGGCTGATATTTCTAGTATTTCATAAATAGATTAATGATAGATTATTTGTTTGTAATTAATCAATAGCTAGTTACATTTATATCTAAGTTAATTTTAATAAATTAAAAAAAGGAAAAATGATCTATGGTATATTGACAATATATATATAGTGTACAGTGTATATCTGAATGTCAGATATTACCAATTAATTCATTATAATTAAATCCAGTAAGATAATTAAACATAAACAAAACAATATTGTGAAATGCTTTGACAAAATTAAACACATTCTTAAAAAAATGAGGAAAGATGAAAGATGAATGAAAGACAAGTATAGAAAAAAATCTTTGGAGAGACTGTGGACAGAAAAAAATAATAGTCCCAAAATATGTGTAAAAAAAATTAGTTTTCTCTTTTTTCCCCGTACGGTTGAAGGTTTAATTATGAATGAAAATTATGAGAAATTGAAAGGGATATGTGTTTGGTGATTACACACTGAAATTTGTTTCAAAATTTGCTAAATATTGTTGAATCAGGAATATAATTTGTCTGGATTGCTTAAGAAGAAAGCTTCAAACTTGAGCAGGCAGTTTAGTGGGTGTGTTGCATTGTGTTGTAACACAATGTACCTGTGTTCAAACCACCCCACCTCTTGTTGTCTAACACATCTTGTGGGAAAATTGTCATTGTCAATTGTCATCAATTTGTTAGGCAACTATCACTTGGTGTTTGTGTACTCACTCTTTCTCGATCTCTGTTGTCTGTGGGTGTTTCATTTTCTTGGCTTTGTCCAAATCCAGGAAGAGATCCTTGAGGAGCCCTTCGGCCTCAGACAGGCACTCGGAATTCTCCTTCTGGTGTTTAAATGGAACATTGTTCTTGTCGTTTTCTGCATCCTGAAAGAGATACCAAGGCAGAAATGACATTTGATCATCAGTCTTGCTCTGTTCACATCTTCTAGAGCCATTTTGGATCCATGCATAGTGATAGTGCAGTTGAGTTATGTCCTTATAAGAAACATATGATGGGGAAGGAACGAGAGAGAGATGGAGAGAGAGAGAGAGAGAGACACACTCAGAGAGAGATAAGGAGAAAGATACGAGAGTGGGATAAGCAGAGACAGAGAGAGATAGAGATAAATGTAGACTCACAATGACCAGCAGGTCTTCGGCCCTCAGCACGTCTTTTTCCACTGTGTCAGCATTCTTCTGCATGCGTGCGATCAGTAGGGTCAGGTCATTCACCTGAGTCCTAGGAATCAGGGTCAAAGGTCATGGTTAGAGTTCATCCTTCAGTAATCAACCAGCACTTGTGCTTTTAAACAGTAATCAGAGTTGTCAGTGTAACATTGGTGTCAGATTTATGGAGCCAAAGAAGTGGAAAAAAAAAAAGGACTGGTGATGTCATATGATCAAGTTGCGAACATGAACCACTGTCACTTTAGGAAATCAGGACATGCTGGCATTTGTCTTGAAAACTGCTCTACTGGGAATATTCTCCAGCAAATAGCATGTGTCAAGACATAATACATCCATCTGTGTACATAACAGGACAACACACAGTTCCTGATTGTTCAGAGTCCCGTAGTGAGGATGTGACAGAAGCACCATGGACACATGCATGGGTGTTACACAACCAAAAACAGGAAGTGAACAAATTAAAATTCATCGATGTAAGATTCGCTGTACGAGTCACACTTTCACACACGCCATTTTATTCAATACAACTGCCATGTAGATTCATTTATTTACATGTATGTGTGTGTGTGTGTGTTTGTATGTATATATATGGATGTTAGTTGGCTGGTGGCTTATTATCAGGATCAGCATGTTAGTGTGTGTGTGTGTGTGTGTGTGTGTGTGTGTGGTGGTATGAGTTGAGTTTGTCAAATATAGCAGTCCTGCTGCAGTTATTAAACCTTAAACACCATTCACCAATGTGCATGGGAAAATATTGCTATAATCTCTAACCTTACATCTACAAGACCGACCAGCAACGTAAGTTTGTTTAATAAATTGATTTAATTTATTAATTTAATGCTCATAGCTGAAACAAATACCAGGAAGTATGAAATTTTGAAACTTTCAGCTTAACATATTGGCGTTACGTGTATGTGGCAGAAGTGGCAGAACGGGCTGAGGTGTTATCACTGACATGTTAAGCTGGTATGTGCAGTTTGGGTGTGGGGACAATGAGACTGAAGATACCTGGGTTCTGTGAATTCAGTGAATGTCTGACATTCCACAACTTCCCCCTCCACTTTCTCTCACTATAATAGCTCTATCAGTCTGTGTCTCTGTCTCTGTCTCTCTCTCTCTCTCTCTCTCTCTCTTCACTCAGAGTTATACTATGTCCAGCACAAACACACAAACGCTGTGGCTGGATTTATTGTATTTCATTGTATCACAGTCCCGTATACCCTAACATGTATTCATCTGTAATGCGAAACAAGTAGATGAGTGTTAGTAAGTGAAATTATTCAGCTTGTCACAGTAGCTATATGCTATCTCGGTTTTGTCTCGTGGTTAATACTGACCTCCTGCAGGAGAGGCAACGCATCCCACACCCACCACCGCACTTTGTTGCTGTCCTAACACACACTTCAACCTGCTGTACCTTGCATTCCATGGTTTTGGTGAGTTAAGGTAGTGTGCTAGAGCAGAAAACATGATAGTGCGTGATGATATTGGCCTGACGAATAGCGTTACACACCCTCGCTCGAAGCCAAACCTCTCGGAAAACACCAGCAATCAAAGCCCAGTTAGACAAACCGAGACCAACCAGTGCTGTAATCATCTTCCCATTCATTGACTAGGCTGGTTTTGTTCCTTCTCAACAATGCTAACAATGTTCCACCACCCTCTTGTCACGGGCCCTCGCTTCTCTTCTGTACCCACCCTGGCAGGATCCTCCCTTGGACACAGAGGAAAAAGGAAAAACCCCAAATTCTCAGAAGCCTGAGGAACTACACTGCCTCTGAGAATGTCAAACATTTACAACACAATTACACTGTGATTAAGTCCCCATAAAGCTTTGGAGCACCATTTGAACCGTTCTATTTGATCTTTAAATACACTTGTAAAACCTGATTCTGCCTTGCTCTGAATTGTTATTGGAAAACAGTAGACGCTGACTTCATGTACTCGCTTCATTCATATATTCATCATCCACTTATGTTTTTCTAGCAATCACACAACTAGACAAACAGATTTTCTTTGCATATTTTCACTGGATTCTGTACATATACAGTGAAATTATTTTACCTAGTTACACAAGAGGTGTGTCTAAACAAACATTAACTTGTTATTCTGGCATTTTATGCATGAAGTAGGGAAAATTGTTTAAGGAAGACGTGAAAGTTTTCAGTCATCCAGGTCATTTTTAATTTCCTGATATCATCATGTTTCTCTTGTACCTGGCATTTTACTTCTAATTTAGCTTTTTTTTTTAAAAAAAAAATTTACTTTTTTCCTTAACTTCTTTGTCCTGTGTCTCTGTTTGGAATTTATTTAGTTTACAGAATTTATTTATTGGGATTCTGATTTCCATGATGGTTTCACGATTCATTTTTTGGAGTAACATAAAAAATGATTTTGGAAAGACAAAAATGAGACATTTCACCATTCTAGACAACTGGCCTTGACTTTCTACCCATAGACTGAATGTCCCACTTGTTTTGTTCTTCTGGATTTTGCCATATGACAACCACATGATGTCACTAGCTCCTCCTGGCGGAGTGTGCGAAATGCATCTCATCAACGGTCATGGCTTGCACACCCATATCCCACACCTATGTGTCATGTATTGCCGTGTCAGCCACTTATTGGCACAAAGTCAACACTCACCTTCAGGGCTGTATGTTACAATAATTATAAATATAAAATCTCTTGGAGCCATGTTTTTTCTCAACCCAAACAGTGAAAACATGAAGGCCTGGAGTGCATCAGGAAGCCAGGAAAATATTTGCTGTATATTTCAAACTGAAGAAGCAAGTTCCTCTGGAAATGCCACATTTGCAGGCCCATGACTAAGAGCTAGGCCAACACCCACTGGAGGAAAGAATGGATCAGTTAGGACAGCCCAACCACTCCAACCATTCCTGGGTTATACTTTCACCTCTGCCAACAGTTATTTCCAATTAAAGTCATTGTGGCGCCAGGGTACTACCTTGAGCCCACTCAATTTAAAGGGTATGTTTACAAAGCAAAGCAAGCTAATGCTTACAACACTACCTCTGTAAGGGTACAGTGGAAAGTCCTGATAACTCATCGCTCATCAAGGGCCATGCATTGGAAATCTTTTCATTAATTATCTCTCAGTGTTAATCTGGAATTAGCTTTTGTCTCTCTTACGCACAGTGCAATTAAGAGAGTTATATCCTTGAGCTAGTGCTCTGTAAAACAAGGTGTCAAGCTGCACAACCAAAACATTACAGTTCTGCCCATGTAGGCGTTTGGTAACTTGGCATTAAGTTGAATCAGGTGATAAATGAAGACTTGTTGTGAGGCAGTATTGTTGCCCTCCAGGTCTGATGTCTGACACCCGTGCTCAAGTCTAAACTATCAAATATCAGCTGTCATCTGGAATTTGACACTTAGCTCAAGATGCCAGTTTGAGCTCAATTGCAATAAAAGACAGCATGTTTTTTTCCCCCCAAATACAATCCAACTAACATACATTCTCCACTTTTTTGGTTTTTAGAACTGGGTTTAATTGGTATGCAGTGAGAAATATTTCAAAGCGTCTACATGGAATATCTAAGCAGAATCACGCAAAGTTTAAGAACACTTAAGATAATCTCATCCACGTCCCACTCTCCCAAAGTGAAAGGCCAAGTGTGAGATCTATGATATAGACCTGAGCAGCCAGAAGCTGACCGACTTTAGCCTCCGCCTGAGCTCCGGTTACAAGTACCTCCTCAAAATCAGTCACTAACTCACACTCACTAACACACTCACTTGGTCATCTTGGACGAAGCCTTGAGGGTGCTGCTGTCCTTGGTGCCATCCTTGACGCCCGTGTCTTTCTTCTTAAACATCCTGCAAGCTCGGAGTGAGGTGAAAAGTCACCTGTGTGTATATGTGTATATTTCTCTCAGGCTCTCAGCTGGTCTTAAATCCCCCTCGCACACTGTTTGGCTTCTTCTGCGCTGTATCTATATCTCATCTAAATCACACAGGCATACGCACACACACGCTGTCTGTGTCTCTGGTGGTGTGTGTCTCCTGAAGTGTCGCGAACTGTTAAAAGATGGAGATATTTGCTTGACTCTGCTCCGCCCTGAGGAACAGGTGTCGGACGACACCCAGGCGTACCGAGGGACCGGGCAGACCTGTTCTACGCTCCCATTTCTCTCATACACATACACACACACATACAGTGAGTTTGTCATACATTCACAATGTGGGCCAACAGAGAATGCCTTCTGGAAATGTGCTTAAAATGCCAAAACCTGTGTTGCATGCATGTCCTCATTCTGATGACTGTGCTAATAATTTCTAACCTTTGGTGTGTCCTGTTGAGGATTAAATGAAGAACTCTATAAAACAGGGTTTCCCTTTCAGATATGGTTCCACATAGTACCTTCAAGAAAATTACAACTATTAAACAACCAAAGAACTCTCAACTGAGGCTTCTTCAAATTAAAACATAATCAGCTGCAATATTTCGTTTAACTTAGCTAATTTATAGGATATATATATATATATATATATATATATATATATAGCAGGATGGCTATGATAAATCGAATAACCACTCTTTACAACTGTGGTGAGCAGAAAAGCATCTCAGAATATAACAACCCAACGCTTGAGA
>CM074946.1:26032863-26047996 GCA_037577455.1 Pangasius macronema
CTTCTCAAGCGTTGGGTTGTTATATTCTGAGATGCTTTTCTGCTCACCACAGTTGTAAAGAGTGGTTATTCGATTTATCGTAGCCATCCTGCCTGCTCAAAACAGTCTGCCCATTTTTCTCAGACCTCTGAACATTAACAGAAGCTCTTGACCTGTATCTGTATCACTGCTCTGTATTGACCTGCTCTGTTGCCACATGATTGGCTGACTGGATAATTTCATAAATCACCAAGTGCTTGTTCTCCCCATATTGCTCTGCAGATCTTCTGGGATTCTCAGGTTTCCTCCCACCTCCTCAAAAAAAAGCTAGTGGTGGATTGGATAAGCTAAATTGGTGTGTGAATGTGTGTGTCCAAGGTGTCCTGTGACAGACCGGAGTCCCATCCAGGGTGTATTCCCACTTCACACACAGTGTTCCTAGGATAGGTACCACAACCCTGACCAGGATAAGTCAGTTACTGAAGCTGAATAGACAAATTATATATATATATATATATGAAGGATTTTGGCCTTATGATGTTACAGAAAAACCTATTTTCAGTTCATGTCCAATTGAAAGTAAACCTAAACTGGTGATCAAATTCTCATTCCAATATTGAGCAATATAATTTTTATCAGTTTATCAGTACAGCTTGTACAGTTGGTCCAAAAGACCATAAAACACTGAAAAAAGAAATTCATTTATCTCTGTTTAAAAGGAGGAAGTTCAAAAAACCTGTCTAGAACTAAATCTCTGATTAACATTGGTATTTTTTCTGTGCTTTTAAAGAATGCGAGGGTTTTTGTCGCATAGTAAATGTAAAATGAAGGGTGGCTTATGTTTCGGAATGTGGCACAGCCACTTTCTTTCAACTGGGCCGTGGCAGAAAGCCTGCATTTCTAACACAGTCACTCATCTGGGTAGGTGAGTGTGAGTCACAACCCATCTCTCTTTTCCTCTCACTCCCTTCCACACTATCGCTCTCACTCCATCCACACTGTATGGGAGTGAGCCAGGACTTCGCCTTTCAAACCATAATCACCCAATGCTCTGGGCTCGGAATTCGATCCTATTATTTTTTCTATTGATGACGTTTAATACGCATGTGACTAAATATTCAGTATCATGTTAGTCATGTAGAAGTAAAAATACTCATGAGACATGTGCAGGGGTGGCCCTGAGTGAACATTTACTTGTACCCGCCCCCTCCGAATCCAACCAAGTTGAATTATTGCTTCCTAAGTTCTAAAAATAAAAAAAAACATAACATGAGCCTTAACACATCATTTGCAAATTACAGTTTAACTCCTCCTGTTTTTTGTTTTATCCTGTGAAGGTATGTGATATAAAACAGAAATAAAAATTCTTTTTTAATGACCAACCATATACATTCAAGGAAAAACCTGCATCGCCAAAGGTTTTACTCCTCTTACATTACACCAATTTGCCAAAAATTACTTTTTGTTAATTAAACTATAACAGGTCATACTTTTTTATCAGCTTATAGTTACATTTAATTTGGTGGAACATCCATGAAACGAGTTAGTTCACTTATGTTATCACTTATGTTATAGCAACTAAAAACAGCTGTTCCCTCACCAACCTCTTTTTAATCATGTCTTGAATTTAATAAGACAAAAAAAAAAATACAGCTTCTCATGTTACAGAGAAACTGGAATGCGTAAATACCTCCGTTCTGAAGATCTCCCAAGGCTGAAATCTGATACAAAGCACTGGAGACTCCTTCCATAAATGTTTAAGCATCTAGGTTGATACAGGTTATGTGAAATACCCAAAGCGATTGACAGATCAGATGTTTTAGTCAGGTCCTGCACCATTCAGAAAATGTTTTGCTTACTTAAAAAAAGCTGAACCTAAATCCACCCTATTGTTGGCATCAATTGGTAATTACACACAAAAAGGAAACCAATGAATTCAGATCACTTACATCAAAACCAATTTATGTTTTCTTTTTTTTCTTTTCTTTTTTAATGTGTGGTTCATTTCATCATTTTTCATTTTGGTCACTAGAGAATCAACCAGCTTCAAAAAGATACACATTCAGTTTTCTTCAAATCTTAACTATGAGATCATCAAATCAAACTCGCCCTTTAGTCAGAGCTCCTGGCACCCTCCATTAAGATAGCTAGTAAACACCTCAGCCACAAAAGCTAACACTGTTAAAGCTAGTAGAGATCAGTGAAGCTTTATGCCTCTTAGAGTTCCCATTGAGTTTTTTTTTTTTTTTTTAAGTAGTGGTCTGTTTTCATTCCTACACTCACTCTATCTTGAACTCCATTTTTCATTGCCAGCATTTCTAAATGAAGCATTTGTTCCAAAGCACCCTTGACATGCGGTTACCATGATAGCGAAGGAGTGTGTTTGCTTGAAGGATGCCATGTTGGGGTGTGTCTCCTACCTGAGAGTTTCTTCTATTCATCAGTCACACATTCTCAGTTGTTAATCTGGCAGCCACAGAGATCACATCAATATTTTAAAATTTCAATATTTTAATAAGTCAATATGTTAATAAGTAAGCTGGTTATGCTAAATTGCCCCTTTAGTGGGTCTACGTGTGTGAACGTGTTTGTACATGGTGCCCTACCTTGCCTTGACTCGGTCTCCACTACAACTCTGACCAGCATGAAGCGGTTACTAAAGACGAACGAATCAATAAAACTCAAGTTTTATTCTTCAAGCATGAACTTCATAACTTCAAGCAGTTGAAGTAGCCACACATTCCTAAAGGTCAGGGATTGGTGGAAAATACAACAAAATGTAGTTTTTATAATAAATACAATATAGCCCAAAAATAATTGTCTGAAAATGCATCACAAAATACTGCAGCCAAAATATATTAATGTAAAATGCAGCATTTTGGTATTTGAAAAATACAGAAATGTTTGTTTTTGTGAAGGGGCTTGACCTAGAGCTAGCAAGATTTTAGCAGCTTCACCTGCTAGTTAGCATTCAGTTCACAAGCTAGCTAACAATATGATGAATAATAAAGGACACTGCAGATCATGTAAAAAAAAATTCAACCATCCCGTAGACAGATTGTAATGGATTTTCTAATTGCTACTTCTCCTTTTCCTCCCTGACAAGTAATGTGGAAGCACTGTTGCGTCTTTTGTTCTAACAAAGACTTCTGGCTCTCAAACTGCTCCTTGCTGGGTTTTTTTTTTTTTTTAAACAATCCAAAGTTGTTAGTCTTAAATTTTTTTATTAAATCTTCCTCTACCTTCTGATTAGCAAAATAACATTTTGAATTGTGTATAAAAGCTATTTAAATAAATGTAAAAACCATAAGGTGCTACGTAGTCATTCACCTTCAGTAACCGTTTTATCCTGGTCAGTCATGGCACATCCAGGGAACACTGGGTGTGAAGTGGGAATGCACCTGGCATGGGATGCCAGTCTATCACAAGGCACCATGCACGCACACAGGCAATTTAGAGTTACCAGTCCATCTAACGGCATGTTTTTGGGAAGTGGAGGAAAGCAGAGAACCCAGAGGAAACCCACACGGACAACATGCACAGAAACTCCGCACAGACAGTAACCCAAGCTCAGGATTGAACCTTGGAGCTCTGAGGCCGCAGTCCTATCTGCTGTGCCACCATGCTGCCCATGCTCCATGTTTGCTTTCGCAACTATGGTAAGTATTCCTGCAAAATATATATATTCCTTATCCTTTTATCCCCAATGCACTACATACATTTTTAGTCCAGTGTAAAATCTTCTGAAAGAGCTGCCTCAAAGAGACGACTAATTCACGACTGCATTACATACTGATTTTATTTTTCTATGAGCATCAAAGTACAAAACAGACTTTTGTATTCCAAATGCATATTTCATGCATGTATCAGAAAATTATGCCATCCTTACAGACATTGGTGTTTTTGTGCATTCATCAGACCGAGTGTGTGTGTGTGTGTGTGTGTTCATGTGTGTAAGTAGGTTTGCCTCAGGCCCAGAAATCATCTTGGCAGCAAATGTAAGTTTTGGAATGTGTAAAATGTGTCTTAGGCCACCATGATAAAGATCTGTAGTGGAATTCTGGGAGGGGAAACAGAAAGATGAGATAGTCAATGAAAGTAAAAATGCAATAAATGCACACACACACACACACACACACACACACACACACAAAGAATGTTATGTAAATCATTCAAGGTCAGTAGTCTGGTCATTTCTGTATGGTCTCTCAAATGTGGTCCATGGACAAACCACACATTAAAAATAGAAAAGGAAGTTGCAGTAACAAGTTAAAAGCCACATAGTTTAGTTTAAAGCTGACAGCTTAGTGCATTTTAACATTTAAAGAAACCAGCAACAAATGGAGCAACAGAGTTTGCGAATTTGAACTCCAATGATTGTGAAAGTGCAAATTGACTTACTGGCAAGGCAAACAGTGTCCCGTTTGTATAGCCAAAGCTTGTGTTACAGAGTGTGTGATCAAATGAATGTAAAGCTAAAAGGAAACAGTACTATAGACATTCAAGACGGTGTAATTGTCCCTCGGTTTGGGTGGGATGGACAGCCTTTATCTCTGCCCTGTGAATAAGTATCCTTCACTCTTACCCTCCCTGCCCTGTCTATCAACAACTGTTCATAACCCTCCCCCCACTCCTATCACACCCTGATTCCTTTTCCTCACCAGTGCTTGAATCAGCCACCAGTACTTTCCTCCCTTCATCTCCTCTGCCCTCTGCGAATCCTGCAAAAAAAGTCCACACTCGACACCTCAGACATCAGCAACTCCTGACCAGTATCACTTCTCTCCTTTCTTTCTAAAATTCTTGAACATTCTATATACAATCATTTGTGTCTGTTTCTTAGACCAGCCAAGCTGTTACTGATCCTCATCCTCCTTGCCCTCTCAGCAGCCTTGCTCTCTCAGTGAGGTAATATCCTTGCATGGTTCTTCATACCAATGCTATCCTGATGATACCCAACTCCTTTCCTCCCGATCTCAGTATGCCATGGCAAACATGGCAGTTCAACAGCTGAAAATAAATCCCAACAACCCACAAGACTGGTCGGCTGTGTATCCCTGGAGATGCATCTCCATGTCAAGATCATGCCATGTGGCAATGCACATATCCTTAAGGTAAATCTGGACAATCTGTCCTATCCTTCTTTAATTACCTGACTCTGGCATGCAGGTTTCTGCTTTACATCAGGAGGATCTGGACATTTCTATACAGGGACGCCTCTCAGGTGCTTGTTCAATCCTTTGTCATTTCAAGATTGGGCTGCTACAGCTCACTCCTGCCAAGTCTGACCCTTGCAATTGATGATCCGAAATGCATCTGCAAGACTTGTTTTCACTCTCCAAAAGATCTCCCACATTGCCCCATTGATACGTTCCCTCCACTGGCTTCCTATAGCTGCCCTCATCACATTTAAAACACTGATGCTTGCCTACAAAGCATGGCTCGACTGGCCCCTCCATCCCTCAAGGTACAAATAAGGCATGCATCAAGATTCTTCTCTGCCCTGGCACCCCGGTCTTGAAATGAACTTCCCCTGGCTGTCTTCAAACAGACTTAATATCTACCTGTTCACCAACCACTTACATGAGCACTAATTAAATTTTTAAACAAGTAGAACTCAACACTGACAACGACGTTGATGGGGATACCTCCACTGCCTAGTCCTTCTTGTGACTAATTTGTATTGAAATACCCTTAAAATATAGAAGGGAGCCTTCACATGTTCTTTTTCATCTTAAATTGTCATCTTATTGAATGGTTGTGATATGTTATTATACACTCCTGAACAAAATCTTAAGACCAGGGAAAATATTACAAGTATTCAAATTTCGCACTGGTGGATTGTAACCAGGTTGTAATAACTTCTTCAAAATGCCAAAAGAAGAAACAAGAGCAAGAGACAAAAAAAAACAGAGATTGGCAATTTATTGAAAACTGCATTTAAACTCAAACAGGCTGGGGGGAATGGGGTAGATTACATAGTCGCCATGGGTGGGTAAGACTGTTCAGAGTGTTGTACCTTTATTTTTACACCAATGTAGCTTTGTACTTTCACATTGTTTGAAGAAAAACTCTCAGACATTTGACTTTGCTGAGACCTTGACCCTGGGTGTGGCCCAATTCCAAAACTAATCAGATCATCTTCTGGTTACAGTGATACGAGAATCTCGGACAGACTGACAGACAACTATCCCTTGTGTGTTTTCTTGCTGTACTACACAATATACTATACTTCCTGCACATTTGCATAGCTATAGATGTATATGATACGTACTATATGGGTTTACTTTATATAGTTTATATTTATACTATGCATTCTATTTTTTCTTTTAATTATAGTTTTCAATATTTAATTAACTTTATTTTATTCTTACTTTTCTTGTGTGCATTAGTGCCTTGTGTTTTATGTATGCTGCTGGAACACTCTAATTTCCCTTGGAGTCAATACTTGGGTTTTCAATACTTGCTCAATGGTATTCTTAGACCCTGACCTACTGAACTAGCATGATGATCCTTTTGAAGGAGACTAGAAAGCACTTCTTTAAGTCTCTAAGGGTAAGGGCGTCTGCTAAATGGTGTAAGGGTAATGTAGGCAGTAGTGGGCATGCATTAGCTCGTGTATATGGAAGTGGGCCGGTAGACTGGGAGTAGTTTGAGGTGATGTAGTGGTTAGCTTAAATGTGTCTTAAAAGTGTCTTAAAAGGATGAAGTTGTCCCAGTTGTGCAAGATAGAAGACCCAACTATAAACGGTCCAACTAGTGAAGAAAATTGGTTAAGGAATTGGAAGAAGAAAAATAAATACATAAATAAAAAGGAAACCATAATTAGTTTAAGCTATATGTAATGTTTGGTGGTTGTAGCGAAATTCAGTTCCACCCAGTAGATACTGTAGAACAAAGCAACACCATTCAGTGCTTCTTCATTTATGGGTTATTCTTTTTTATTAGGAGCACTTAAACCAACTTTCATTTCATGTATTATCTTGCTGACAATTTTAAATGAGATCACAGCAGAAAACATTTTTCAGCCATTCAGCCCCGTCCTCCTAATAATCGCCACCGTTTTGCTCATAAAACGTTTAAAAAGAAAAAAAAATACCAGTCAGGGTACAACAAGTAAGCCAGAAATGATCAATAACATAATAAAATAGAAATAGTAGATGAGACCATAGAGACGCTGTCAGTAAGTGACGAGACGCAAGAATGACGGCAGAGATTTGCTTTGGTACAAGTCGATACGAGCAACAGCAGCACCTGTCTATAGTCACGCTGAGAGAGACCAGTAAACTTAGTAGTCATGGGGGGAAAAAAGGTTTCATTTTCTCTGTAGGTTCTCAAAAGTGAGGACAAAGTAAACCTATATGACTACTCTAGGAACTACTAACCTAGGAAAAAGTATTTCCTCCCTATATATAAAGAACATGTATTTGATAAATGCTGACTGTGTACAAAATGATTAATGACTATTTTCAAAGTAATGTTACAGATTATAATTTAATCTACAAATCTACAAATTAAGACGATACATGTATGTCTGATGAGACTGATGTATGGATTTTAAAACCCTCCATTCCATACGGTCATTTTTGGCCAAAGCCAAGGCCCCGGTGTTGGTGCTTAATCTGGTACCAAACTAGTTCAGTTCCAGCATTAAAATGCAAGTTGCTTTGGGGAAAAAAATGGATGTGAGCAGGGATTCGAAAATAATATTATTGTAAAATGCAGGAAAATTCATATTGCAGCCATGAATCTATAGTCTGTGTAGGACAATCATTTTACTGGCAAATGGCAGTGGTTAGGGATGCATCGATACAGACACTGGTTTACACTCATAAATAAACTAAAATACCACATGATACTGCGTATCGTAGTGTACACTGCCGTGCTAATGAACAAGAGGACAAGAAATGACAGCCATCTAGAGGTGTTTCACAAAGCGAACTGTGCTTTGTGAAAACATCAAGAGCCATAAGACATCTTTATGGTGCTTCAATATTATCTTTAATAGAGAGTTCAAGGGTGGCTGACCTGAGCGCGCAGAGCAGTATGAGCACACATGGTGATTTAATAAGACTCTGCGTAGAGCAGTAAAATCTCTTGTACTCTGTATTAAAGATACTGTTAAAGATGAGCACGCGGAGCTCACTGCTAGCAGACCGCAGAAGCAAATTACATAAACAGAGTTAAATAAAATATTCCATGACGCCCCTGAATGCTTAATACTAAGCAGGATACTGGGGGGTGTATATCGATGGATCCCTAGCAATGATCTGCCATCGCTCTATCTTTATGCTTTATGAAAACGTAATGATTTGGATGGTAAGAAACCTCCTTCATGGTGTTTTTTTTTTAATGCCGTGAACCAGCACCGGCTGTGTGTTTGAGCTCTTTCTACATTTGCCGGATAATTAACCTGCCATTTATGTCAGTTTCAGATGCAGACTGGTAAACTGCCTCTTCCTGGTTTACTGTGTCTAGTGTCCATTTCTCTGTACCTGTGAAACAATGGCTTACTTGTGTATTAAACCTGGTCTGCTGAGTTTAAAACGAAACAAAAATTCTTTAAAGGATACTAAATTAATATATTTGTTTGCACTAAATGGAGAAAAGACATGGACCCTTGAGCTTGGAATAGTCCGAAATTGCCCCCGACCCTTGTGCCCTACTCCCTTCTTGCATAAATAAAACAGATCTAGACACCGTGGTAGAACTCACCGTGAATATGAATTCAACACCACTATTATACACACTAGTGTTCTTTTCTCCCAAACCTATATGGCCACATTTTTGCACACAAAATTGCTTTCCTTGTTCACCACACAATACAACCCATTGTGTTTGCCGAGTTGATTTGGGCTTTGGTGAATCAGGTAAACCCTTCACTGTGCACATCTGTGACCCTGCAGGTCATGGAGTGAAGGACAGTGACAACTGATTTCAGAAGAATATGACGGACAGACAGGGAAAGGATTAAGGGAGCAAGTCCAGATCGAGCTCTGACTCCCTCCAGCTCTCGGGTTCGAGGTCGAGCCAAGCCTCGATTTAGCTGCCGAAGCCGAAGATGCCCTTGATGTAGCCGGTGAGACCGCCTTTGCCCTTCTGCTCCACCTTATCGTCCAGCGGTGGAAAGGCCACGTGGTTGAGGGCCAAGTCGAAGAACAGAGGCTTGCACGGGATTGGCTGGAAGTCCGGCGGAAACGGGACAAGATTGGACTGCTTGCCGAGGAGGGATGGATCAAGGTGGAAGGTGTCCAATCGTTCACAGAGAGGCTGAGGAAGGATAATGAAGGATAGATGAGTTTCAGAGAAGGACTGATAATTTATATATTAGGGCTGGACGATGTGACAGTTGCGATAAATGGATACCCTAAAGATTAGCACTTCCCAAAATATGGTTTGTGCCCAAGTTTCACCTTTTCTTCAGTGGCTGCTGCTGTAATCATTAACACTGTCTTTTGCTCATCCCAAGACTACTCATAATACTTTCACACACAATTTTAACACACTTAGGGTTCCTTTTTGAGTCCGTTCTCTCTAAAGTTTTCTTTGTCAGGCTTGCTCATTAGGGATCTAAACATAGATCCAGAGTATTGACTACTTAAAAATATAAACTTTAAAAAAAATTGTAAAATGTAATTTAAGACTAATGAAGACTTATGGGTACATGGACACCCTGATATTGCTTATGATATCAGTTACACATCATGTGTTAGATGTGATATTTATTGAGTCTTATTAGTTTCTGTGGCAGTACTATAAACGTAATTCTTAATATGGATATAAAATGGTGAGAGTTTGTGTTTTGTGACTTGGGAAGATATGGCAGGGCAGATTTTCAGACAATGAGCACCAATACATTTGTGTGGGAGTGCGTTTGAAACCTGCCAGAGATGCCACTTCAGGGTGTGTCTCTCACATCCACGAGCTGTTTCTATTATAGTTCAGCAAGGCTTTTACGCCTTCTACAGATTAACATGGATGCCCATTTAATTATAAACTTTTAATAAGGAGGAATTTGACGTCAGCTGGTTGTTCATTGGTCTATATCACCTGGACGTAATGGGTAATTAGGCTAGAAGGGAAGGAGTGATCCTTCAACCAGAAACAACAACAAACTTGGTAACTAAAGCTCCAAGACAAATATAATGTAGATGACCTTGCCTACATTGGCTTTCTCTAAAATTGTTGACAAACAGAGAAGACAAGAAGAAATTTCTATGATGAAAGTGCAGATGATTTTATTAAAATTGAGCCTGCTCAAAAGAAGTGGTTGAAATCTGGTGGTAAAAGAAAGTAGTTCTTAGGATCAGTCTTAAATAAACTATCCAGTTTGCATTTCAATCCCCAGGCATAGTAGTCACTAGTAGTCTGTCATAGTGAGAATGGATTCTGGGTAATGGACTATGATGGCATAGTGAAGGAATAGAAAAAGTAAACATAAGCCATGGCAGGATATCAGATGAGGTGTTTCTTTACATAACAGCATGAGTGAATAATTATTTCCAACCTCCCACATTAACAACCTGAGACATTCGTTTGAAACAATATCAGACAAAAAGCAACACTCTATATAACACTGGAACCCTGCCCTGTGGCAGCACCCTACACACATATCTGTGTCTTTAACACAAACGAGATCTGCCCAACAACATTCCACTGATCTCCACCCCTCGATGGTAGTGTTTGCAGTCATGCGTGTGTGTGTGTGTGCGCGTGTGTATGTGCTCCAGAATTACAGACAGTAATAAAATGTTGTTTTATGTATACATTATAGTACACTAACATGAATTCCATGTCCATGGCTTGGAGATGGTTTAGCATGGACATGCTGGTCGATGGCTAAAACCTCACGTTAAAAACTCTTTCTGCTTTAACGATCACGTCTTGTGTTTAAATTTCTTTTCGTGTGTTACATGTAAATCTGACTCTCTATTTGTCTGACCCAAGAAACAACTTCAGTAAAGTTTTTACTTTGATAAGTTGTGAAAAGGTCCCTAATGTCATAGTTGAGATCATGGGGTCAGTAAAGGTCCTACCTTAGATGGTGAAGGGGGGAAAAAAAAGTATTTGGTTTTTGGACTGTTTCTTACCGTGTTATCTTTGACCTGCTGCTGAGCAGGAGCTTCAGTCACATCGTCTTTATCTAAAAAAAACACATACAAAAAAAAAAAAAAAAGAAAGTGTTAGGAGACAGAAACAGCACTGATGTAATGCCTACAGGTGAACGTGTGCATCCTCTTTTCTGCAGTGACATGTTACACACATCAAAACCACAACAGCTGCTGCAACTAAATGCTCAATGAGATGAAGACCTACCCAAAATGGCTGCCGCCTGAAGGGAGTATTTCTCAGAGTTGACTTCGGCTATGAGTTCCTGAACATCCGGAAGATCCTTGTGACAGTGAGACAAGGAAAACAAAGTAAGGCAACGGCATTCTTATCATACTACACTTCAAAGTGCTTAAAAAAAAAAACCTGTCAAGTAGAACTGTAAATCATTCATGAGTGGGCTAGACAAATGATTAACTAGACAGTTAAGTTGAAAAAGCCTTTTAAAAAGAATAAACATCTTATATCATAGCAATTTGCCAAAAACGTCAATTTTTAATGAACAATATGTCAAAGTTGTGCCAGCAAAAAAAAAAAAAAATGATTGAAGAAAGAAAACATGTAATCATTGATCTGGTGAAGTTTTCTGAAGGACATGTTTGTTGAACATTTATGAAAGTAATCTCAAGTGTTTGCTCTTTAAGAGAGGTTTGACACACGACTTCAGGTTCCTGCAGCGCAAAGTCCTGTGCCAAACCTCTCTTAAAGAGCAAACACTTGAGACGTTGTCTAAATCATTTTTTAAAATTCATTTTTATTAGATTTTATGTGGCATGTTCACTGTACAAGTCCTCATGTAAGAGCTGCAGTTATAGAAAATTAATCATCACCTTGTGACCAATCAGAATTGAGCCTTCACCAATACTGCTGTATTAATGCTAATTACTAATAATGAATAGAAAAGTCAGACTCGATTGCAATTATAAATCCAATCACAAAACTAATCTTACCAAACCTACCAAATATTAAGAACGATAACTAAGATCTGAGGTTGAATAAAAGGTCAATAATTAATAAATAAATAAATAAATAAATAAATAAATAAATACACACACTTGTTCTATTGTCTCCGAACAAGTATATTACTCGACTGAAGAAAAAAAAAGTTAGCACTTGGATTTATATGTTTGTACTTGGATTAACCTCGTCAGTCATTTTATAGACACGCCCCCAAGGCCCCTTCACCTCCTCATAAATCATTACGAGGACAATTTTCTTGTATGTCACCAGTTGCAGCTTGTTGAACTGTTGTCTTTCCAAGTACGTGATACCGGTTGTATTACAATGAGACAGAAATCAGAACTGTGTAAATGCTATACCTTGAGGCTGTTATTGAGGTTTTTGGCCTTGGACTGGACCTCTCTGGCATATTTCAGCACTCTTTCATACAGAATTAATGCCTCGCTCCACTTCTTTACCACGACATATGACTGGGCAATGAAGAAGCACCTGCACAGGTACAGGACAAAGACATGTTTCTAACGTGTAACAGAATTTCAACTATTTCAGAAATGTGGTGGCACGATGCTTGCTTAAAGCTATGGCTAGATAACACTGCGAGGGTGTGTCAGTAATGAGAGAGCACACACACACACACACACACACACCTGTAAGCCTTGTAGACCAGCGTCTTAAGGGCCACCTCTTTCTGGAAGGCATGGTCCTCCTCCAAACCCTGCAGGGTAGAAAGCTCTGCCAGGCTCTGCCCAAAAACAGATTAAAAAGAACAACAAAAAAGGTGCATTATCCATGAAAAACAAATAAAGAGAAGGCAACTCCACACACAGCTATGTCCAATCAACTTTCTAATGGGTCAGATGAAGAGAACTGATTGTGCATTCTCTATGTGCAGCCAGGTTTTTAACCTATTGATAGAAATAAATGGTTTAGAAATGTGCAAAATCATCCTAAACTTTGTGTAGGATTTAATTTCATTGTGGGGATTTAGTCAGAGTGCACACTGTGTGAAACAGGAGGAGCTAAAAAAAAAAAAAAGTTCAGTGGGAAAACTGAGACAACTGTCTGGTAATAAAGGTGCTATTTAAATTCACGGAAAAGTCCAGATTCAACAGTTTGGTCGTGCCAGGTCCTAACAGCAATACAGCTAAAGCTGTAGGACAGGTAGAGCCAGATAAAGTCTTTAGTTATGGTACTCTGTATGCATGTATGTATGTACGTGTGTGTGTGTGTGTGTGTGTGTGTGTGTGTGGCTGCGCGTGTGCGTGAGTGTACCTGCAAAATGATCTCGTAAAGCCGGATCAGGTCTTGGGGTCGTGGTCCTCTCTTGTTCTCGTCCGTCTGTGGCTCCTTCAGTTTGGCCTGCAGCGCCCGAGCCATGCTCTCATTCCTCTTCACCACCGTCCACAGCTTTATGTAGGTTAGGTAGCTGCAGACACACAAACACACACGAACACTGTGTATTACTATACTTGTAAGGCATTATACTGAGTCCACCTACACTGGAACAACGGTTCAGTTTGAATAGTAAAAAGAAATAAATGGAACTTTTCTTCGGGTGAATTCAAGCGCACACCCACAGAAAGACGCTCCATGTTATTAACAGTTGTGTGTGTGTGTGTGTGTGTGTATGTATATATATATATATAGCTCTGTTGAGCACTGGACTTCAGTTTATGTCAAATGTGTTCAGATGAATGTAAACCTACAGAAAACTATGAAAGTGAAACAAGAAATCAGTTACAGTTACACATCAGGACAAATACAATAGCTTCCATCACTACCTGGCCTCTAAAACTATACATTTATAAAGTCTGGTTTAAAGTCCTCTCTCACTAGTGTGGGCTCGATCGCTGTGTTTGTGTCAGAGAAGCACAAGGATGCGTTTTGGTAATGTAACATTTTGCTGGAGTTTTTCAGTAACTGACTATTACAGTCAAATAAATGCGAAGGACATCTTGAACCAGCTCATGAAAGTACGTATGATCAAACACATACCCTTACAAATTAAGAACTGTAGCATTGTGGCAGATATTATTATTCTCTAACACTCTCACTCACACACACACACACGCTCACACACACACACTCAGGAAACACTAACCTGTGCAGGTACTGCAGGTTGGAGACTTTTCCACTCTCTGCACTGTCTGCAGCCCTCTCTCTCTGCTTCTGTTATTGTCAAACACACAAACACGCATATTTCTGAATCCTGTGGTGTTTTTCCCACGTGGTGCGCCAATGATTCCTTCCTCCGTCTCATTATTCACACAATGTGATGCTAGCATGTGTATGCTGAAAAGCAGCGTGCTCTTACCACATCAGTGCGCAGTTCCTCTCTCACAGCCTGGATGGTGTCTCTGCACTCAGCCAGCAGAGTCTCGTACAGGCGCTCTTTCGTCTCTTCATTGGCTGCCTGACACACAAACATACAAATATACACATTCCATGGGCTATAAATACCTGAAGGAAATAAATAGAGTCTGCACACGTCTATCTCTGTTCAGTCGTTTTTGTAACGGAAATCAGACACGGTGGAACTCATTGTGAACAAGAAGGGTGGAGCACGCCATTTAATATTGTTTGTGTTTTGTCCTTGGAAGTGTTTGCTGTAGTAAATGATGAGTTATGTGAACTCAAGTGATGCTGGTCGTCACATGGTGCTCTAAAACCTTGTTTTAAGCGGAGCTTTGTAGCCTATATATGAAAAAAACATTACACACTGATGAAGGGTTAAAACCCAAAAACTTTGTGTGATCCTTCCCGTTAAAATAAACGACTGAACAAGTGTGCGCGGACGATTTGTTTTTTTTCCAGTTATTTATACATTAACCAGTTGACGCACCTGTAAGAGTAGTGAAAATAACCAAAACAGTGTTAGCGCTGTTCTTAAACTCTCACGTCATACCACAGCAGTGTTGAATTCTCGATTCTGATTGGTCAGAATGTGGATTCAATCTTCATATCAGCAACTAGGACACTAGTTCTAGCTACACAGCAAATCACAGGTTTATAATATGGGGGCAGTCGTGGCCTAATGGTCTGAGAGTCGGACTTGTAACCCGAAGGTGAACCTGAAGGTTGTGGG
>CM074946.1:26056278-26068710 GCA_037577455.1 Pangasius macronema
AAGAAAGGAAATACAATCATCCAGTGTTACAGCGCATCAGAAAAATGAAACGTGTGCACAGTATGGCTCTTATTGAGTACAGGAACGACGTTGCCGAAGCACTGTTCATCATGGAAAGGTGTTCCAGCATTTAATATCTGCCAGCCCGAGAGCAACGGATGAATCAGCTTCAGCTGCATGCAGATAAAAGCCTGCAGATGAATGTGTTCATGTTTTGTTTTTCTTTCCTGGTTGTGTCTTAAATGCACAATCAAGTAAAACTCAACTGTTTCCCAATTGGAAAAGCTAACAAACTAGAACGGCTTTAGGAAACTGTGAACCCTTAATTATGCACCAAAAAAAAAAAACTTCGGGAATCTTCCTGGTAACCTCAGAATCGGAATTAAATTAGCACGCAAACGAAATGTGGACCAGAACAGAGCTGAAAAGCCTGGAATAGAAAGGGATTGAATGAAATTGAATGGAAAGAAAAATTAATGGGGAAAAAAAAGCAACTGGGATAGAAAGGAACAGAATATAATGGAATGGAAGAATAACTGTCTTTAAGATGAATTTCAATTCAAATCCAATATATACATTTGCTCATATAACATTATATTGGTCAATATAATCAGTAACAAGGTTTTCCAGGTAACCCTTGCTGCACAACCAAAAGTCCAGATCCAGCTACTCCTATCTGGATGGAGGTGAACCAGCAGATGGAGACAACTCCGTGTGTTGTTAAGGGTGGTACTCGGTGTTATAGAGTATCTCGTGGGTTTGGGTTAAAAGTGGAGTTGGATCAGGTCCACCACCTGGACTTCCGGTTCTGCAGCAAGAACTATTATTACAGTAATAATGCAGCAGGTCTTTATTACGACTGGTATTACTGACGATAATGAGATGATGAAGATGATCATCAGGATGGATATGACCATCTGAAAGCTCAGTTATAGACACTGATCAAGCAGACGCACAGATACAGCGATGTGTAAAATCACTCAATACCAATGCTTGTATATGTTCATTTAACAACCGGATGCAATGGTGGTGTTTTTGTGTGTGTTTGTGTGTCTCACCAATGTTGTATGCACAGTAGCGGATGTTGGGGGAGACCTCCTCCACTCTCTGGTGGTACAGCACCGCCTGCTCCTCAGTGAACGCACTCGCCAGCTTCAGGTAAATAGTCCTGTAATGTCAGCCATCATTCAAAACCATCATACACTTCAGAAAACAATAAAGTGCACTACAAAGTGCGTTACAGCTAATGGTGCTTTCAAACTGAACACATCATACGTTCACCATTCAGGTAGTGAGGATACAGTTGCTAGGCAACTGATGTTGAGTATACTCTAGCTAATGATGACGTGAAGGCGCCGTGACAGCGAGAACATGACAAATCAGTCAGAAATGTCAACACTGTTGACACCTCAGCTGTGTGGGGGGAAGATTTAGAAACGACAAAAAAATGGTACTGGAAATAAAATTAGCATCACCCACAAGTTAAAATGAAAATATATCGATTCGACCACAAAGAAAAAACTCCTGAAACTGTGAATAGCCCAAGAGTGTGGGATTTATATGGAATCTTCTCGGGAAGAGTAAACGTGACCCTGTATAAATGTAGCATGTGATGCTAATCATAAGATTATCCAGCTGTGAGATTGGTGAGATTATCCAGCTGTGAGATTGGTGAGATTATCCAGCTGTGAGATTGGTGAGATTATCCAGCTGTGAGATTGGTGAGATTATCCAGCTGTGAGATTCGTGAGATTATCCAGCTGTGAGATTCGTGAGATTATCCAGCTGTGAGATTCGTAAGATTATCCAGCTGTGAGATTGGTGAGATTATCCAGCTCTTTGAGGCACAGTGTTAAGACCATCTGATGTTTCCTAGCTGTTGTTTCAACACACGTGTGATTAAATAAAAATGGTGGTGCTGCACTCGGCCGAAAGGAAACACTCACTTGCATTTGTTGAAGGCCTCCATTGCAGATTTCCACTCCTGCATTTCGAACTGGACCATGCCGGTCAGGTAGGCAGAGTACGCCTGCACACAGAGACACGACCACACACACTGGACATTTACACTCCCTTCATCAACAGTATGAACAACATGTGACTTAACACAGATTTATCAATGGCAGTAATAAATACCAATATTCAGCAGAGTGATAGAATGCATCATTGAGAACCTTCAATGCAGTGTTGCTATAGGCTTTCCAAAAGGAAATAAAACAAAAAACAAAAAAAAAAAAAAGACCCTCAAACATTGCATACATTACCCCATTGTCACTGGCTTACGAATCCTACCGCCTGCTACACCGTACACAACAGAGTTTGTTTGTTTTTTTTTTTTTACTAACTGGAATCATTATCTTCCCTGGATAACAGAGGCTATTTTCAGAATGAGACGTTCAGGTCGGAGGAAATGATTTGCTAGCTATATCATGAGACTGGGCATCACTCTGAAGCTTTCTGCTACATTCTTCTATTAAATGAAAGACATTTGTTTAGCGTCAGAGGGATTGTGACTCAGATGGGGGGAACAGGGTACGAACGAAGCATTGATAACTGGAGAACAGCTGCTCCTGCTTCGTTCTGATCATGCTTAAATGTACCACCTGTTCCACTGACTCGTCTACTAGGCCATGCGGATGATGAATCAGCATGGGGGTGGAAAATGCATCGAGGTAAACATGCTGAATCAACTGCATTCTTCTGTTAGAATCAGTCCTGAATGATTAGTCATATTCATGCACTGATCTCACGCCAACGTTATGATGATCGGAAAACATGATGGTATAAGAACATGCATTTCAGGCTGCACCTCGGTCTGTGTGTAAAATGCCACGGCTTTTGCGCTATACTGTACTCTGACTATAACCGCTACCGGATCATGAAGGATCTAACCGTGCTTTCACACTAGCACACGACAAGTTACGAGTTTTTTTTCTCTTATTTGCCATGTAGGGACTTGATATCATTATCGCTTGTGGGCGTGGCTTATCCGAGTCCCAATACTAAGTGCATACAAAACCCATACTTTGTCTGTTGTAACGTGACTGTTACTTTTGGATAAATTCTGTGTTTTCGGGGCGGCTGTGGCTCAGGTGGTAGGGCAGGTGTCCACTAATCACAGGGCTGGCGGTTCGATCCCTGTCCAAGTGTCCTTGGGCGAGGCACTGAACCCGAAGTTGCTCCCGATGGCAGGCTAGCGCCTTGCATGTTGTCTGCGTGTGTGTGTGTGTGTGTGTGTGTGTGTGTGTGAATCGGTGAATGAGAAACATTGTAAAGAACTGCTTTGTAGAACTGCTAAGTTTAAAAGGTGATATATAAGTGCAGACAATTTACCATTTCCCTCCAACACACACTGTAAGAAGACTTACAAAAGGTTTTCCATAAACTAAACACAAACAGGACCTGAAGCTGTGGCAGGAAAAATATTTACAGCAAAGAACTGGTCTGAGAATTTTTTTTCATTTTTTATGAGAGTCAGTCAGTTGGACTTCAGCATCATATCATCATAACTGAACTGCGCAAAAGTGAGACTATCACAATGGAAATATCGTTCTTCCCAAACTCAAAGCTCCAGGTCATAAACTTACACTAAACATAAACAGAATTTGTAAGCGCAATTTTTAACCTATTCGCTTCTTTTCTTCCGTCACATCCTGCCGACACTTCAGCCTTTAGTGTTAATCCTCCTCACACGACACCTGAGCAACATACACTTTATTCATATTTCAGTAAGCAGGCTTGGTTACCTGGGCCTCTAGTTTGGTCTTGGCGTCGACGCGCTGGCTCTCGCACAGCTTCTCCAGCTTCTCTCCGTGCTTGGCTGCCTTCCGGAGACGCGACATCAGGTGGAAGCGTTTCCGCGGCTCCGTGTTGGCCTCCTGCTTCAGCTGCATGGCGTAACTCCAAGCCCGCTCGGCTTCCATCACAACCAGCAACAGATATCTGCGAGGTAGAGAGAGAGAGAGAGAGAGAGAGAGAGAGACATGCAGAAGAGAGGAAGGAACAAAATGATCAAAATCATCACAGTGGGACTTAACTGGAAATAAATTAAATCATAGGAGAGTGAATAAGAGAGTATGGGAGCTGGAGTTGATTGATTTCACACCGTGGGAAGTCTGATATCACTCGTACAGCTCTTATTACTGACACATTATTAATTAAGAACTGTGCGTTTCTCCATTTCTCTCCATTCAGCATGAATTAGAGCCTGGTCTTGGACTAAACCCAAGTAGTTAAAAAAAAAAAGTGATGATGTGCTACAAGCCCAAAACTGAATATTTCCCATTAACAGCATGTCCCAAACATTACAATTTAAAAATTACAATTATTAAAAAAAATGTATTAAAGAATGACATGTCGCACTTTTTATCTATTTATAGTTGCAGTTAATGTTTTGGAATATCCGTGAGACAAATCACAAATTGTGTTATCACTTCAGTTATAGCAGCAGTTATAGTCATTACTGTAAACCTGGAAGGCATAAACTCCTCTGTCCTGAAGCCTTTCCCAGAGAGAAAACGTTACTGACTGCTACAGTGTGCTGAAAGTGCAGACTCCGAACGTAAATGTTACATAAACTTCTCCTTACACACATTTCACACTTAATTAAATGTGTAAGTAAATGTCTCCTCTGTAGTAAAACTCACACATCTATACATTAACAGCACAAGGGAGTCCATCATGTTTTCCCCTGCGTTTAATGTCAGTGTCACATGTGACATTGTGGCAAAACTGACTATGAAGTGTGAGGCTTTATGTCAGCTGTAGCTGTCGTTATAATGGCTGATTTAATCAGGATCACACACTGTACTTTCTTTTCTCTTCTAAAGTGAGATGAGACTTTCAGTCATTGGTTCACTTCCTGTCAGTGGGTTGAATCGTGTCCTCACTGCTTCTGAAATGCATTAAACTTTGCATGCTCTCCTCTCTCGGGTGGTATCGGACTAGACTGTAGGACAGCGACAGCTAGTTTTCATTATGCTGCTCTCTCACCGACTGTCTGATAGGATCTCGACGGTCACTTTTTTGCCCGTGAACTTGTGCCGGTTGCCCATTCTGAAGCCCAGCGTCTTGCGCAGACGACGCAGTCTTCGGGAGCAATATCCCCTGTGACAAAAGAAAATATCAAATGTGACGCATCTAAAACACCATCAGGGTCACTGGAGAAAAGTAACTCGCCATATGGGAAGGCCTGACCTGTAGCGCTGGTAGTCTCCATGCCTGAGTCCATGCTGCTGCTGGGAATCCTTTATGATCTGGAGAACTGGAAGAAGGCGTTAAGAAAAAGCCAGAAAATATAATGATATGTCAGTTCTAATCTAATTATATGGGCATCCAAGTACTACAGCCAAAACATGGGCAAAATCCAACCGAACCTACTGATTTTGTGGCATCTGATTGAACTTATCTACTAAACCAGAATAATTATTGATAAGTCAGAACAAGAAAATCCAAAGTGCTGGATGTGAAAGTGCTGGATGTTATCTCTGTTCTAACATCTTCCCAGAACATCGTTCATCAGGGATGATTTGTCTTATTTAATAGAGCAATAAATCACAGATCATCATGTAACATCTTAACACTGGCTCAGAAAATCCTTCATTTCAACGCAATCTCAAACAATAACATTCTGCCATCTAATTAACTTAATTAACGTTAAATTAAAGCTCCACTAATTGAATACTAACACAAATGACACGTATGCCTAAGCGTAAATCCCCATAGAGTCCCCATTCAACATCAAGGGCACTACGTAGGGTGCACACGAGATCACTGTGAACACCCTACGTAGTGCGCTTATACAGGCAGCACAGAGACATTTGGGATGCAGCTACTAGCACGCTGGCTAGCTAGTGAGCCAAACTAAGATAAAGAACTGCATAAATTCCTAAACCCGCGTCTTTCATTCGCGAAGGATACTTTCTAGAGCAAGGCCCTCGTCTATGGTGTTCTCCTTATTTTCCTCCATCGATGGTGTTTTCGCTTCACTCGCCTTCTCCACGGCCATCTTTTCCACACTAAGTAGTACACGTCTTGTAAAAAAGCGGATGGAGAAAATCCTTGACCCGGAAATACACAAAAAAAGCGCAGAGGCGTGGTCAAAGA
This sequence comes from Pangasius macronema, assembly GCA_037577455.1. Lineage (NCBI taxonomy): Eukaryota > Metazoa > Chordata > Actinopteri > Siluriformes > Pangasiidae > Pangasius > Pangasius macronema. The sequence goes on from CM074946.1 coordinate 26,062,384, forward strand.
GAAAGTACGAGCTTTTATTTTTTACTTCAACGAAAGAAATGTTTTTAATCTGTCCTGATGAAATGTACGAAATATAATTAGTCAATATAAACCATATTAACTGAGAAATATAGATAGACGTTTTTCGTCTTAGGTAACGCCTCCTCTTGCAGTGCTGCATGCCGATTGGACAGTCCAGATGTCCTTCACGTCACTGTACCAACCACGGAACACGGGAGGGAGGGGAGGGGAGAATTGGGTCTGTACTATTAACCAATCATAGCGAGGAAAACAGGATACTATTAGCCAATCACAGAGGAGGGGGTGGGGTTTATTTGAATGCTGAAGGAAAATACGCCCTAGAGAGAATTCACTCACTCATTCACAGTTCTGGGCTTAATGTTGATGTGGTATTCAGTTCCAATTTACTTATTTAATGGTGTAAAAGTGCAAAACACACAAAATACATATTTTCCTGTGTTTATGTGTACATCAAAATGTGTGGACCATAATTTACTTTAAGTGGTATTTCACAATAAAGTTTGAAAAATGCTTTCACATGTCTGACATCCAGCAAGCTTCTCAGTATAATGTGTGATATTCAGTGGGACAAATTATTTATTTTATAATTAAATCCTGAGTTGGGACTTTTAGTTTATACATCTTTCATCAATATGTTGGTCTGTTTGTGCACTTTGGTGAACTGTTTCCTATATTACTCATAAAACCAATGCAGCAGCACTTTAGTCCTTCAGTGTGTCCGGCTCTTTCAATTCCTCGTGTGTACAATGTGATTAAACAGATCAGGTTTCAGAGCTTCAGCTTTCACTGTCCCCTCCAGGATGCTTGCCATCTCGTAGATGTGCTAACTAACCGAGTCGAGTCTCTGTTGTAACTGCAATGCATTCTGGTACTTGGAGTCCAACTTTTGATGCCGCCCCATTAATGGATTCCTCATTGCTAACAGCAAAATTACTGACCATTATTACTAATGTTTGAGATCATTGAAATATCTTCTCCTATTAATGTGTCATATTGGCTTAGTATATGTACTTTGAACAATGACAATAATGTTGAATCTAATCTAATCTAATATCAAAGTAACACAACCACTAACGTCTCACAGGAATAATAAAAACTACAGCACCATCCAACAAATTAACCCCGGAGTCACTAAACACATCCCGAATATTTTACTATAAACATATTTAATGTGTTTCATGGAGTAGCTTTCCTTTCATAACACAGATTTAACACTGATCATTTTCAAAGTATCAGAATGGGTACAATAAGCTTCTGGATCAACAAGTCCATCAAATCCAGTCTGTTAAGTAGCGGATCAGACGTTTTCCGCAGTCGATATGTATTTGAGAATAAACTGTCTGATCTCGGAGATGTGCATGGTCTCTCTGATGGTGGTGTCGCGGTTGCGAACCAGCAGGAGCCCGTTCTCCAGAGTGTTCTCTCCAACCATCACCGTAAACAGCACGCCCATCTCGTCATACCTACACACATCACCAAAGACACATGACTGACATACAGTACACAGTATCTGTAGTGGGGGAAACGTAAATGTTGTAAATACACTGAAGATGCTCTCACTTGGTGTGCAGTTTGTCCATGGAGGACTGCGTGGTGTCCATGTATCCAGGCCAGGCACTGATTCCCTCTTCTAGGAATTCGTGAAGCAGACCCTCACACACCTCGGGGAAGACATTTGTAACCCAAATAAATCCCATTCGAAAAGACAAAATGTGTGCTCTTGTTAAACTGAGGTCTCATTGTCCTGATGTTAACTTAATTCCAGCACTACTGTCAGGGCTGCAGTAATAGAAAATTCATCAACACTTTCTGAATCACAGAATCAAGAATTCATCCAGAATTATAATACTAAGCTATGCTCACTAGGCTAGCTGTACTTGCTAGTGTGTGTTGGTTCGCTGAGTCACACTGACTCAAAGACAAAGCTAGATTAGGAACGCGTAGTTGCTGTGGCTGAAAAACCTTGCGATTCGTGAGGGCACGTTTAGCCCCGCCCTCTTTACATCAAAAGGGGACAAACGGACGTAGGAAATGCAGGCTTTGTAAAGTCATAACTTATCATGAAAAACAATGTACTGCATATTTGTGAGACAAACATTAACTTAATGTGAAAGCAGACATATTTAGCTGGGAATGTAATCTTAAATTAAGACAAATCAAACAGTAGGTCTGATGAATACTCTGAAGAGGAGAAACAAGTTAGCAGCGAAAGAGCACTGCACTGTTTCTCCATCACAATTCACACCAAAATATCATCTACGTCATCTAAACAAATTGTCACTCCCATTCAGGTTTTCTTATGCTCCTATTTGCAGATGGAGAAAAATGGAATTTCTGGTATTCAGTACCTGTCTGAGCTCAGAGGTGGAGCCTTTGCCCATGTCCAGGGCTACTTTAACAGGCGCTAACGTAGGATGTAGCTTCAACACCTGGAGGAAACGGAGAAAAATCTGATCAGGTGTGATTTTTTTCCCTTGTGCATGCATAGCCTGAAGATAAACTACTCTGCAGGAAACATATCTTATTCTAAAATGCCTTCACATTTGCTTTCTGTTTAAAGCTACATGAACAGTATGTTTTTTTTTTACTGTCTCTGGTAGAAAAACGCTTTTGTGAGCTACTTGTAGAAAATATTTCACAGTGTGAGGGACATGGGAATGTTTCCACAGACATATTGCATATTGCATATTGTATATTGTCTCTTAAAAGGTTAATCCATTTGAGCTGAAGACTTTTCAGCTTTTCAGCTGTTTCTTCTGTACATCACTGGAATAATCAGCAAATGATACGAAAGCAATTTTAGCATAACACTACGAGTTTAATGCGTGAACCTGGGCAGCAGTTAGGGCTCTGGATTTCTGATCGGAGTATAAATCCCCGTACCGCCAAGCTGCCCTTACCCAAGACTGTAAGCATCATCTTCATCACGCAACTCTAATTCACGATGAATAAAACTGAGAAACGGAGAAACTTTCGTCACTTGCGCACTGACGTACTGTTCTCTGATGAAGTCTCTGCTTGCTGTCCACTTTCTGGATGTGCTGTAAGGAGTTAAAGAGGACAGCCAGGACTCCCCTGTCCACATTCGCACTGAGAGAGAGGATGTGAGGCAGAACGATTTTCTTCCCGTCCCTGCACTGTAGGCAAAGAGGACAAGCATGAATTAAAAAGATTGCAGGAACGCGCAGAGCTTCAAACAGGAAATAATGAGAGCTGGAATGTGGCGATAGTTAGACAGAAGTGTCTGAGACTGAGACGGGAGGTTTGCTGTAGTGTCTAGGCCAATGCCTTTAAACACAGTCACTTTCCTATAAGCTCCAAAAAAATGAGGGATAGAAAATGCGGACTGTCTAAAGTAATATGATGTAATATTGATATAAGAGACAAAAAACAAAACAAAACACTAATACAAATGTAAAGATGGCAAAAAGTGAAACATACAGTGCTAATAGTATATTGTTGCATCACATGAATCACTGCAAGTTTGGTTTAATCTAACAACACGGCTTCCATTCTCATTATTCAACAGTTCATAAAATAGCACTTGATCCAGCACGTTCTATTATAATGCATTTTATTTTTTTATGTCTTGCTCCGTAAATCAAGTTTATGCTTTGAATTCACTAATCATGCTTTGAATTTGCTATTTTGACTTGTCGAAGTATTAAAATCATGTTTTTATTAATTCGATGCGTTCACCTGTAAAGAAAACTGAAAAAGATAAACTGACCAAGCACTCGTCCTCTACACTTACAGCTCACTTTACATGTTCATTGTTTTATCCATAAATAATTCAGTCCTTGAAATAAGCAATGTCTTTCTGATTAAGATTCTCTTATTTAATGTGCAAAAAACACTTTTTAAAAAAAAAAATCCAGATTATTATCCACTGAAGCAGACATAAATCTTGGGCATAAACAACCACAGGAATATTGCACACTTAGGTAAAGTTAAGCAAGTATTTTGATCTGAATAAGTATTCAGCAGGAAACTCACCTGTAGCTCGGCTTGCTTGCCCGTGTGGTTCCTGAGCAGCTCGGCGTCACCGAGCATCCACAGTGTCTCCAGCGTCTCTGTGCCCCAGGGGAACTGATAGAGCACCTTCACTCCACGGAACGCGCTTTTCTTCAGTTCCTCATCCCGGACGTCACACACGCTGAAGTCAGATGGCCCTAAAGCAAACTGTAGCAAAGGCTTAATGGCTTTAATCACAGGATATGGAGTCAAGTCAAGTTGCTTTATTGTCATTTCAACCATGTACAGCTACTTAGTACACAGTGAAACGAAACAACGTTCCTCCAGGACCAAGGTGGTACATAAAACAAACACACGAGACTACATATATTTACATAAAGTGCACAATGTAAACGACAGTACAAAACTACCAAAAACAGGACAATGGGCACTGTAAGTTACAGTGCAGCACCGACTAGTACACAGATCAAGCAGAAAGTCAGTCAGATGACAGCAGTGCAAAAGAGTAACAATATAAGTAGCTGGAAATGTAAACGTAAGGAGTAGCAGCCAGGTAGAGAGCATAAAGTATAAAGATTGTAGACAGAGAGATTACTTTGTGCCAAAAGTACTATTGTCAGGAAAGCGTTTCCGAGCCCTGGTAACATCCAAACAGCTTCTTTCCACTGGCAAGCATTCGCTGATCACCACAATGCCGACCTGCCAGGAACAAGCAATCTGCACTAAATGTTATTACCAATAATTGTCTTGCTGGTTCCTGCACTAGATACTTGCACATTATTATTATTATTGTTACCATCATCATCATCATTATTTATTTTTAACTATTTTGCAAGTTAAATATTATTCTTATTTAAAACAGTATTAACAAATAGTACTGTTTATTATTATTTACTGCCGGACTGCTGCTGCCACCATCCATGGATCTATATATATATTCTTATACACTTTTTTTTTTATTTATTCATATATTTTTTATGTATATATTTTTCTTATATTTAATATTTTCCTTTATATATTTTTATGTATATATTTTTCTTATATTTAATATTTTCCTTTATATATTTTTATGTATATATTTTTCTTATATTTAATATTTTCCTTTATATATATTTTTATGTATACATTTTTCTTATATTTAATATTTTTCTTTATATACATTTTTTACGTACATATTTTTCTTTATATTTAATATTTTTCTATATTTTCTGTTTTTTATGTGGGAACAGTTGTATAAGGCATTTCACTGCAAGTCGTACTCTGCATGCTTATGCTCGTGGCAAACAATATTTGAATCTGAATATTTTCTTGATTAATATTGTCATTATTATACATCATTGCTATATTATACATCACAATTGTTCCACTGTATTTAATGCAACCTGAAGTGCATCCAGCTGCTACTTCTACCTCCGCCGTGAAGTAAATTACACCTGAGCCCACCATTTCCGCTTAAGGTGTAATATTTGTACATTAGGATGGTAATTGTGTTGTGTTGTCTGAGATGCGTGTGTTGAATACAGCTTGTTTTGGCCCAACACCAAGAAAAATTCCTAATACATATATATACACATGTATGTACTCAAGAGTGTTCACCTTTCTCCACCACTGTAGTCTGTGCCGTGTCCAGTAGTCGAGCCACTGTGAGGACGTCCGGGGGGAACAGAACCACGTCAGCGACGCCTCCGTCACCTCTGAAGAGCTATCACACGGCAAAACAAGGCAAATCAGCTTTACATGACCGGGTCTGTATTACACACATTCCCATTTGGCCACTTCAGATCTAATCACTGGACAGATTTAGTATTTGAATGAATTTGAATATTAATGAGCCTATCTTTTATTTTCCTTCTGCAGACAGTCCGAACATCAGAGTTTGTTTTTACTAAAATCACATCTTTCTTAAGCAAAGTCAAAGTCAAAGTGGAGTTTATTGTCATTTCATCCATATACAACGCCGACCAGTACGCAGTTCTGTTTGAAAGTGACCAAGTGACAATAGTGCAAATATTACAGAGTTTGATAGAAGTAGCTGAAGTAATGTAAACATAATGGTATTGTATTATGTGTAAACATAAGACATGTGCAAAAACGTGCAAAACATGTACAAAAACATGTGCATGGAGGATGTTCAGTAGTGTGTGTGTATATATGCATGTGTGTGTTCCTTCCTTCCTTCAGTCCAGGCATTGAGGAGTGTGTGTGTTGAGTATGTGTGTGTATGTTTCTTCCTTCAGTCCAGTTCTAGGTATTAAGGAGTCTGATGGCATGAGGGAAGAAACTATTGCACAGTCTGGTCGTGAGGCCCGAATGCTCCGGTACCGTTTACCA
>CM074946.1:26087767-26117074 GCA_037577455.1 Pangasius macronema
CTTCCTCAGTGCCACTGTCTCTAAACCATACAGCATGGCCGCTCTCACCACTGTCTTGTACACCTTCCCCTTGATTCACGCTGACAGCTAAACATTTATTCTAAACATTTCTTGAGCTCTGTGCTATCCGAGAGCAGATTATTAATCTGTATTGCTAATATGATCATACAGTTGCAACTGCATAATATACATGATTATGCTTATGATTTCTTCTCTCTAGAAATGCACAAGAACCAGTGCAGACCTCAGTTAATAAGGAAGTCTAATTATTCAGGTCTGAGTAAGTCTTGTGGGCTTGTTTCAAACAGGCTGACCCAATTAACCAGTATTAGTGAAGTAAAATAAAATGATCTGGCAAGGCTAATGTGATTACTGAATGAAAAGAATACAAACACACAACACTTCATGATTAAAAGCCAAGAGACTAAATGAACACAATTTGGGTAAACGTGCAACTTTTGTAATAGTCTGTTGTTTGTGGACAGCCAGAAAACACAGAAATGACCAAATCAGATCTGCTCTTACCCGTCTCTCCGCATCCTCCGGGTCAGTTCATCACACCGTCTTTTGGTCTCTACAAAGATGATGGTCTTATTCTCCTTCTCACTCATGATCTCCTCCAGCAAGCGGATTAGTCTGATGGAGGAGAAAAAAAAATACTGCAATGTAGTCTTTAACTAACATGAGAATATTGATTCAAGTAAAATGCAGCTGACATTTGGATGTTTCAGAATCTCAGAAGCTTTCCATCTTTTTTTTCTTCTTTTTTTAAACTTACTTGTCATCTTTCTCTCCGTCATTACAGACGTCGACTATCTGCAGGATGTTGTGGTTGGCGCTGAGCTGCAGAGCTCCAACATTGATCTGAACATACTCCTTCAGGAAATCTTCAGCCAGCTGACGCACCTCTTTGGGCCAAGTGGCGCTCCACATTAGAGTCTGCCTGTCAGGCTATGGGTGAGAGAGACAACAAAAAAGATTCAGAGTGACGTTTTCTGACACTTTTAAACAAAAAGAATTATTCACGTTAACTGGAGGGTGCATTCACGCCACACTTACGCGGATCTGATCTACAATTTTGCGGATCTGTGGTTCGAAGCCCATGTCCAGCATGCGGTCAGCCTCGTCCAGCACCAGGTAGGTGCAGCGCCGTAGGTTGGTCTTTCCTGCCTCCAGGAAGTCGATCAGACGACCAGGGGTGGCAATGCAGATCTCAACACCTGAAGGGAGAGGGACAACAACTGCATAAATAAACTAATGCTACTATTTGGCACTTTAATATACACTGCCTGGCCAAAAAAAAAAAGTCGCTGTTTAGATTTTAATAGGCAAATACATAAGACTCTATGAATGGATCATTATTAGAGTGATCATAATGTTTCTAGCATGTTATCTGTTTGGCAACAGTTCTTTTAATCTTAAAAGATGGCACATCCCAAAGACTTTCACTGAGGTTAAGGTCAGGACTCAGAGGTGCCAACTGATGTGTGAAAATGATTCTTCATGCTCCCTGAACCTCTTTCACTATTTTAACCCTGATGAATCTTGGCAGTGTCGTCCTCGAATATGGCCATGATACGTCTTACTACATGGTTATTAAAGAACTAAAAAGCTACACACTTCATCTTTTAAGATTAAAAGAACTGTTGCCAAACATACAACCTGCTAGAAACATTATAATCACTCTAATGATGATCCATTCCTACTCTTATGTATTTGCCTATTGTATTTGAAATGCAAAATAATGTACAACCATAATAAAAATAAAAAAATAAAATAACACAAACTGTAAGAACAAAACAGAATTAAAAATGTTTGGTTATCAAAACAGAAACTAGTGTAGTTGTAAAAGCTGAAAGCCTGTTTCACCTCTCTCAAGGTCTCGAATCTGGGGTCCTTTAGGAGCTCCTCCGTAGATGCAGGTGGACTTTAGGCGAGAGGCTCGGCCATACTCTGCAGCAACCTGCTGCACCTGCTGAGCCAGCTCACGAGTCGGGGCCAGCACCAGGCACTGAAAAGGGGATTAGGTACCAAAAGTTAGGCACAGAGCACCCCAACCTGCCACAACCAACTGTTTACAACTGCTGGGAGTCCAACTCTAATCCTGAAGAGCCATAGTCCAGCAGTTTGGTGGACTCCATCCACTAGTTAATACTAGGTTTAGAATTAATCTAGGATTAGAATTGGGTTCCTCTGGTCTAGTGATCAGCTGGACCCATAATTTGGATGGTTGGCAAAAAAAAGGAGGTAATGGGAGTCTCCCAGCTCTAGGCTTAAATTATATTCACACCAAAATGAAAAGTATCTGCCAAATGAATAAATGTAAGAGAAAAACCATCAATATCATATATCATAAGACCAGTCGCTTTGACTTACTAACTGTATACATTTTAAAATGACCTGGAAGACTCACAATAGGACCATCTCCATGCTCGAGGAATGGCTGGTGGTTAATGTGCACGATGGCTGGTAACAGGTACTGTAAAGACAAGAGAGCATTTTTTTTTTAAACTTGTTCACTTCATGTGTATGCAATTATAACACACTCAAGTCAAGTATTTAGAGAGATGCTTCAAAATTAAAATATCCACTTTTGTTTCAAGGACCAGAACAATAACATTTTACAAGCACCACGAAAGTAATATAAACTTAAGCTATGGCTTGTCATATGTGAGCAAAGGAATGTTATGCTGTTAGATTATAAAATAATCTTTTGACCAAAGAGAATGTGCGCAGAGGTGAATGTTTGAGGTGACTTACTGCCAGGGTTTTTCCAGAGCCGGTTTGGGCGATGCCGACCATGTCTTTTCCACTTAGCGCGAGCGGCCAGCCTTGAGCTTGGATGGGAGTGGGCTCAGCCCACGTCTGCTTCTTGATTACATCCATTACATAATCTGTAACATCATAAATATATTGCGTTAGAGATCTCACAAACATTCTAGTACACAGGATTGTATAAATATCTTGGGTTAGTATGCGAACTGCTTTATTACAAATAAAAGCAGAAAAAAACAAATGACATGGTAAATGGAAAAAGTACTGTATACTCACTTGGGAAGGTGGCTTCATGAAATTTAATAATAGGCTTTGGGCAATCTCTGCCTTTGACTGTGACTTCTTTTGCCCTGCGGTACTGTTCAACCTCTTGCTGTTTCCCAAAAAACAAAAATCAATGATTAGATTTGACACAGCAAGGTAAAGGACTCACTAAAAAAAAAAAAAAAACTGGTACAGTGGAATGACTGGCACAATTAACAATTTAAAGACTAACCATTGATCTCCGAGTGACTTCGGGATGCTCCTTGTAGAAGTTTTTCTCAAATTTAGGAAGCTCATCCAGGTTCCAGTGTCGTTTGCGCAGTCGGTCACCGGGATTGCCGAATTTTCCAGATGGAGGAGGGCCACTCCGGCCTCCACCGAACCGAGGAGCACTGCTGCCATAACTGTCACCGAAAGCACAAATGTTAGGGTAATGTTCTGGTGTCACAGTGTATGATCAGACAGTTAGCTCAATGAAGACGTTTTCAAAATACCAGTTGAAATGCACTTCTATCTATTACTATCTTCCCGTTCTTTTTCTCAACCTGATCAAGTTCCTTAATCCAGTGGTTCTAATCAATTTTGTATACGGCTGTGACTTTGCAAAAAATTTGCTCCTCCCTCCCTGCGGACTCACCTAAATCGTACTACAGAAGCCTCAGTTTCTCTGAGCAGGGGATGCGGACTGCACTGCAAACCCTTTGGCTGTGCTACTATTGTAAACTCATTACACTGCTCCCTCTGCTGCCACTCCTAGCATGTTCCTAACTTTATCATTAATCACAGCTACCAAACACACAGAAGAACTTGGCGTTCCTGACCAGAACTAAACAAAAACAATGATCTATTATTGGCTAAGCAGCACTAGTTAGATATTTTTTGGGCCCAGCACACTTCCTTTCCTCAGGGTTCCTGGTGGTCTAGCGGCTAAGGATCCCGTGCCATCACTGCTGCAGCCCGGACTCGTTTCCTGGGCAGGGAATCAACCCTGCCGCTGGGACTGCACCCTCAGTGCCGGTCCCAAGCCCGGATAAAACGGGAGGGTTGTGTCAGGAAGGGCATCCGGCGTAAAACCGGTGCCAAATCAGTACATGCAGACCAGTGATCTGCTGTGGCCACCCCTAACAGGAACAGCCAAAAGAACAGCACGGCCTTTCCTCACAGCCACTCTCGTTCAGCTTACAACAATGTGATAAATACTGACAGTGCTACAGATCTTATGGAGAAAAAAAAATCTTTCTCTGCTGTCAGTGAATACCGTGTTATTTTTATACGAAATTATCACTTCTCAATTATCTAAACTGCAAACCCTTTTGCCTCCAAGGACTACTTAGGCCAAACAATGTCCAGCCAGGTTGGATTAGACCGAGCTTCACAAATTATTCCTTTACTCAGTCAGGTAATATCAAGTAGGGCAGGGGTTGTCGTGTGTGAGCTTTGAGATGTTCTTCTGTGGAAATTTACTGTCGTGTTCAGACACAATTGTTGGATTTGGGCTACATTATCAGATTTTATGTTGACATTTTACATGTTTCTTTCTTAAGCAATTCTGATGCAAAAACAAAGAGGCCATTTCCTAGTTTCTCCAGTTATTCAATTTCAAAGGTCTCAATTTTGTGGCCAGAATACATCTTAGAAAGATGTAAAAAAAAAAAAAAAAAAAAATTAATACAAGGTGGGACTGAAAGAGCATCCTCCATAACCTAAACAAACATGGACTAAATCTTAAAACAAAACAAAACAAAAAGTTTCCAGCTCCCTGTGTAGAATAACGCACCAAAATCAGTCTTTTTTACTATTACTATTTTTATTATTATTATTATCATTGTCATCATCATCATTTTATTACTTACACGACACCCTATGTGTAGTTAACTATAACTAGGAAATATTTTTATAAAGCTACATACAATGTCGACTGTAAATGTGTTTGGAAAACACTTGTGTGGCGCATTCCCCGCTGCCATTTTAATCCTGACCAGAGCAAGAACAAAGCCGAGGAGAGCCGGCATTTTGAATCCACATTCACGGCTGTAGTGCAAATGGCTCCCTACTAGGTATACAAGTGCACTTCCACAGAGCCTGAACAAAACTACACTGGCCGCCCATGTAGTACTCTATTTATACAAAATTCAGCCATTTAGGATTCGGCCATGTTTTGGCCACATGGTAACCGCAAGAAAAACCGGGCCAACAAAATAACAAAACCACCGTCTTATCTTATTTTTGTAAATATTACTGGCTCAAATATTTCACAAAGTAAGAAAATTTAATTGCATTTTATCGGATAACACACATTGCTAAACAATTAATAAGTATAAAAACACTCCTGGATAACGTCGCCTATACCGACTTACCCAAATGTAACGTTATACTTTGGGGTACAAATATTTTTTTACTCCTTAACCACAGACACGAAGGTAATTAACGGATGCGGCACAGCTGGATTGCCTGCTTTAAAAAAGAAAATTTAAACATAAACATACCCTCGATCTCTTCCACGGTCTCTGTCTGAATATCCTGGCATGACTAAACTTTAAATGGAAAAAAATATATAGTAGAAAATATACTATTTAATTCGTCGGTCCTTTTCGACCGACTATAAAATGGCTTCTGTAAAATACCGGCCGGGTGCAAAAAACGTTATCAGATGCTGTACAAGAACGTGCACATGCTGTATCAATCCGCACACGGCCGGAACTACTTTTAACCCTTATTCAGCCAGCATAACCATTCTCCTCTTTTCACTTATATTTAGTCTGAAAATGTAATCATGTATAGTTGTGTTGTTTATATTATCATGTTTGTGTTAATACAAATTTGGAAGACATAGATTTTTTTTGTCTTTTTTTTAAAAAGACACCAAACACTCTAAATTTGTATCCAAGGAACTATTTAATGAACAGAACACTCATGTGGAAGGAGACAGGCGACGTCAACGGATGCTTTACGGCACAATTGACGTCATTACGGAAACGTCATAACTAGTTGTTTTAGCACTTCCGTATTTTTCTTGTTTTACACGTTCGGGATGTGATCTGAGATTAAAAATTTCCCGACAGTAAAACTACTGATTATTAGATACCGTATGGATTTTTATGCTGAAAATACGTCATTAAAGCACTTTAGCCAATCAGAACGCTGTGGCGTTTTAAATGTCCTTAAGCCATTCCACATAGGTGGTTGTTGTTCGCTCGGTTTCTGCGGCATGCACAAGCCCCGCCCCTTTGTGTTAGATGCTCTGTGATTGGTCCGTGCTCCGGGCACTCGTGAGCATTTTGTTTGAGTACCTTACACTTGGGCAGTGGCGGTAGTTAGTAGACGCTGCTTGATACCCGTTTGATTTTATTTTATTTTAGCTTTTTTAAATTAAAAATTTGCGTTTTTACTCTTTGACCTCTTTTCACATGTAACAGAATTCTCTATTTCATTGGACGACACTCGTTATTTTTTTTGCCGACCTAAAACAAGCGGAATCAGATGGGAACCGAGGAGAGAGGTGAGTCGCCAACGGTTGAATTCCAAATGGCTTCCTATAGGATACGTAGCTAGCGCCTATTGTAGTAATAGCCGTTATTTCCTACCGTATGTAGTGTGCCTTTATAGTGAGCAGTGAGCCATTTGGAACGCGACCACTAAAATGTTCGGTAACATTAACGTCCGTTACTACAGCCGACGCTACCAAGTTGGTAACACAAGCTTGGTAAGTTAGCCACAGGCTAACAAGGGAAGTAAATATCATGGGTTTCGAAAGTGTTGCGTTACTTCTCAGTAGTTCTTTGGAATAGTGATATTTTGTATTTAATGAACTCTTAGAGTGTTTATTTGTTAATAAGACGAGCTAGCTAAACTCATTCTGCTTAACTTAGCCAGTGTTAGCTGTTACACCAACATTAGACACAAACACTAATACTAACACTAGTATCTTATTGCTAGCTAGCATTGCTTGTTCTCTCACAACTACATTTTCGTCTTTTTCCCCTTCATAATTTCAGATTTAACATACTTATAACATCATGATGATGGTGGACATGACTATGAACAACCATCAACGACCACTGTTCTAGTTAAAGTTATTATTTCTTTATAGTTATTATAGTTGTATTCATAATTGACTGGCCACTTAAATTTAACTTTTTTAAATTATGCCAAGCACTTATATGTATCTTCTTGTTCATTTCCTACTATAAACTACAATAGCCTCAAACCAGCACATACAGTATTATATCACCTTTTATCAAACTACCACATATACCAGCTATAGCCTCAAGCAGCGATATGCGGGGTCCAAGCACTCTTTATAAATAGTGTCCCTTGTTAGCAACATTTTTTTAAACACATTAAAGGTGCAATAGTCCACATTGCTTGTGTTGACTGTGTTTGGATAGCTTTCCTGTCAGTCATTTTATAGAGACTCTAGATCTCGGTCTGAAATCGTCTAGAGCCCACCGCAGCCAATTAATTCTTCTGTGAGCAGAATTAAAACTGAATGACAAGAAACCTAGTGAATTCACTGTGAATCCAGAATGAACACTCCCAGGGCTGATAAAGCCAAAGCACTTTTAAGCTGACTTGGTCTGATTTTAGTGTTTCAATCAAAAAGTGCACATCATAAACAAATTCAGTGGTCGTGAGTTGAGATCGATATGACATAGCTCACCAGTGGCTGATTTAGTGCCCTCGCAACCAAAGCCAGCTGACAGCAAAGTTCTGGCTGTCAGAAATTTTGGATTGAAATCTCTGTGACCACTAATACACCCCTGGTCTAAAAGAAGAAAAAAAAAAACGCCAGTATGAGGATGGCATAGGATTACACAAATTCACAGGACAGACACAGTAGTGACAAACGTAAATGAAACTTGCTTATGGACAGAAAAATATCCTTTTTACCTCAAGCTCACCTTGAAGAATGTTCGTGTTTATGCGACAGGTCTGTCGTTAGAGGATCTTCAGTGTTTACATTGACATGGAGAACCCATGTCTGTTATAGTATTCAGCCAAGCGTTTACTGGGATCATCTCATACCATGTGAAAATCTTAAAAGAACACAGGGTAAAACAGAAACTGCATAGTACAGTAAGGACACCAGATGTTTAAGATTTGTAATGGTAGCACAATGTTAACATCATGAAATGCATGCTAAGCTTATTGGCTGATGGCAGCCATGTTTTTTTTTTCTTTAAGAAACCCAGTCATCATTAGAAATCCACTTACAGATTGGCAGAACGATGCAGTACACCAAAGTTCAGCTCGATTGGGCTTACAGTTCAACAGTATCCTGATCATATAGAGACTCAGATGTATGAAAGAAACCACAACCCTTATACGCGATCACGTCCCAAACACATTAGGGCCTTTCGCACCACTTTAGTTCCAGAACTAATTGTACAGTACTAAAGTACTGGGTGATTTTGCACGAACTATTTCCCAGTACCTTTTAAAGGGTTGCATTCGCACCGAGAGTGGGCACTAGGAAGTGACGTAAGCCGGTCGACAGCGATGTCATTTGTGCGCGGTGTTCAACAACGGAAACGAAGAAGAACAACGTAGACAACCGGACGCTGTGATCGGAGCTGTGTTGCATATGTCCATCCATCTATTGCTNCTCCATACTTGCGAAATAAGTTGACACTACAGTATGTTTACACAGCGTTTTAAATCATGGCGGGTGAGGGCGTTTTCGTACGCGTTCGACCAATCAACGTATACTGACCACAGATAGTACCAGTTGTGCTGGTTAGACCCTGCTCCTGAGTAGGAGCTAATCTGGTTCTGGAAAAAGGCAGTCTGATACTAAAATCGCACCCAAAAAAGTGGGTAGTTCCACAGTTAGTTCAGGTACTATGAAAAGGTTCCCGTGGTGCGAAAGGCCCTAATCTGATCCCAAACATGCATTTCAACTTTGGTGCAAATCCATACAGTCAACCATGAGTTTGTGTTTGAGTAGCTTAAGCCCCCAATTTAGGAAGAGTTGTGTTTAGTGTTTTGAATCTTTTACACAGGATAGCTGGTTTGGGTTCTGTTGGTTTAAAAAGTTCAGGGATACAAATACAAATGATTCCATTGAATAAATATGATGGTACATAGTTTCCTAAAATGCTTAATATTTGGAATAAATCTGTGCTACGATCATATAATCAAATGTTCCTTGCTTTAAAATATTTGAGAATTTCTGAACAAGATAGTCTGAATGATTGACTTTTTCCCTAACTATTTCTGTCCCTAATTACTGTAGTGAAATGAATTAATTAACAGGCTATAGTTCTGCTCAGATAATGACTTACTTGGTTGCCATGTAATGACAATCCATTCATTTGAGATTGTATTGTCAGGGACATACTTTAATCAAAAGTCAGTCCATGGCACAAAACAGCTCGCATAATCTGGACTGTCTTTTTAAATTAACAATGTTATCAATTTAGAATAGCATTTCTTGCTGTTATTGTGACTTACTGTATATCTAACCCTGGTTTTTGTTGTTATCATGAGTCATTTGTGATTGGACGAAGGCAATTCCAGTGATGTGAACGTGACGTATGAACTAACAGTGACGTGCAGAGTGTCTCATAGGCTGCACAAGCTTGGCATCAGCGATACAGTGTGCCTCAAGGTTGTTAGGTCTGCATTACATAATTCTCTCAAGAGTCAATAAAACCATTTCAAACTCTTCCGCCCTGAAAGCTTTTCGCCTGGTGCAAAACTTACTGACTGCCACAAAGCACTGACACTGGAGACTCCTTCCATAAATGTTAATGAAAAGTCTAATTACAGAAAGCTTCACCATATCAGTGATTTGTTTTTCTTTCTGTCTGAATGTGTTCAATAAATATAAAAACATTGGAACAAAGCAGTATTTACAAGCAACAGTAAGCGATAGTTCTATCATCACAGTACTGAAATGCTCTCATGTTTTTACAAGTGCAGACGTAAAGTAAGTAATGGTATTATTCCGGTGTATGCGCAAAGCCAAACGTCCAGCCCATGGACAAACAAAATCAATCCATGTCATGAGTTCAATACTAGCACAACTATATAGGAAAACAGTGGATCTGGCAACATTGGTTTGCATATCATGTGATTAATCTAGGAATGCAGACGAATATAGAAAAGCAAAATATTGTATTACAGATTCCAATGATATATTATGATATATATATATATTTTATTAACTCTTTCACAGATTGGGTGGAAGTGGCCAATGATCTCATCTGCAAGTGTCACATTAACCTGAGGATACAGAGGCTCACAGACTGCGATGCCAGTGTGTTCGTCGCCTTATATGATGCTATCTTAGGAGAAAAAGTTCCAGGTAAATGGATTTAAAAATGCCATGTTTACCTTAATGTCTAGGTGTGATGGATGACCAAGGCTTTCTAGCATCCAAAAAAAAAATTCCACATGTTTAATGTAAGTTAAAAGGTGCTTGGACTGTCTCAGCTAAGGCTTTCAGAGCGAACAGTTTGGATTTTCATCATACAAAAGATGGCGTTTGTCTTTTTTATTTTATGTCTTCTGCATGTGTGTGTCAGTGAAAAAGAGCAGATTTTAGGTTGGCAATCATTCATTCACCAAAAGAAGAAATGTTACAGGGAAATGGCTGTGTGTTATTAAAGAAAGGGTCATTATAAATAATAGAGAACCCTTCAAATGGAAAAAAAAACATGCTGGAGGTTGTCTGGGATTACCCACAGAAACACAAGCTTATTTAAGTTCTGCTTTCAGTTCTCTGGAAACACTATTTCCTACAAATTTCCTGTAATTTAATGTCAGTGGCATTTTGTTTTATTTTTTTTTAAATCACATATTACTTTATTATTAAATATATATTTAAAAATATTTATTAAAGTGATATTACATGCAAATTAACAATTTCTAATAGGCACTAACTGATGTCTTTCTTTTTTTTCCCGTGACTGAATTTCAGATTGCATTTTATTGGGTTTTAAATGAATTATTTAGGCTCTTGAACACCATGAATTTGAAAACGGAAGAGTTGAAAATGGATCTCGGGTCATCTCAGGGTGCTGTCACATATGCAGCCTTTAGTCAGATACAATCGAACCCTGGTGCATTTTAATCCTCTGTGGGAGGAGCAAGCTGAGCGTCTGAGCGAGACGATTGCAGTGAGATGGGGATCTGACCCATTGCAGGAAGCAAACAAACATGCCATGCATTTGGGTTGCAGGATTGTGTGTGTGTGTGTGTGTGTGTGTGTGTGTGTGTGTGTGTGAGCTGCTAAACTGAGCCAAAGACAGTGCAGTGGAAATACAAGGAGTTCTGGATATTTGGGCTGACAAATGAAAAGAGGAAATTAATACTCGAAGCATAGACACACACTTTTATATTTGTTATTACTAATTATTTAGTTAGTTATGTGTCCTCTGTGCTCAAGTGATACATGGTGTGTGTGTGTGTGTGTGTGTGTTTATATATATTTGCACGATGTTCACTAGTAGACAGTATGACAGTATTCTAGCAATATCTCAATAAATTGTGACCATAGGCAGCTGATGGCAATTTTTATTATTTTAGAAAATGTTAACATTAGAAATTTTTTTGACATTTTTTTCCTTCTCCATATTTTCTGACCAATGAAACGAGTTTTGAGTATGTTTTCCGCCCTGCATACCCTGCAGCTAGCATTTTTTTTGCTTTTTGTTTGTTTAATTATGTGCAGTGTGAAACCAAACCAAATAGCAAACAAACCACCAGGATCAATTTCACTCAGATTCAGACTCGACAAACAGACTAATAGGTGTGAAAGCGCTCTAAGAAATATAGAAGCTACCCGAATGTCAATAACAAAATCATGCCTGAGTGTAAAGCGAGAGGAAAGCAAATATTGAATATACTGTATTCTCTTTGCTTAAGAATGTGACTTTTTTTTTTTATCTTTCATTGGTTCTGTGCCATATATACTTATTAATATTCAAATGCATTTAATTTGCTAAAACTTTCACTAAAAATTCAAACGAGATGCTATATTTTCTGCTTCATTTTTCAGATTACATTGTTGTGCCCAAGAGCCAAGAGGATGACATCCACAACGTACAATCTGTGATTGACTCGCTGGCCTTGGACTATCTCCAGATCAGCTTATCTCACATCACAGGTGCAGACTTCTATTATTGTCATGTTTTTGCCTCAATCGGTTATAACACTAGGACTGTAACAATATAGTCCGGTCCTGATTCCATTCAGGATACTGCCTTCAAGATTTGATTCAGCTCGAGTCTCAGAATATTTTACACAAAATTTTAATGAAGAGATATTATGACTCAGAAGACTCTTTTTTTTTTTTTTTTTTTTTTTTTCTGAGTCATAAATAATGCAAAACAATGTGCATTTTTGCCTGTATAAAACTAAATACATCAGAAATTGCAATGAACAGAGATTTAATATTGTAAATAAAATGTACTTAAGTTTCACCATATTGTAAAAATAAATATTGTATATTCATTTATTTATAGTAGCAGCAATGGAGATGTCATTTTAACTGGACTTAGAGCTCCAAAGTCGGCTAAAATGCCACACTTCCGCAGCTTCTTTCTCAGGCATTGTAGAATGCAACGTTGCGTCACTGGTATAATTTAAAAGCTTCTGAAGAGACGTGTTAATGGTTATAATTAACCATTAAACATCTGTCACAAGTGCAAATGATTCCTGGTAATGGTGCAGGTTCTCCACGAAAGAATGTGATCATGTGACCAGCGTGCTCACTAAATATTTTAACTTTATTTACTTACTTACTTTCCTTTATTGTCCACACATGGAAATTTGTCTTTGGCTTCACAACACATTATAACAAGATCAATACAATAAAAGACACTTACACAACAACTCTAAAAAATAAGATAGAATAAAATACCATACAATACAACTGACTCAACATTTCACTTTAGCATACACATATATACATTCCCACATGTACATAAACAGATGGGAACCTCTGGGGTTCCAACAGTGCAATTGCATTAGATTCATGATTAATAGAATGCTGATTTCCCCAGTGTGAATTTCACATTTCCATGATGCACACTGTCACATCTTTGCATCCCAATGCATTGTTTACCTTTATCATGTCATGTTTGTGTGTCAGAGACAATAGTGTAAAGTCATGTTAGGGTACATCTGGAGGACATCGACGAGTACTAAACTTCCCAATTAGTCCACTTCCAATGGATATGTTTGCCTGGGGCCTCAGCGTGTTCTGCTGTGTACATACTCAATAGAGCCTCTTGTTTTAGAGGGAACATTGCTGCTTTTGTGCACAGCCAGTTTCTGAGCCTGCGGTTTTTGTTTGTCAGGCCAAGCTGCTGTCGCTTGCTGTGTGTGTGTGTGTGTGTGTGTGTGTGTGTGTGTGTGTGTGTGTGTGTGGTTTTTTTTTTGGTTCCCTTATCATCATCTCCAGTGGTCCAATTCCTGCCTCTCTCTGTAGGTGAGAACATTGTGAGAGGAGATAAGGATTCCATCCGTAACCTTCTGGAGATCTTCGATGGGTTGCTGGAGTATCTCACGGAGCAGCTCAGTGAGGAAGAAGAGCTCCCAAATGGAGGTGAACACTTTCCTCTGGTGTTTTTTTTTTTTTTTTTTTTAAATCTTTGGTTATGTTTTTGGTGTTTGATTTGTGTGATTGTTTACCATCCTGCCTGGGCACGTTGTGATTCAGAGTGTGTGAGATTGATCTGTGGTGTCTTCCGTCCTGCTGATCCACTCTGTATTTCATTCATAAACTCACCCACATGGATATAACCGGCTTTGGAAGCAGCTCAGGCAGAGATTACCGGCGGCTGTCCGGGTATTAAATGATTTCAGTGTGCTGTTTGCCAGGTCATTTCTGACCCTGCTGCGACCCAGCGGATGGCTTTGCCTCCCTAATGGGCCTGGCTCATCTCATTACCTTGAATGATGAATGTTAGGGAAGCACTGATACTGAGTTTTAGTTTTAAAAAAAAATTTTAACATGTCATTTGATACTGACTGATGTTTTTGTTTTTTTTCTTTTTATAGAGATTATTTACTATCATCATTTCCCAGAACGGCTCAGCTGAAAATCAAATTTCCACATTTTTTTTTTATCACCTCACATGTAGTTAATCAACAACAACAACATGTTTACCATCAAAAATGGTTGAGCTGAAAATGAAATTTACACAATTTGTCACTTTTCACTTTTTTTTTTTATCACCCCAAAGATAGTTGATGAGCAAAGACATGTTTGGCGTCTTGACGTTCGCTTCTTTAGCTTTGCACTCTATCTAAGTGCAAATTGGAACCATGATATCTGCATGATATTGTTCTAGACAACTTCTCAGAGTTGGAAGGTGGAGTTTTGGAAAGCTGGGAGTCGTTGATGATAATAACTAGATGATACATATATATAGACTCTTTTGGCTATTTTACACATTTTCTTTTTTAATTTAGAAATGCTTAAGTATAGTGTTTTAAAGCTATAATTAGGTATTAATTTATAGAGTAAAAATGTAGATGAGATTGATATCCATTACTTTTTAGCTACATTATTCTCATAGCTTCAGTGCAAAAATGAGAGACGTAAATGCAAGACACCAAGGGGGCCATTTTTAAACATAAATAAAGAAATAATGGTGCACATGCAAAAAAAAAAAGAGGCATAAAATCCAACTTTTGTACATTTTTGGTATCTTTATGACCATTGGTGAAGGTATTAATGTAGTTCAGAGTGGCGTAAATGTAAAAAGGATCAAGTCATTTAGTCTGCTGACAAATTCTTCGGACAAGTACAACAAATAAATCTGTAGGCGTTTTAACCCAGCATTCTTTACGCTGTCAAACTTGTTCTACAATTTGAGATACTGGTTACAGCTTTCGCTCTGGCTGTTACAAAGCCCTGGACACTGGAGACACCTTCTAAAAAAATGTTGACTAAACATCTTCCTCTGGAAAACTACACCATATCAACAATTATACATGTACACAAATTCATCAACACCTCCTGACCAATCAGAACGGACCGTTCAACAGCACCGTGATGAAGTTTAGACGAGTGTATAAGAGTAGAATGCGTGCTTCCAAGATATGATGGCTGACTAAAACAAATCAAATATTTGTTTTAGTTATCGCAGCTTAATATTCAGTGTTCGATAGTGTAAGTGATGCTGTCATTATGTACACAAAGAGCCCAGTGTTAGCACATGACGTCCTTATTCAGTTCATGGCTGACGGGTCCTCATGTGCTTTGTCTCTCTCTTTGTCCCCACAGAGCTCAATGGTACGGTCCACCCTGAAGCAGCACAGGAGCAGGATAAAGAGGAGAAGATGTCTCAGATCTCTAGCGCACAGTGAGGCCCTCGCACTACACATACAAACACACGGAGAATTAAAAAAAAAAAACACGCACAGCTGATGGACGTTATTAATAGCGCTGTGACATTTTTGTATCGGCGCTGCATTATTTGCAGTGACAGAAGAGCACTTTGGCCAAAATTTTAGGACAACTGTACTGTCGAAACACTAAATCCAACTCAGTTTGTCATACTCCTTCGTCCTTGGAGCTTATTTATTATTTATTTCTTACATTTCATTTTAATTCCTGGGGTCTCAAAAAGTGCCAGAGTGGAGATGATTTTTGTGACCATGATTACAGTAGATGTTATTTTAACATGCCGGCTTTAACAGTTTACCTCACAGGATCAGTTTATATACCGGAAATGTAGGAATGTTCTAACTGTAGCAATACAGACTTAAGTTAGTAGTGAATGAGAGCTAGTCAGTAGGGGCAACGTTCCACAAAAAAAAACCCAAAAGGCTGTCATTCATCGTTGGGTAGGAAAAGATTTCGGTGCTGAAGTTAGACTTCACTAACAAGCTGCAGTGAATGTCTAGTGAATGCTGTGGAACCGGTCGCCATCGTGCTGTAGCTTTTTACTCCATTAGTCATAATGCACAGTCTGGAATAGTGACAGAAAGCACATAAACCAACAAGTGAAGCTTTTCAGAGATTCACGTCTACATTAACGCAATTGGAAAGGTCTCGAAGCAGCTTCACAGTAGAATTATAGGAAAATACTCAACGACCGGGTGCTGCCATGTGACCCAAAGCCAAAGCAGAGTTACTGTTACCCACTCGAAGATCATTATTTTCCAGTAACGGCATACCCAGAGGTGTTTTATTCCTCTTATACCACAGCAATTCAGCAACGATAACAACGAGTAAAGAATGAATTAATTAATTAATGTTAATGATCATTTTTATCTATTTATGGCTATATTTCATGTTGCATAATGTATGTGAGATAAATTTGTTATCACTTACATCATAGCAGCTAGAAACAGTCATTCCCTCAGTAGCCTCTCGTTTTTTTTTTTCCTCCCTCTTGATGTTTGGCATCGCAGCTCGCCATGTTATCAATACACCACAAAATCCCAAAGACACTCTGACACTGGAGACTCCTTCCATAAATAACCCCCTTACAGAAAGCTTCACCATATTAACTTTTCTATTCTGTATATTTTTTTATATTCTGTATCTTTTTATTTTGCTTTTGAATTTTTATTTTGCTTTGTTGAATAACTTTATTATTAGACTTAGATTTATTATTAGACTTTGTTCACTTACTTTAGTAATACTATAAGACCTGATGGAACAAATGATAATGTGAAATAGAAGAAAAAATGGTGAAGTTGAATTCCAATACCGTAATAAGGCAAATAATCAGTGACTAAAAGCAAGTAGAATCAAAACATAAGCTTGTTTTTATGTATATGTGGTCATCAAAGTTTATCAGTTGGTCTGTCTGCTTTTTTTCCCCCCTTCTCATCTTCCTCATTTCTTCATCATCATCATCATCAAGTAGTAGTAGTAGTAGAAATAAAGTCAAGACGACAGGTCAGGTCATTCATGAGGGAGGTAAGGACCTTGCCCCTACTATCAGAGTCGACCGCCGAGCTGATCCGGTTGGGCGATTCGGCCCGTACGTTCACTACAAAGCAAGAAGGTGCTCATGATTTCTTCTCAAGCCAGGAACTCAGCTTTCCTCCCATCTCTCTGTCCCTTCTGCTTTATTTCCTTTTTTTGATTCCAGGCTAGAAACCTGAAAAGTCTTATAGGATTCTAGGTCTCGGGAGATGGGACACTGTTGTCAGTGAGAACCCAGTAGAGATCTTTCTACTATATTTCTTAAGGCAGAAAATCCACTCTTCATGCTTGACAGCATTTTTCCCCCTGTGCTTCCTGCTTCTGAGCAGTAGCTGACACATTCGATGTGACTGCCTCAGTAGCGTAGCAAGGCTGAGCTCCCTGATTTCCATACTGTGGTATTTTAATCTGGTTAGTGAGGTTTTTTTTTTAATAAGCACTTCAAGCAAGAAGTATGTCTGATTCAGTCTGAAATCAGAGATTTTTGCTAATAATTATAAAGTGATTATTATGAGATTATGAGAGAGCACGGTTTCCTCAACAATAGTTTGATCACAAATGAAAACAATTGTAGTAGAGTGTAGAGAGTAAATAAGATATATTATTTGTTGCAGTGTTTCCCCTGCCATTATATACGTTATCCCCCCCCAGAAGGTCAAGTTAATGTTAATTTTAATTTTAATTTATTTTCTATATAGCTCCAGATCACAGCAGAAGTCATTTAAGGTTACCTTTCCTATAGAACAGGTCTATACCTTGTTCGTTTATTAAACAAACTAAATAGCCTTAAGTTATTTATCCTATTTACACAACGGCACGTCAGTTCTGTCTCTACGTGTTCACGTGTTTACAGCTCTCAATCAGGCGAGCAGTCCACTCCCACCAGCGGACAGAGAGCGCGCGTTGGAGAATGTCACATCAACCACCTGAAAAACAGACCAAAATATCAGCGTTTTTTAAACACTCCCAGGGTGGTGAAGATGCGAGTAGCAGTGGGAGTAGCTCTCCTGCTCCGAGTCGAAGTACAGAAAAGAGCGCAGGTGCTGCACGCCCTGTAACTGACAAGCAGCAAAAGTCCAGTCACCACCGGGCGACTTCAGTTATTATATGTCATTAAAAGAAACATCAGGTCTACCCAAAGCTGCAGACCTAGGGGAAACACTGTGTTGTCTTGATGATTTGCATAATACATTAATTGAATCAGGCTAATTTCTTAAATGATGTAAACTGTAATGTTTTTCAGTCACTTAATTAAAACTGTCTGTATGTTTTAGTCCAATTCTTAACTAAAGCTCAACAAGAAAATCTAAAGTTGGTCGTTAGGTGTAGATTTATAGCTAATGCTGTCACCCTTAGATGTAAACTTACTGATGAAACACTGGGATGCTTAAGACCTTTTTATTTTCTCTTACAGTGCGCTCGCTCGCCCTGCCCTCAGTCATTTCTACTGAAAAAGCTCCCAGTGACCCCGACCCACCCACGGTGCAGCCCCACTCAGCCTTTCCTCTGCAGCCTCCCAAACAGACCACTCCACATCGCGCGGGGAGAGCTCCGCCATCAGCGCCTCGCACAGAGGATAACGCCGGAGACGCAGAGGGGACAAACCAACAGGTAAGACATCAGCCAGGCCTTTCATTTGCCTCTTCTGGATTTATTATTATTATTATTTTTATTATTATTATTATTATTTTTATTTATTTATTTATTTATTTATTTATTTAAATTATTATTAGTAGTAGTAATATTTTATTTTATTTATTATATAAAAAAATCAATAGCTCAAAATAATCTGTTGTATATGATTTATTTAAAAGTAAAATGTAAAAAAAACTTATACATAATTTATTTACTCTAATTTAATTTTAATTTAAATTCACTATTAATTTTTGTAAACCTTAGACAATATTATGATTTTAAATTTTCAGGGGATTTTTTTTTGATACATGCCATACATGTTTTTTTGTCATATTTATCTCTAATACACTTTGTTCTGCTTTTGTGGTAAAGAATTGTATAATCATTAATGAAAGTGGTTATCAGTTATGAATTAAATCAAATCTTGCTCATGCGTTAATGATTGTATTTACACTGTGCTACTCCAGCAGTTACAGCAGTTACTTTAATATTTGTTTATTTATAATCTCATAACCAGAGGTGGTACAAGCGTCATATAAATTACAAATATTTTGCAAATTAATGAAACTTGTGTAATGCATATTCATTTTTTTGTACACGGGTTATAGAGGACATTTTATAGTGAAGTGAAGTGAAGTGAAGTGAACACTGAAACACCGGTTCATACTACTGGGTATGAGTCTTAAACACGAGACGTAAATTGGGAAGGTTCACGTGTGTGTGAGTTGTGAACACACACCCGAGCAGATACAGTATTTTAGAGATACAGTTCTGTGCAAAAGTCTAAGGCACCCTATTTTTTAGTACAAACTTTGTTATAGATTTTTATGACTTCTACATTATTGATTCAGTACAAAAACATGTTAGATTTCCAAACATTAATTCTCCAGCACAAAATGAAATATTATAGAAAAATGTTTGTATGTCAGTAGAGAAAGCAGCAGATTACATAAGAGACACTTTTCAGACAAAAAAAACATAATGAAGGCTGCTGAGTTTTGCTGCAAAAATAAGAAGCAAGTTGACAGTCAAAGTCTCCAGAAGAACTGCAGCTGATTCTGTAAGATGCTCAGTAACACCTACAGCTCATGTCCTTATAAAACTGCACACATTATACCTGAGACTACTAATTGTTTTTTCAAAGGGTCGTCACACCAAATACTGACTTTGTTTCATTTATTACTGTTTACTGCTCTTTATAGTTTTTTTTTTATTATTTAACTTTTAATTTCATTATTTTTTAAGGCATCTTTCTTCTAAAGCATTTCCTTTAAAGACTTTTGCACAGTACTGTACGTTTTGTATAAATTTAGTACAAGGAATTTCCTTTCCTTTGTCCATTTTAGTGCCAAGAATTCTACTTGTTCCATCATGTTCACACACACTTGCACACACTCGAGCTATATCGTGCCTCAGGCATCGGAACTGCTGATGACTAGCATCACGATGCGTCATGGCCACAGAGACTCCTGAGAACACACCCCTGAGTTTCCTAGACACACAACCACATCTGTCGCAGCTGTGCGGACATCTGCGATGTTATGACATGCCTTAACAAAGCAACCCACTAGTTTAGCTTGATGTTTTCCCGAGTGCCTAAAGTCACACTTTCCTTGCCGAAAGGACGCTCGGAGAAAGGGATTCCTGCACTGAAAGGGAAAACCATGTCTATTGAAACAACCCAATGAGGTCACTTCTGTTGTTAAGCGGTTAAAAGGGACCGTGGCTTGCGTCATAGTTTCACTCAGCGGTTGCGCACACAAACACCGAGCTGCTGTTGTGCATCTAAGAGCTGAGAAACACCCACGGCTGTGGCGGGTGTTTGGATAAGCAAATGAAGGGTGCAAAGCGAGATGCAAATATTCAGGCAGGAGAGGAAATTAAGTCTGGCGTCTAGGTTGTGTCCTGTCTGCCACCATGCAAGCAAAACAAGTTGTTTTGTTTTCTGATGACATGGATGTACTTTGAATGTTCACACTTTTTGCTTAGATCAGGATGTACTGTCTGTGTCCGGTCACCGGGTGTCACGGCACTTAGTTTGGTCACGTTTATATCTATATTAATGTAGATGTTTTGAACTGGAACACGGCGGGTAGCATTTGCTGCCTCACAGTTCCAGGGTCCCACAGAGCTCAGGTTACTGTCTGTGTGTGTTTTACACGGACGGTAGTGTGTGCGCTTCCTCCAGGTTCTCACACCCAGTGTTCTCAGGATAGGCTGTGGATCCAACACAACCCTAACTAAGTTACAGAGGATCCAGAAGCTTAATTAATTCATTTGAAAATTAAAAAATTGAAAAATTCATTCCAGTCACATAGCTCAGTATTGCTCAAGGGCCCAGCAGTGGCTCTCTGGCAGACTTTTGAAGTTGCAGCCTCCCATTTACTAAATTACCCCTGCTGAGTGTCAACTTTTGGATTTAATTTGGTACAGTTTACTGAAATATGTCTCTCTGTTCTCTACAGAATGGTCATTCCCCTAAGTGTAATGGTGTTCAGACTAACGGGATCCACACTTCTGGTATGCATCAGCTTGTGTTAACATGCGACATTAAGACACTAATCTTTTATTCTTCTATTTAATACACGTATTGAGCTTTTAACATCGATTTTGCATGCACTGTTACTGAATTGCCTTTGTGTGTTTGATTATATGCTCACACTGATAGAAGTAATCAGTTAATATTGCTCTTAGGTTGCAGTCATGATGAATAACCGTTTGTTTGTGTCTAGCAGAAAGCGAGAGGTCACTCGTCTCAGACTTTCTTTGTGTCGGACTTCGAGGGTTTCGTGTTGACCTCCACCCGATATCTGCAAAATTGTAGATTACTTAAAAATGTGTTGTTTGAGGTGGCAAGAGCTGGAGCCTCACTGTTTTCTTACTGTTATTATGTTAAAATTCTTATGGTTGTTATTATTATTGTAAAATTCTCTTCTTCCTCCCCCTTTCTGCCTGCTAGGATTTCCTTGTTAACAACCTTTTGTATAAATGCTGATGTCTTTGTTAATATTGGTGTGTGCAGAGATTTGCGTTCTATGTATATGAAGCCTTTTTTGATGTGAAACTGCTCGTCTGTTCCTCCCAGAGTGGTAGTGAGGGAGCACGGCGTGTCCTGTTCCACACTCAGCCGGATGTACTGCTCCTGTCCCTCCCACGTGAACACAGCCAGAGAGAGGACATGCACACACACGGCCGTGCGGAAGAGGGGCAGAGTGACGAAGAACGGCTCCACAGCTCCGGCTCATCGTCTGGCAGACGGAGGAGCTACAGGAGCAGGAGGTGGGGAGCTGAGTGAAGAGCGCATGCACTAAAATGGATAGAATGAGTTGGGAGCTAGTGAGGACATTTTAAACATGGAAAACATGTGACTCTTCGTGTGTCTTCATGTCCGTTATATAAAATACTGCTGGAGACATTCTGAGGTAAGACTCTCTCTCTTTCTCTCTCTCTCTCTCTCTCTCTCTCTCTCTCTCTCTCTCTCTCTTTGCCTCAGGCTGGCGGAGGAAAGCGAGGACCCATTATGCAGACGCAGTCAGAAGAACAGACAGGCCGAGCAGGAGCTGCACGAGATGTCAGAGAAACTCGCTCGCCGTCTCGAGGAGCTCGATCTAGTGAGTGTCCTCAGGGCTTAAGCAACAGTTACACAAGACTTTTGCCTCGGTGTCCTCTTTTTCCTGCGATGGAGCAAAAAAATAATCAGTGATCATGCGTTATGCGAGGAGTGTGCTTATTGTGATTTATCCTGTCTGTCAGTTTATAAGTTTGTCTCGCTCATGCAGATGCTGAAGCGGGCTCTGGGGGAGACAGGGAACGAGTCCAAGCCTGCAGAGGAGGACAAACACTCCCACCACAGTGACAGTTTCATGGAATGCAGACGTGTCCCCAGACCCACAGGTATTTCTTGCACTTCTTCCTGCTCTAGCTTTCATCCTTCATCTTTTCAGCAACCATATATCCCAAGACATTGTAATGAGATGTTTTGGTACTTCCCTACACAGATAAGGCCAGTGTGGACAGACCTCCTCGCACACGCTCCCTCTCTCCTTCTCCTCCTCCTGCATGTCGTTCCAGTCAGAGCTTGCTAGAGGGCGCACGGCTCTCTGACACGCGGCAACACACAGCCCGGAGCCGGCACGACAAGCTCCGACACATTCAGGACCAGCGCAGGAAAAGCCAGGTCAGACAGAGTGTAAATAGAGCAGAGGAGCTCAGTGACCTACTGTGCTAAAAGTGTTTATGTGGTCAAAGCTACTCAACTTAGTCCAGACAAATTCTACCCCTTTTTAGTATATATATAAAAAAGAATAGAGATTGTACTGAGAATCACTGAGGGTGAAAAATATGTGACGGATTCAATCAAAAATGAAATTTCCACACAAGTTCTTCCTTAATCCAAATGCATTTAATCAGCCAAGATATGTCTGGGGTTTGAAGTTAACTTAGTTATCATACCTCTCAAGAGACTGAGATTGTTTGTCTCAGTAATGAACAGTTTCCTAAAAGTCAATATTTAACATTCAAATTTAACTGGAATTACATTAGCAAGTCCACCTACAAACCTTAAAACCAAGCTATGTGCTGCAGAAGAAAGCGATTGTCCTTTTGTCCGTCTTGTGCAAATAAGCATGTAATATAATATGTACAGTCAGGTCCAGAAGTGTTTGGACAATGATCGAGTGTTTGTGATTTTTCGCCTTTATACACCACCACAATGGATCTGAAGTAATCAAGATGTGATAGAAGTGTAGACTTTCAGCTTTATTTTAAGAGGTTCCACAAAAATATGGCATTTACAGCAAAATGGAATTTCAGCCATTTTCAGCAAAGTGCCTCCATTTTCAGGGGCTCAAAGGTATTTGGACATAAAGCAACATATAACCATAATTTGAATACTTGGATGAAAATCCTTTGCAGTCAGTGACTGCCTGAAGTCTGGAGCCCATGTTCTCAAAACTCAAATTCTGANCTGCTTGTTTGTGGGTCTTTCTGCCTTCAGTCTTGTCTTCACTAAGTGAAAAGCAGCTCTATTGGGTTGAGATCAGGCGACTGACTTGGCCTCATGTATACTGCATCAGAAATCATAAGCACGAAAGTAAACTTACTTTCGACTCTGAGCATGTAGTTACCTTTCTACTACAACTACTAATTTCTTTTGTAGCAAAAGTTTGGACACTTCTGTGGGGGGACATTGTGTAAATTGAGTTATTGCTTTAACCTGAAGTCACATCTGTCTGTCATTGTATGACATCTTTTGCCTAGGCTTATGTTTCTGAGTACTATGGAATTACAATTTGGGTAAAGAAATCTTTTTTTTTTCTCCGTGGGCTGTGTTTGTGGTGTACTGTAGCGGTGTTGTCTTTCTCGTGTTGGCCTCTAGATGGTAGCTGAAGCTTATGAGGCAGAGCTGAAGAACTTGGATGAGCAGCAGAGAGTGGACTTGGCCATCGAGAGACTGCGAGCTCAGGAGGCTGTAAGGACATCTGCACTATATATTTACACTATCCTAGTCATACGTTGTACTATATACTTTATATACACTATATCCTTTTTTAAAAAAAAATATATATAGTATTAATCCTCTGTGTATATATTCGTACTCAAAACAATAAAGCTGATCATATTTTGATAAAATTATTTAAGTCTTAAAATTTATCTGGGAAAAAGAAATGAGATTCTATCAAGCTGCAAAAGTCTAAAACCCCAAGTAGAAATTAAGCTTTAGTGTATTTTAATGATATTATTTTTTTGTCATTG
The DNA here is from genome assembly GCA_037577455.1 of Pangasius macronema. Lineage (NCBI taxonomy): Eukaryota > Metazoa > Chordata > Actinopteri > Siluriformes > Pangasiidae > Pangasius > Pangasius macronema. Next base: position 26,112,093 of record CM074946.1, read on the forward strand.
TCCATACACTAGGTCAGTTATACTATACTAGTATAAAAGCCTATATGTACTTAAAAATTGTGTAAAGTTAGTCCATTTCTAAGTAAATTCGCTTTGAACAAAACCACAAACGCAGCACATTTACAGTACACCTGTCATTGCAACTATTTAGAAAGTACAGAGACAAGCACATCGAGCGGGAGTACAGGGAAGCCATACGGAAAGAAGCATCTCGTGCATCAAAATCTCTTAACTACAGATCTAAATCGACACTCTCCAACAAGAGTCCCCGCTCCAAAGCTGCAGCTCCCAGCCGACCGCGGACCCAGACTCGCACAACTGCCCCATGTAAGCCCTCTAACCCCCTCTTCATACCGCAGCACAGATCGGAGAGGTGTGTCGTGCCACTTGCTGTATTCCTGTATCATGCAAGCGGCTGTTCTAAAAAAGATTTTCACCCTACACGGAGCGGTGCGTTTCCCCTGTGCTACTATTTAACAGATGAAGGTGGTATTTAGGATGTGAATGTGAGGTGAAGTGCATTACCAGTCTTTCCTGCAGGACTTCATGGAATTCCTTATTGTAAAATAACTCATAAATATAATTTTTTGCACTTTCATATCCTGTTTGGCCGCATGTGGCACGTTTCAAGGCTGATTTTTTTTTAGTTCCTTGGCTGTGGCTCTTTTTAGTGACCTGCTATTTTTAAAAACCTGCGTCTAGCCAGCAGACAATTATCAAGGCTTAACTGCACCGTATCCGTCGTTTCGTCTTGTACAGACGTAAGACATGTGAGAGTAGTCGGTGAAATTATCCTTGTGGACCACCCCTGTACCACTCTTTCATGCAGTTCATGTGGCAGCGGTGCAATGCGTACATGCACATACACATCAAGCGCTTCAGTTAATGTTCACGTCAAATATCAGAATGGGGAAAAATGTCATCTCAGTGACTGTGGCGTGGTTGTTCGTGCCAAACGGGATGGTTTGAGTATTTCAGAAACTCCTGGGATTTTCACACACAACAGTTTACATAAATGGTACAAAAAACATCCAGCGAGTGACAGGTCTACGGGCGGAAATGCCGTGTTGATGAGAGACATCAGAGGAGAAATGTTGTTTGGTGTTTTTCCGATCTCTAGCTGTCCAGTTTCAGTGATATTGCCCCCACTGTAGCCTCAGATTCCTGTTCTTGGCTGACAGGAGTGGAACCCGATGTTGTCTTCTGTTGTTGTAGCCCATCTGCCCTTAAGGTTTGATGTGTTGTGTGTTTTTGAGATGCTTTTCTGCTCACTACAGTTGTAAAGAGTGGCTATTTGAGTTATCATAGCCTTTCTGTTCGCTCGAACCAGTCTGGCCATTCTCCTTTGAGCTCTCTAATCATCAGAATGAATAAATAATAAGTAAATTGGAGAAGTTAACTTGTGTATTAATTGATGTTTGTTTAAATGTTAAATACATCTGCACTTTTTTTTCAATCCATGGCTAAAAATAAATCCAAACAAACAATCAAAAATGAAATTACAGCATTTTTTAAAATTTTCTAAGATACTGAACTCTAGTCTTGCCTCAGTTCTGAATTTTGCCAGTTAACAACTGCAAGTGTTTTCGTTTAGGAGTTGGTTCATATCAGTGGTTGCTTCCTTAATTTTATTAATTGATGGATTGAACATTGGTTAATGCAGTTATTGATTATTTGATTTATTATTATTTAAAAAACATCAGTTTAAAATATCAGTTAATTTAAAGCATTACCAGTTTAGTAAAAAAAAAAAAAGTGCTTAGAGAATGAAAGTGTGTGTGTGTGTGTGTGTGTGTGTGTGTGTGTGTGTGTGTGCGCGTGCGTGTGCGTGCGTGTGCGTGCGTGTGCCATCACGTCCACTTCCTCTTGCTGAACAACGGCCGAGACAACCTGCTGAAGGGAGGAGACGTCAAGAGAGGAGTGTGTCTGTCCCGCATGTGGAAGCAGCAGCTCCGGCAAGTCGACCAGCTCAGCGCTCTGGACAACCAGCACAAACACACACGCAAACACACCAGCCAGGTGAGAACAAGCACGAAAAACACACACACACAAACTCAGCACCAAGGTTGGAACAGTTTGCACACACTCAGTAGGGTTATAATCACTGTGAAATACTGTAAGAATGGATACTTTTCTTATTATAACCAGCTCTGCTGAATTCTTGAAACTGATTGGTCAGAAGGTGTTGATTAATTTTCCAGAACAGCAGCTCTGGCAGTAGTGCCAGCTCTAACTCAGATCACAGGTTTAAACTAATGCACTTGTTCTAATGTGTTTGTAAAATGCGAGAGGCTGGTGAGGGAGCGGCTGTTTATAGCTGCTATAACGTAGGTCATAAGTCAGGAACTGACTTGTCTCATGGATGTTCCACAACGTTAACTATAAATATGATGCACTATTCATTAATAATTTAGAACTTGCAAATTAATAGTTGACAGATGGTATAGCTGTGGTATAAGAGAAATAAAACATTTATTGACTTGATGGTATCAGAAAATACTCCCATGCACCCATACACCCATTGCTGCTTATTTTCCTATAACAGCATGCCTTAAGTGTTTTATTCCTTAGTTACTGTAAGAATTTATTAATTTAATGATATTGTACTATGTTATGTCAGTCACAGAGCTGTGCTAGTTATTAAAGCTTCCTATTGATGTGTTCAGTCAGAATCAGTTTTTGGAGCTGTATATGTGATTGTATTAGACACGCCCACAAGTCTATTTTTTACAGGTAGAGGAGGCCCAGAAGAGACACGACCTGCTCGTGGATATCATCCGCAAAGAGCAGGAGCACAATCGTCGCCTGGTGAGCGCACACGCAAACACAATATGTGCTGTATTTAAAAAAAAAAAAATTAAAAATCACATTTTCAGCAGTGCTTTAAAGAAAGAAAAGAATGCGCATCTTTTTTCTGCATCTAATTCGATCTCCGCCTCTCTGCCTCTCACAGAAGGATTTCAGAGAGAGAATCCAGCAGCAGAGGTCTGCGCAGAATAAGCTGCGGGAGCAGAGGCAGCAGGTGGCCCGTGCCCGCAAATACCACAGCGATTACCATGTGCAGCTGCGCGCCCGTCTCCTCCGAGCCCGCACACGAGAGGAGAGGGTGAGTCACACTTCAGCTATGGCTCCCTCTATTCAGCACGCAGTCAGGAGGATATGAGGGACGGGAATCCCTAATTCAGCAATTCCTTATGTCTGATTTACTGAGTACTGACTCCATAAAGCAGCGCATGTTAATCCACACCTTAAACTCTCGTTCACTGAAGCGTAACGTAGTAACCCGAGTATAGTCCTGCTTCTAATTTCCGAAGATTAGGAAGTATTTACGAGAATATAATAAGGCTATGCGTAGCACATCACACAATCAGCAGCAAACAGTGCTGCTAGCCAACTACCCATGTATCATTAATTCCTGTTGTTTCCAGTCATGAGCAGGTACCAAACACAACACAACTTTTCTGTACAATGAAGTGCAGTTATCTGGTGCAGGTTCTGGTGCTTTGGGCATTGGGAGAAGGTCTGATGTGTTGCTTTGTGTCTCTGTGTGTGCGCAGATGTTTCGGCAGGTGTTTGAGGAGGGTCTGGAGCTGCAGAAGGCTCGTCTGAGGGAACAGCGTGTGTACGCTAAAGAACAGCGTCAGGAGCACGCACGCAAACACAAAGACGAGATCGAGGCCATGGAGAACTACTACAAGGACCAGGTAACTACTTGTTTCCATATCTAACAACAGTTTTGTACAGAAGGCTTCACATTGGTTGGGTTGATTACTGACTCCTCTACTCCATCCCTTCATCCATCAGTACCACCCTAAGCCTGATATTCTCTGAGAGTGGAGAAGTCTCAGAACAGCAGTAACACTCACGGTGCTGATACTGACAGCTGATTTGGTTTTAGCTTAAAGTTTGAGCCTTTTGACAAAAACAGACACTGGTTTTAGTTGTGTTTTAATCCTTTAGTGTTTTAGATTTAGTTGGCTAAAAAGCACAGCAATATTATTTAATGAAAATTAAAGCTAACATTAAATCTGTGGTGATTTGAGCAGTTACAGCTGTGGAATTTTGAAATGTGTATTGATTTGTAAAGCGACCTTGACAGTGCAAAAGGCATTATCTAAATATAACCTGGAACAGGAGCAAATTCAAATTTAATTCGACTCTCAAGTTACATTTGCCCTCCTCATCTCATCCATTTCTCAATTGTTCTCTGTCCATTCAGTTTTCCATGCTGGCTGAAAGACTTGCCCTGGAGCGCCAGGAGATCCAGGTGCGGAAGAAAGCCCAGGAAAAGGCGAGTTATGCTTTGCTTCTCTTAATAGCTAGCAAATACCCAGATCGGGTTAAATCTTCAGGCTTGAAACAGCCATTAAAAAAAAAAAAACAAAAAAAACAATTAGACCTGCATGGTTGATCATCAGAAAAGCTGTTGAGAAAACAGACATCTTTGAGCAAGAAGACCAGAACTCCTGAATATATATAAAAAATCATATTATGATGCTTGAGGACGATTCTGTGATGCACAATATGTATCACGATATATAGCACAGTCCCTGAGTTTATCCCAGAAAAGTGCACTGTGACATCATTTATAATAATATTGATATTCTATTGCCATATTATCAAGCACTAGTTGCTTTGTTTACTCGTTCACCTCTGGTGGTGGTAGGTATGGACAGAATGTGTTCAAGAGGTAAATTATGCCTCCTCCTCTGTCCTATGTGGGGAATTCTTGTGCTAAATAAACCAACACTCATGTCCATGCCTCTATTATAACATCCACTGCTGTTCTCTATTAGTTCACTATTATACAAAATACTCGAGAAAATTCCCCCTTTGAACCCTATACATCAATTTCAGTCTCACAGCATGGTTAGGATTGTAAAATGTGTTGTAATATTTGGAGTAACATCTTACATTTTCATTTAGCAAACTCCGTTTCCCTAAATACTTCTTTCACCAAGCTCTTAAACTCTCACAGATAT
>CM074946.1:26130723-26150204 GCA_037577455.1 Pangasius macronema
ATTGGATTATGGTCCTGTATTTGTGGCTGTGTTTTCTAGCTTTCAAATTTTTCACTGCTGTATAAAACTATGATCCAGTGTTTTGTTTCTCCACCGAGAACATGGCTGATATTTTAGCGTCTTATTTTGAGACACAACTATTGTTTGGAATTCGTTTCTGATTCTGATTCATTTTTAATCATTTTTTATGCATTTGCTGTTTCAAAATGTACTCTCTTGTATGTAATCTGCAATGGTATCATGTAAAATCCATAATAATGTGTGTGTGTGTGTGTGTGTGTGTGTGTGTTTTGATCATGTTCTGACCTTGTAAGGCCTTGAAGCCTTGCAGAGGCACTCGAGATGAGCCGGTGACAAACTGCAGGAGTCTGGCTCTGCGCTCCTCATCAAACAACTCCACGGCTTTCCAGAACCACTTCACCACGCTGCTGTCAGCCGTGCAGTGCTTCAGGCGTGTGTTTGCCCTCCAGTCATGGATGTCGATCTTCCCCAGGCCACACACGATCAGCTGCAGGAGACAAAACACACTGCAACAGAAATGACCAGATATTCCCCTGACACTCCCTGAGTGTCTCTGTCTGCTGTGGACGTCCCCTTCACCGCCTACGCTCTTTCAGTGAGTGTGTGTGTGTGTGTGTGTGTGTGTGCGCGTGTGTATGTTTGGGGTTTACAGCATACCTCCAGCTCCTTCTCGTCGAAGGCCTTGAGTAGGTGCTGTGGTATGACCTCGTTGAAGCCTTTCTGCAGAGCCAGAAACTGAGCTTCGATCCCATGTAGGAAGCGCCAGTTCACATACAGCCTAGAGACGAGAGACCAGTACAGTGGAGTTACAGTACAAATACAGAACTGATACAATACAGTAGCAGCAGATTTATGTGTCTTTTATTTGAACATTTTTTTACAATTTAGATTAAGTATTGCTAGAACCAGTCATAGAGAGGAATTTGAGCAGAAGTACACCCTGAAAAGGTGCATGAGGACACAGCTGAGTAAAACCAGCCATTAACTTGGGAACACATAGGATGTGTGTTCATGTGCCGTGACACACACTCTTTAGTAAATGCATTCATTTGGTTCGGGTTGCTCTGGCTTACCTGACATACTCCTTCTTGTTGTCCTCCGTGACAGGGATGTTCTTGCCGTTGGGTTTAAGCTCATGCTGGATGATCTGTCCGTAAGCGTTGTGCTCCACGCAGAACGTGTGGTCCAGTACACCTGTGATGTCATTTTCCCTGTCCAACACATACAGCATGTTTCATATTTAATATGCACGATGTTAAAGACACTCAATTGCTTTTAAATATGAAATTAGCTGTTTAGGAAAGCTGATAATGCTGTTAATTTCACTGTAAGTGCAATATTGTCTTAAATGTTATCCTAATGTTATACATCAAAAAATACTACTTTATAGTAAACATTGCTCATTTATGATGACTGCAAAAAGTGACCTGTGTGTTTAATTATACAGTGTGTGAAAGTGAGTGTGTTTGACTCACAGGATCCAGACGAGGCTGTTGTGCAGGTCCCCCAGCTGCCGGAGGTACAGCAGTTCACACTACCTAAACGGATCATTGACAAACATCTTCCCGTCTCACTTCGGAGGGTCGATGTAATGGCCATGAAACACCGCCATGCCCATGATCCGGCCCACAAAGTGGAAATATGATAGGTGCTCCTACACACACACACACACACACACACACACACACACACACACGGGTTTGGTTTAAAATATAAATATGTATAGAATTATGTGTACAGTATAGTGTGAGTTGCTGTCTTAATTTGCAACATTTCCGTTTTTTTGTGTGTGTGAGAGACTCACTGGGTTGACAGCAGAATCGGGGTTGATCTGAAGTGTGTAGATGTCATCGCGTGAGTACTGGAACAGGCCGTAATACGGGTTGAGCATCTCATGGGATAACAAGTACAGCCATTCCCTAATGCAGAGATCACACAGAAGCTCAGATGGCAATCTTCAAATATTCCGACACAAAATGGCAAATACAAAACATATAATAGAGAACTTGTGAAATTCCTCATAGAAAAGAATAGAATATCACTTTATTAATCCCACCAAGGGGAAATTCGTTTTGTCACAGTATAAAAAGAAAAAGAAAAAATAGACTATTCATCTAGGTGGCAGGTTATGTGCTGTTGGCATGAAGGAGCGTCTGAAGCGTTCTGTCTTACGCCTGGGGAGGGTCAGCCTCTGGATGAAAGTGCTCCTCCTTTCCCAAAGCTCCTCATACAGTGGGTGGGAAGGGTTTTCCAAGATCCCCTTTATTTTGTTCCTAATCCTCCTCTCCGCCACCACCTCCAGGCTGTCCAGCTGCAGGCCAACCACCCTGCTGGCCTTCCTCACCAGCCTGTTTATCATGTTCTGCTCCCCAGGCTTGACACCTCCTCCCCAGCACACCGCTGCGAAAAATAATGCGCTAGCAACTACTGTCTGGTAGTAGGCCCTCAATAGCCTGCTGCACACATTAAAGGAGCGGAGCCACCACAAAGTACAGGCGACTCTGTCCCTTCCTGTAGAGAGCAGGTAAATTACCACATCTTCCACACCAAGCCTAGGCTGAACTGCAGAGGGTCTTGGAAGCCGCTCACTTGAGGTGTCAGCTGCTGCAAAACAAGTCTCTCAAATACCTTCATGACATGAGAGATCAATGTTGCTTGCTGGTAGTCATTGAGAGTCTCTGGATGTTTTTTCTTTGGTACTGGGACAATGCAGGAGGTCTTCCATAGTTTTGGTACCTTGCCCAGTCTTAAGGAAAGATTGAAGAGGTGCAGGAACGCTTCTGCAAGCTGATCTGCACAAGCCCTCAGCAGCCTAGGGATGATGTTATCTGGGCCCATTGCTTTGGTGACACTTTCCTAATTCTCTCTTTAGTTCCCTCTGAGCTGCCCGTCTCCTGCCATGAATGCCCTCTTCTTCCTGTTGAGGAGGGTTCTGACGTGCTTATTGATCCATGGCTTATTATTCGGGAAGCAGCGGATGTTCTTTTTTGGGCACGACGCTATCCTCACAGAATGTGACATAGTCTGTGATGCACCGGGACAGACCATCAATGTCCTCTTTGTAGTCTTCCAGGAACAGGTCCCAGTTTGTAGACTGGAAGCAGTCCTTCAGAGCCTCCTCGGCCTGTCTAGACCACATTTTAACAGTCCTAGTGGTGACAGATTGCTGACTTGCTACAGATCAAATTGTGATCTGACTTGCCAAGGAAGGTGGAAGACATTGGAGCTGTATGCCCCCATTACATTAGCATACAGCACTTCTAAAGTTTTATTTCCTCTAGTTTTACATTCCACATATTGTGTAAAGTTTGTTAACGGTCTTGAAATGGATACATAGTTAAAGTCCCCATTTACTGTAATAAAAGCTTGTGGGTGTTTTCTCAGTATCTCTGAGACGGTGGAGTGAACGACGTCACTCGCGCGCGCCGCAACGGCGCTCGGTGGAATGTAAACAGTGATCACAATGACATGTGAGAACTTGCAGAGGAGATAGTATGGCCTTAGTCCCACTATTAAAAGCTCTATGTGTGGAGTACAGATGCTCCCTGCCACCGTTATGTGTCTGGAGTTGCACCACTTAGAGCTGACATAGACAGCAAGACCACCTCCTTGTTTCTTGCCACTTTGCACCCCTCTATCCGCTCGCACCATTATGAAGCCGAGCAGTCTATATGTTGTTATCCAGCCATATCTCCATGAGGCACAACAAACTGCACTCACGGTACTCAAGTTGGCTGTTTACTAGTCCAGTGAGCTCATCTGTCTTGTTGGCTCGCGATCTCACGTCTCCCATAATAATCGATGGAAGGCAAGGCTTGTACCTCCACCTGTTCCTCTTTTCCCACTCCGACGCCTTCTTAGCTCCGCCGGGATGTTTGTTGGCCTGCCTCCTCTGTAACCGCGACACTCCAAGAGCTCATCCCTCATATATGTTAGCATTTGGCGAGATTACGCACACGCAACACTATCGCACAATACTGGGTTAGGATACAGACTACAACAAATAAAGAGTTATAAGAGAGTTTAAGCTGCTGCAACTGACTTCCACCCGTCAGGCACCATTACTCCGACATGGAGTGGAGAACCATCTATTTATTACTATTTCTTATGAATCACCTGGCCTTCATTTTTACTGCTGCTTAATAACATTTAAAAAAAAAAACATTAAAAACAGCTGGATGAATTAAATATATAGGCATAGTGTACCTGGCCACACCCCCATAATCAAGCCCCTCCTCTCCTCTGAACTTCACCATCAGCCTCTTCCACAAATCCTTCTGCCTCATCTTCATAACTTGCCGATATGACTCCTACACACACACACACACACACACACACACACACACACACACACACACAGCCGCACCAACATACAGATTAAGTAGTACTCTCTGAGACAGTTGACAAAAGACAGTGTTGAGCTAGCTATATAAATTATGAAAAAATGTTTGGATACTACAATTATACTCTCTCACTCATTTAATAATTTATTTTACAGAGTGATAGTAGCTAACTACCAAACTAGCTATATTTAATAACATTTATTTATTTATTACTAACGTACCCCAATGATAGATCCCTTATTGTAACGCTAGTTTGCAAATGAAAACAAGCTAGCTAATAAGAACAAGCTAGCTTAGTGAAAAAGCCAATTTTATATGACTAAAAACTACTAACACACAAGTATGACAGCTATGTAGCTGAACATGTAGATGATTTCCAATGGAGCAGTATCAATGATGTCAGTACCACATTACTTCACTATACAACAACTTCATAACATACATAAGCATTTAATAATATATTTAGAGAATAATGCAAGTTATGTTTCTTGTATTGTAACGAGTACATACAGAGTGCTTCACGAATACTAAGGTGGGATAAATTAGACATAAATGGTCTGTTCAATAAGATGACCATGAAACACTCAGACCTCAATCCTCTCTAACAAAACATGTTGAAAAACTCCCCGGACAACAATAAATATCCGACTACAGGCTGTCCAAGCAGCTCGAAAGATGTCCATGGAGAAAAGAAAGAACATGGGTGAAAGAGGGGAAGAAAAGAATGTACGAGTTTGAAAATGAGAGCGAGAGCGTGAGTTTATAGCACTTGTTAAAATTATGTAACCACTCGGCTGTTTCCAAGCTTTACACAAAGCGAATTCAACACTCCAGCAGTGCATTCTCGACAGGAGCAGTGGGAGAAGCATCTGAATACACAGTGACGCACTGTAGAGCCACGCCAGCGTGGAGAGCGCTGTATTTCCTCACTTTTGCTCAACGTGAATCATAATATTTATGATGTGCTAAAATGAAACTTGTGATAAACACGCAAGCTATGTTCTTTTCGCTTGTGTTATACGAGTGGTAAGTCCGTGAATCAGAACGGTCTTGAGATCTAAACTCTAGCTAACTAATAGCGCTGCTTATAATTATAACTAACTGTAACTAATAACTAGTCTAACAATTTACCCAGGATGTAGTTGTAAAGCTTCTGCCATATTGATGAACATCATTACATTATGTTTCTGTGCTAAATATTCTATAACATTTCTGCATCTGAACTTGTGAACACCACGAAAGTGTGCCATCAGTGTCTTAGCATGGTGAACACCCCAAATGAGCGCACTGTCTGTTTTTGAATGCGGCATTAGATTATGAAAAATGCCACATTAGGCTGAAATCTTATTATAATAGATTGTGTGGTTTGATTAACAACACATTTTAACAAGGAAGAAAAATCATAAAAATATTAAACGTGACCAAAGTCGTTCTAAAATTGTAGGTCAGTTGATAAACACAGTCTTCATTGTTACCAACGACAATGTCTATCGGCTGATACTTTAAAAAACAATCATTCATAATGACATAATTTAATCACGAAAACATTATCCTATTTTATTGCCTGACCTGATAATGAAGTAATCATTTTCACTGCTGGCTGCCAAGAGTTAAGAAGTTAAAGCTTCCCTATCAAAGTCTCCATCTCTCTCTCTCCATCTCTCTCTCTCTCTCTCTCTCCCACTGACATCATACAGCAGGAATGTCTGCCTTCCAGGAAACATATGACTAGGGAGAGTGGGGTTGTGCTGCTGTTTGAGAAATTTGCATTCTTCCCTTCAACCATGTCTGGATTCTGGAAATATGCAATGCAACAGTGCTCCAGGGAGAAAAGCCCCTACTACCCCATAATGCACCTGACCCATGTCCATGGCCTGAGTACTATTAAGGAATATTACTAGTACTCTTTAATGACTGTAATACAAACTTTTTATAGTATAATGATTACGCATGGCTTGGTTTGCTTATTGGTGCCAATCGTTTTAAAGCCATTTTATACCACAGCCTGTTGAATTCCTGAATCTGATTCATCAGAAGGTTTTAATTAACGTTCGATAAAAGCAGCTCTGACAGTAGATCGGCTGCAAGGCAAATCACAGGCTTATATTAATGCACTCAATCTAACACATTGCTTATGTAGTGACAGTGTAGACTTGTATGACAGAAGCTTCACATACATGAATTTAAAAAATGTGTATAATTGTTGATATGGTGACATTTTCCTAAAGGCGATGTTTATGTGGCATTTTTGGAAGAGATCTCCAGTGACAAAAAATGTATTCAACACCATAAAGTCTTCAGGACAGAGGACTTTCTCTCTAACATGGCAAGCTGTAGTTTTTTTTTGTCTTATTAACTTCAATAGAGTGAGACAAAAGAGTGGCTGGGGAAGGAGCAACTGTTTATAGCTGCTATAATGTAATATAATATAATGTAATATATATATAATAATATATAATATATATAATATAATGTAATGTCATAACAAGAACTTGTTTCAGAGATATTCAATATCATCAAATGTATCTAAGGACAAATGGTACAGCATGTCGTTCTTTAATAAATACAAAATTGTGGTATTAGTTGTGGTATAAGTTTGTGTAATGTCGGGCTGCATCACACCACCCCGTTGTTAATTATTTTCCTATAACAGCACACTCCCAAGTGTTTCATTCCTTACTTACTACGTATGGATATGGTTTTTATCTGGGAAATCATTCTTCCAAAATGCTTCTTGCATTAATAATCTGCAGGGTTAAGGAGCTGAACATTTAACAAGATGCAGGTTTAAGGAATTGTGCTAATGAGCAGAAGGCGGTTTAAGCCACACGAAATTAGGAAACAATGTTGTGGTGCAAAATGGTAAGAAGCTGCATTCAGGAGCAGAAGGTTTAAGGAGCTGAGGGTTTGCAGATGCGTTAAGGAACTGAGTGTTTATGGAGTTGTCTTAGGGAATTGAAGGTTTAAGAAGATAATGCTGAAGAGCACAAGCTGTAATGAGTTGCATTACAGAGCTGGAGGTTTAAGGAGCTTATGGTTTAAGAGGACATATTAAGATCCTGACATTTTGAAGAAGCAAAGGTTTACGAATCTGTGTTAAGGGCAGAAAGTTTATGGAGCTTGGATAAGGTGCTGAAAGTTTAAGGAGCAATGTTAAGGAGGAGAAGATATAAGAAGCAAAAGGTCAAATGAGCTGCACTAAAAAGTAGAAGGTTTAATGAGTTGAGTTAATTGAGCTGTGTTAAGGTGTAGACAGGTTAGAAAATAGTGTTAATTGTTAGGAAGCTATGATAAAGAGCCAAATCTGTGTTAAGGACCAGATGAACTCTGTTAAGCTGCCAACAGTTTAAATGGCTGATGTTTAAGGTTAGNAACTGCTGAATTCTCGAATCTGTTTGGTCAGAAGATGATTCATTTTCTATAACTGGACAGCTGTAGGTGCATTAAAGAGCTTAGGATTAAGGAGCCAAAGGGTTGGGACTCACCTCAAAGATCTCCTCTCTACAGAGCTCGATGCGACAGTGGCCAGCCTGTGGTTGCTGCTGAGACAACTCCTGCCTCAACACCTTCAGCTTGTGCACCAGATCCCGCTTATACTTAGGAGCAGTTAAACACTCTTCAGCCTCCTCAGGGAGATTACACAGCGCAGGCTGCTCCTTCAGCTGAGGGGCACGACTAGAGAGAGAAGAAGAGAGAGAGAGTCAGAGACAAACAGACACAGAGCGAGCGACAGAAGAGAATGTTATTGCATCCAGTCAAGCCAGTCCTAATGAAGTCCTGACTGCTGTCGCAGTGTCTAACTGAAGTCTGTACCTTCTGAACAAACACTTCAGTTCATCCCAAACACTAATACAGTATTTTGTTAAAAAGGGAAAAAGAACACAGGTTATATGTGTTTCACAAAGACTTTGGAAAGACTTTGGATTGTTTAACTCTACACATACCAGCCTGCCCAGTTCTAAAACTGCTTTTTCTCAGCTTTCTCAGGCTCAAATGCAGATTCAAAGAGCCCATTAAAACAAGAGTGCATAGTTTTGATGAAACCTGTTGGGCTTTGCACCAAGAGGGCAGAAATACCTGGAAAGGCACCAACAGTTCATACTTTGTACTCCATATTGTGCACCAACAGGACCAAAAATGAACCTCATTAGAAAGTATTCATGGATGTAGGTTGCTTGGAGCGAGCCTTTAGTGAGGTATGTTGTTGGGCCACCATGAGTCTCCAGAACAGAGTCTGTAAGACTCTGGAACTGTACTGGAGGGATAAGTCCTGTTCTTCCTAAATATATTCTCTCAGTTTGGTATTTTGATGATGGTGGTGGAGAGACTTAACCCGTTGCTCCAAATCTCCCATAGGTGTTCAGTTGTGCTGAGATCTGTTGAGTGTGAAGGCCATAATATAATTTACATCAGTCATCTTGGAAGAGACCACTCCCACCCTTTTCACTCTAAGTGGACCACACCATGGCAGCAAAATGCCTCACACAGGCTAACAGAGCTACCAGTTACCCTCGGGTTTGTGTGTTTTTACCACATATGATTACTTTGTGTGATTAAAGAAAAAAAAGCTAATGCACAGTGGTTTGCAAGGGGAAAGTCCAGAGGACACCAACATAGTGTTTTTTTTGTTTTTTTTTAACACCTGCCAAAGCAACCAACTAAACCATGTGTGGTTTGTGGTCCAGCCTTTGAAATATTTATTATGATGACTAGGTAGTGTGCTCATTTTAAGCCATGTCTGAGAAAATACAGAAGAATAACCAATGCACAAACAATGCACTGCAGTAAGTAGTGTCTAAACTTCTCCTAGTTCAGGATATCCACCAATGCACTGGATGAAGATTACATCAGGGATGTCCAAACTTTTTTCAAAGAAGGCCAGATTGGGGGTGGGGGGGTGGGGTGCGCACGGTTTGCAGAGTTTGCATGTTCTTCCCTTGGGGTACTCTGGTTTCCTCCCCAGTCCAAAGACATGCATTGTAGGCTGATTGGCATTTCGAAAATGTGAATGTGTGTGCAATTGTGCCCCGNCCCAGTCCAGGGTCTCACCAATCTTGTGCCCTGAGTTCCCTGGGATAGGCTCCAGGCTCCCCGTGACCCTGTGTAGGATAAGTGGTATGGAAAATGGACGGATGGACAAAATCCATTCCCTGTATTGGAGCTCCTGATTCTCTAGTGGAGTAAATAATGAGGATGCTGTTTCACTGTCATATGTTCAAGATTCTGGTTAATTGGACAAGTGTTTGCTAGGTAACAATATTAGCTTGATTGTTCAGTGCTTGGTGCAAAACATTTCTGGAGGTAGCATTTCTGCCTCACAGCTCCAGGGTTCAATCCTGACCTCAGGTTTCTGTCTGTGTGGAGTTCTTACCCGTGTCTGCTTGGGCATCCCATCCAGGGTGTGTGTCCACCTTGTGCCCAGTGTCCCTGGGATCCATTGTGACCCTGACCAGGATAAGGTACTGAAGATGAATGAATGTCAATGCTTGTTGAAAAAAAAGTTGAGAGAATCTGAGAATTTGGCAAGATTAGACAATGCTTAGTGCTTGCTGAACAGCATTTATTCATTCATCTTAAGCAAGCACGTTTTCTTGGTCAAGGTTAGGGGGGAATACACCCTGGATGAAACGTCAGTCCACTGCATGGCACCTTGCATGCAAGCGCACACACACACACACACACACACACACATACACATACACATACATACACATACATACACACTCTGACACCTACAGAGAATTTAGCACAGCAAGTCCACCTATTGGCATTTTTGTGGAGGTAGGAGGACCCACATGAACACACGGAGAACAAAGCATTAAGTGTTTGAAAACCCATGACAGTAGCAGAGTCATGATTTGACAGTGTTGGTGTTTGTTGGAAGAATGTGGGTTTAGGAGAATGTTGGCTAGCACCGAATGTTTGTTGGCGTACTCTGTTGCAGAAAGCTAATGTTTGTTTGAGAATGTTTGTGTTTATTGGGAGATTCTGTGAGTTGGACAATGTTAAGCACTGGTGGACAACACTGAATGTGAGAAAGAATGTTTCTTGGAGACTGGTGATGTTTGAGAAGAGTGCTTGTTGGGAGAAGTGTGGTGTGGTTGTTAGACATTGATGAATGTGCTTGTTGAAGAACCATGTTTGTTGCAGGATGTTGATGTTAGTCTGAGAATGTTTGTATGTGAAAGAGAGAATGATGTGTCTTCAAGTACTTTGCTATAGATTGTGGCATTATGGAAACCCAGGAATCCACAAAAAGGCCACAGTCAGTCTACAGGGCCCAAGCACTAACCACAGAGACTAAACATCAGCACTTCTGTGGGTGTGGTTTTCCGAATCGGAGCACCGTGTGCCATTGCCCACCCTTTCAATCTGAGATTTTAAAAATACCCAACAACACTACATTTGGTCTACTCTATTTGGACCAGACCATTAAAAATGTTTCTCATATGTCTGGACGTACAGAGGAGGTGTAATTTAGAAAGGTTCTTGCTCTTTCACTGGCTCACTGTCAAAGCTCACTCGAGCCAACAAGTGGGTAGCGCCTGAGGTTAGTGACCACAAACTGCTGAGAGAAAAAGGAAAGAGAAAAAGGGGAAAGCTTTAAACAAACACACAGGGTCTCTGTTGGAAGAGACTCCCATGAAGAATAATAAGGTCATTTAGAGGCAAGGTATAATTGGACATACATTTGACATTCCTTTGGTTAAATTTGGCTGGGGTTGTCCCAAAGGCAATTCTCAAACCATGTTATTTTTTTTTTAAAACTATGGTACTAACATGTTTTATGCATGATAGCTCATAAACTCTATAGTCTATTTTTATTTTGAAGTGTTACAGCCTCCACTAATGCCCTTAAAACCAGTGGCATAAAGGCAGGTGGGCAGAACCTAACCATACATATCAGCCGTTCAATAAACATTACTCTCCATTAAGTCCTCAGTCACATCTCCATACTTTTTAAATTCCTCTTTTGAGTGACCAACTACTTAAAAATGTTTGCTATATGACAGATATAAGCTGATGTTCTGTTGAGTTGCTCACCTTTTTAGATGTTGCACAATTGAGGAGCAGCGTGCTCGCTGACCCATTTATGTTCCATAGAGTTATTATTGCACCTAGTGGTTTAAAAATGGAAACTGCAATAAGCGCTAATAGAGGCCCATTGGGGCAAGATTCATGCTGCCTAATGCTTGGGCAGGGAGCAGTGGACAAGACAGTTAATGACAGGGTTGGCAAATTGGGCTAGTTTAAAAATACTCTGTGCCTCAGACAAGACATTGTTTTATAGGAATGAAATACAAAATATTTCCATGAACAATGGCAAACTGTAAGTGCAGACAGTGTGTCTGTGATGTACAGAACCATTTATGTTGCGAGATATATTGTATAGAGTGGTAGAGGGAAAGGGGGATGATTATGGCGTTGATGTTGGTACGTCAGAAATGCGTGTGCACCACTGTGACCTTGTTTTTCAAGCAAAGGCTTTTCCGTTGCCAAAAAAATCTTTGGACTACTTACAGGTCTTCTGTGTGTTTTTGGTAGTTGGGCTGGAAAGTTTGCTGAACCTGCCGTATCAACCGCAATCGAATAAAGGTACGTCTACAACCACCTATCTATTGCCGACTATGGGTTTGTGCTAAAATTCACTAGATAGCATACATCAAGTGTCATAGCCTCTCTTAACTTTGTTTGAGGCTATGTTATTAGTGTCACCCTGCCTCACTATGGCCATGAGCCACTGCTGCTGGAAACCCATGGGTTTGTGAAACTGTACACCTAATGCTGACACACGGTTAATATGTCCTTATATTAACCATGTCTCAATGCTTAATGCTAATGGTAAATACATGGTTAATATAAAACAGGCCTTGACTTGGCAGACGAACAGCTGAACAGACTTGAATCAAACACTCCCCTGTGAAAGGGTCTTTCAGATTCAATTATGTTAGAAATCACAATCATTCTGTTATGTAAAAAAAAAAATCCACTCTTGTGTCACTCTTGTTGTTTTGCCATGTTTCTTTAAACCTTCATGTAACTCTGGTCCAGTGAACAGAATTATGAGATTACTGTCACAGAGAATGATACATGTGATGCTACCATCAAATTCAGCACAGATGCCTTCCAAACAGTGCAGCCTTTCTCAGGAGCATGCAAATGTGCCACAAATGCTTTTGACCCAGCTGATCTTTCAACTGGAACACAGTGAATGTCTAAAGAAGTATGAATGAAAACACTGGCCCATTTAGGCCCTGTCCACAGTTATGCTTTAAAACGTAGTTCTTTCTCTAGGCTTTGGCCTCCCGTCCACATGAAAATTACTTTTTGGTCACTGAAGCTTTTCAAACAACAACCCAAATTTTAAAACTCTTACTGTTGTTGTGTTGACAGTATCACATGTTCCAGTTTTGCAAAGTGTTATGAATGTGATAGGGCTTGGTTTTCATGACTGCTGACCAGATTATTACTAATTGCCTGTAATTTCTCATTTGATAATATGTTTATTTGCAGTTTACTTGTACTTTGCTTTATATTTACATCCTCATGAGGAAGCACCAGAATATGATATACACATTCTGCTGTTGAATCTACTGCATGGACCGAACAGAGATGTTGGGCCGTTTGTATTCAACTGTAACCTTTAGCAGTATTTCTCTCTATCGTCAGTCACATGTGAATCCTGGTGTTTTTACACGTTTTGGGTTCGCTCTTTATGTTATTCTTGAGCTGTCTGACATACTATTGCCACTTACTGGACTGGCATGCACATATGAGTGTTTCAAATCAATAACAGTGTTAGCATGGACCCAATTTTTTTTAAATCCGAGGGATAAAAACTTTTTCAAAAGCATCCCTATATGCACGGACAGGGCCTTGAACTGGATGGGAAGCTCATTCCACTGAAGCAGCACTTGTGTGTGCCCTCAGATCAAGAAGCTTGGAATCAAGCCTGAAGATTGAGATGCCTGCCAATCATGATCACATCATCTGCTCTGTCAAAACACAATCCATCCAAGAGAAAGAACCCTGTCAAATCCTCTCCAGGAGAATTTTATGCACTTCTCTGCATGTCCTTCACCTCTTCATACGGCAAACTGCCCTGTGAACTATTGAACTCTCCGGTGTGCCAAAAGCCCAGTAAGACTGAATAAACACCAGGCTTCTGGGCACTGAGGTGGTGGCTCACATGTAAAACAAACACACACACACATATCACTGTACTATCAAAAGACTCTTTATGCAGAGTGGGCGCCAAATGTGCACACTACATACCCACATGCTACTTAACAGTGGTGGCGAGCAGGCTCTCCCCAGGGTTTGGGCTCCGGTGTGTGCGTCTGTGCGTGCTATGCACTTTCTCACTGGACCGAGCATCTCGCTTTCCACTTTAGTCAATGGGGTTGTTCAGAAATTCATTTCAGCAAGAGTCTATGACCTCTTCCCACTTAAAACTTCTTTGGAGTCCAGCTCCAGGAAATCCTTAGAACGCACAAAGCCACAAAGCAGTTCTATATGGAAACCGCGGCTGCAGCTTGGAAAATTGAACATATACCTCTTATAAAAATACAGCTAAGACACCGCCGAGACACCACATGTGCATAAAATAACAATTATAATCCCCTGTCTGCATTTCTGTAGGCACAATGTATGCAGTGTGTATAATAAAGGGGCCCGATTTGGCATCCTGGGGTTAGGACAGAGTAAATGTTTGTGGCCATCCGATCAGGGCTGTGGGAAGTGGGGGTTCCGATGGTACTGAGGATCTGTCCTTCAGCTATGAGGTTAATATTGCTAAAAATATCAGTATTACAGTGCAAACTATGTACAGTGCAAACTATGCTAATATTTGTATCTATATCCAGATAAACAAGTTAAAGAACCTAATGCTTAACTCTTACCCAACTTTCACACTAGCAAGCAAAAAAGCGCCAGACAGCCATTCATTTTCTAAGTACTTGTGTAAAACGAGTTGTGATTTCAGCAAAAGGCCCAAAATAATAGGCGAATTGAATTTGCTTTTTGTCATTTCTATTCAAATTCTATGTACAACACAGTAAAGCGACAAATCCAAATGACTGGCTATTTGGACTGGCTGTCCAAATGTGTGTATGGTCTGGCATTTCTTTAGTTCCCCACTCACAACTTTAGTTTCTAGCTGGGATCACTGACACAGAGACGGATATATGTGATCCTACCATCATAATGTATTTATTGATAGAGACTTCAAAGCACTTTTGTAAGTCTTTCTGGATAAGGGCGTCTGCCAAATGCTATAAACGTTAATGTAATGTACCATCAAATTCAGTGCAGATGCCTTCCAAACAGTGCAGCCTTTCTCAGGATCATCCAAATGTGCCACAAATGCTTTTGACCCAACTGATCTTT
Organism: Pangasius macronema; assembly: GCA_037577455.1. Lineage (NCBI taxonomy): Eukaryota > Metazoa > Chordata > Actinopteri > Siluriformes > Pangasiidae > Pangasius > Pangasius macronema. The sequence continues at coordinate 26,145,477 of CM074946.1, forward strand.
CAACTGGAACATGTGAATGTCTAAAGAAGTGTGAATGAATGAAAACACTGGCCCATTTAGGCCCTGTCCACAGATATGCTTTAAAACGTAGTTCTTTCTCTAGGCTTTGGCCTCCCGTCCTCATGAAAATGACTTTTTGGTCACTGAAGCTTTTCAAACAACGACCCAAATTTTTAAACTCTTACTGGTGTTGTGTTGACAGGAAAACACGTTATTGAAAACACTGACATCACAGTATCACACGTTGCAGTTTTGCAAAGTGTTTTGAATGTGCTAGAACTCGGTTTTTATGACTGCTGACCAGATTATTACTAATTGTCTGTAAGTTCTCATTTAATTTCACTTTGTTTAATTATTACATCCTCATGAGAAAGCACCAAAATATGCTCTTGAATCTACTGCACAGACCAAACAGAGATGTTGGACCCTTCCTTCAGCCATGAGGCTAATGTTGCTAATAATAGTTGAAGTGAATTTGCATTTTGTCATTTCTGTAATTTATGAGGATGTTACTTTGACACGTACCGCCTACCTAAACATTGTTGCAGACCAAGTACACCTCTTCATGGCAACGGTATTCCCTTATAGCAGTGGCCTCTTTCAGCAGGATAATGCTCCCTGCCACACAGCAAAAATTGTTCAGGAATGGTTTGAGAAACATCACAAACAGTTCATGGTGTTGACTTGGCCTCCAAATTCCCCAGCTCTCAACCCGATCGAGCTTCTGTGGGATGTGCTGGACAAACAAGTCTGATCCATGGAGGCCCCACCTCGCAACTTACAGGACTTAAAGGATCTATAAGCTTATAATTGTGGTTTCCTTTTTTCCAGTCACACACAACCTCTGATTAAATGTGATTACATTATGAAGAAAAATAGGAAGGAAGTAGAGAAGAAGCAGAGATTGCTGGTGTCACTGGTGAGTATATGTTGCTAGTAAAGCTGCTTTGCTAATGAAGATAGTAGCAAGTTTAGCATGTAACATGTAAATTAAACTTAAATACATTTTAAACAAAAGTGGTGTGTGTGTATACTGTATATCGTATATCAGTGAGTCATTATGTACTTGTATTTCACTTTTGCAAGCAAGAACAGATTAATTAACCCACACCCAAGTCCTGCCAGTGCTAAATCTGTTATATACCCAGCATGCACTGCTAACAGTATATGTCCACACAATCTGGGTGTAGGGTGATTTACTTTTTCTGAAACCCGTCCTGTGATAAAAGACAGATGGCCCAAGCATCAGCCAGAAATGCACACACACCTCTCTAATGTCTTCCCCAGTTGAAATCCTGAGCCACCCCTGGTGTTACATCCATTCTGTTCTTTAAGATCATTCAAACCTGCAGCCATGACACACACCCTGCATACAATACCACAAATCCCTGGAACAATTAATGCAGATCTGAATTGTGCTTCTAATTCCCCAGCTTCTCAAACACTTAGTGAGTTTGGTCCTTCTGGACGGAATCAGCAACGTAACACACTTACAGCCAGAAATGTTTACAGATCTGGAAACGAACCCAGAAACAACCACATGTTCCACTGTGTGCTTTTAACAACCAGTAAAAGTGTCTTTATGACAGCAAATAAACACTGGGCTCACAGGGTGGATACTGCAGGCTTCCAAACACCCTATTAAAGCACTTCACACATGCTGACATAACTCATTTTCTCCCGTATTTCTCCTGTAGTTACATTTATAGCGACGACTCAATGATTCAGCTCATTTCCTAATTTACAAGAAGGCATGCATCTCCCCTTCCGAACCGACCCGAGGTATTAAATAGATGTCAGTGATGTTTAAAGATGTCAGTGATTCAATTCTATAAGATATGGAACTGTCATGATGCAACATGATTTGATTCAGTATTGTACTGAAACGTCAGTTTGGCTTTGCACGGCGAAGGTCGCGAAGAAGCAGAGAGGCGAAATAAAGACACCGAAAGAAATGCACACTGCCACAGGAAACTCATTTGATAAAGTTTTTATATAATAATACGCTAGTAAAAGGAGCTGTGCTCAGATGTTATTTGTACACAGACACCCAGATCTATTCCGTCAGCACTTTACTGAATAATAGCAGCCCACTGATGTGATATAGCAGTCGAATGCTCAAGCACATTAAATAAAAAGTAAGCTACTCTATTCTATCGTCATAAAAGCTTGTCAGTAATCTGAGGTATCAAAGATACATTTAAAGCCACTTGTCCGAACTGGAGCAGTGCTCTGACGTGATGGACATTTCATTCATTTAGTAATCGAGTACTTCAGTGCATTTAATCTACTCTACTGTAATAAAGCTCTATTCTAATCAATTTTATTGAAAATACAGCTCTATCTAATCAATTTTACTGTAATAATGTAAATAAAACAGTAATAAAGCTCTATTCTAATCAATTCTAATCTATTTTATTGAAAATAACGCTGTAAGATTTTAATTTATTCTACTGTAATAATGCTCCATTTTGTTCTACTACAGTAATAAGCTCGATGTTTTCTATTACACTCCATTAAAACTCTGTTGTACTCGAATAGAGCTTTATTTGATTCTATCCCAATCTAATCTATAGTGCTGCAGTAACCTTCTGTTGTATTCTACTCTACTGTAAGAAACTCTATTGTTATCTACTATACTCCAATATAGCTTTATTTATTATATTATATTAAAACTCTATTGTAATCTAATCTGTTGTACTGTAGTAAAGTTCTACTGTATTCTACTCTACTGTTGTACTCTCATAACGCTCTATTGTATTGTATTCTATTATTATTATATTCTACCGTTATACTATTATAATGAATGCTGTATCAAAGCTCTTGTTTTCTACTGTACTCTAATAGAGCTTTATTTGATTCTACTCTATTCAGTTGTACTAAAACTCTGTTCTATTGTGCTGTAATAAAGCTCTCTTGTATTTTATTGTACGGTCTTATAGCATTATTCTAATTTATTCAATTGCTTTGTACTGTATTTTATTTGTTCAGAACATATAAAAGAGAAAGATGTGGAGTGAGAGAAGAGCAGATCAACAAAATGGAACCAAATGTTTAAGTACCTGAGGTTTGGATTCTCCACACCACGAGATCCACTTGGACTGTTGGAAAGACCAGGACAGAAAGAGAGAGAGAGAGAGAGAGATGGTCATCAACAGTAAGGTACATGTCCAAAGGAGTATAGAGGACATGACTGTGGTTCTCACTTGAGGACTAGGTGCAGGTTGGCTGAGAGACGGGGGTCTGTGAACTGTGTGGTTCTGTTGTTGTGGTCCACGAAGTACACCCGGCCGGTGGCTGTGTTTCGAATCTCCCAGCCTGGTGGGAGTGGCCCGAGCTCCTCACAGTTCACATTGCTGAGATCCCTACACACACACACACACACACACACACACACACACACACATACACACAGTGGTAGCGTGACTGGCCTTGCCTTCATCAGGGGTACAGTCTCTGTTACACATGAAGAAACATCTGGTGCACAAATAATCATCATTTTTACTAAATCTACTAGATGTAAAATGTTAGAATTGATGTTCTATTGATTTTTTATATATATGATCGCTGCAATTATTTTAAAATAATCATAACTGAAGCAGTACTGACACATGTGATCTTATAATAATTTTGACCCGGCTATTATAAAATATGTCCAGGTTCAGATGTATAAAATGGACTTTTCATACAAAATCATGTTGCTGCCAGAATATCCACAAACCACACTGTCTCATTTTAAAAACCGTCACTACAGAGCTGGACTTGCTGAACTGAAAATGAGACTGGATATGAGACTGATGAGAGATAACAGACTGTCTGTTAAAGGTTTACAGTTTGATGGCTGATTTGTTGATGCGCTATTTGACCCAGACTCGCGGTTCCTCCCTCTGTCAGGGTAAGCTCAATTTAAATTAAAATCAGGATCTCTTTTGGCACTTTTAATACGGTTTCTCTTCTGCAGTGACTGATTTAGAGCTCATCTGTTAATCATGTAAAATTAGGTGCACATTACATATACTATATGATTCCAAACATGTGACATTCTTCGCTGCGTTGAAAAACCCACAGGAGGTTTTTAATGAAAGGAGTGGTTTAAGGCCTGTAATTATTAGTTTATGTGATTTGCCATTCTATGCATACGCCAATGTGTGTGTTCTCTTTTAAGAGGTCTAATTGGGAGACACATGTGACTGACTGCAGTTATAGACATAAAAGTAGTTTAAAGTGCAGATGTTGCTAACTACCAAGCTTAATATGGAGAGTGATTAGGAAATGACCAAATTTTTTGGTTTGTTTGTTTGTTTTTTCAGTATTTTCCCAAATACATCAAAACCGTGAAATAAAACTTAAAGCTTAGAGAAATATGGAGCAACCAAAAAGCCCCACTGAAGCTTTGTTTCTTAGCAGCTCTATGAGAAGCCTAGACTGCTTTAATTCTTGAGGAAGCTCCTTCGTGCTGAGCAGTTGTTGGCTGCTATAAAAGATCATGAGTTTGAATGCTAATGATGATATATATAAGATCTGTGGCCAAGAAAGTGCAAAATTGACCATGCTCTCTGGGTGGGAGGGGTTGGCATACTCCCTCTCCCCTGTCAGTCACAGTGAAACTAGCGAAGCATGGGCATCTGTGAGCTGATAACACTTTCCTCTGAGTGTGTTACACTGCCCTGTGATGCAGCATGAGCAGCAGTTTGAAAAGATGTAGCAGGTCTCAGAGGAAGCACTTGT
>CM074946.1:26150240-26160843 GCA_037577455.1 Pangasius macronema
TGCCTGGCAGCTCCATGTCCAACATTCTCCTACCAATATACTCACTCTCCCTCCTCTGAACATGTCCAAACCATCTTTTCTACACCTTTCTCCACCCATTCCAAACTGCCTGCATGCGCTTCTTCACCTCTTTCCCACAGTTGTTGTTGCATTTTTTCTTATTATTATTTGTTTTGGAAGTAAATTTATAGAGAAGCACTGAATTCACTATTTATATCTCTCAGTACTTCAGTACGCATTTAATGTTTGGCTAGCTAGTTATTAAAATTGACATATGACCATGTGCTTTAGAAACAAATTTAAAAACACAAACCTTCAGACAGAAATTGCTTAAAATAGCCTTCACTATGAAAATGACTACAATTACTTCTTTTTTTTTGGTGGTATTTCGACTATAATGAGTTGCAGCAACAAGGAGAAAACATGAAATCGGTACTGCAGTTTGTCTGTTCAGTTTCCTCAGCTCTCCAAAAAAGGGAGCACAAAAACCCTGCAAATTTTAGCACACTGTTGAAAACCATTAACTTACACTCACTGATGGCAACCAGTCAAATTCGGGGCAACAAACACACACACAGGGTGTGACCCAAACTGCATACTATCATTCTAAGGAAAAAGTGCATACTTTTTTTTTATATATAAAGTAACAGCCAGTGTTACTTTATATAAATATTATTTAGTACACTTTTGTGAGTTACGATGACAGCCGCTTTAGTTTGAACTATACATGAGGAGCTCATTTGCTGCAAATCAATCCCTTTTTTGTTCCTCACCCACTCTCTCTCTCCAAACTCTCCACATTATCTGTTTTTGCTCTCCCAATTACTCATACTCACAACGTTACTTAGTATACTGCAGGCAGTATAAAAGCCTCTTAAATATTCAAATGCTAAATTCATACCTGCCACGCTGCTTCATAATGATCAGTGTGTATCTGAGGAAACCTCTGGTGTGATGACAGTGTGGTACAGGCGAACACTTTGGGCTGGACGCACGCGCAGGTGCCGAGAATATGTGATGCTACATTATGACTATGTGTGATTGTGGTGTTACCTGGGCACACGCGGGTCATGCCACGTGCTCACGCCGGTCTGCGTGTGGAGGAAATAGACCTGGCCCTGTTGTGTGGTTCTCTGCTCTGCACAGGAAGAAAAGAAGAAACACACTGCTTAAGGTGTACACTTTGTTGACTGGTGTGATGTGATTTTGGAATGAAGTGCACATTCTTCCACATCACACTACTAGGCAACAGGGAAATGGATGCCCTGCATAAACTAGCTAATGACTAAGGCTAAGTTTCACCATTGTGCAAATCTTGCAACCCAGACCTTTAGATACCTTGAGTCTGAAACATTTAGTTCATAAACACAACAGAGTGTCTACTTTCACAATAAGGGGCACTTTGACGGACATGGCAGATGGCCAGCCGAAGACTAATTCTGTGAACTTTTTTTTAAATCCAGTGACTATACTGCTCCAAAAAGCTCAGTGTGACGGGGTGCAAAAGCGTGCGCATATGCGCAGGAGTGCTGAAAGCCAATCAGATCGCTGAAGGTCGTAGCCAGAAAAGTGTACAAAAGATATCAGACCCCACACTTGCCGTGCCATGATAGTGTCTGATTTTACATAATGTCAGTATAGCCACTACAACAGCACCTCTGAGACCTCTACTGGTATGTTCTAGTTTAGTTTTTGTCCTATTAGTGTCACTGTAATTGCTCAATATATGTTTCCCATCACATTATAATTAACTTATGGGTAATTTATATATTTTATATAAAAAACTTCCAATATACTCCACCCCCCAAACATTCTATGTATCTGCAAACATGAGTGAACATCTTGAAGTGCTAAAACATTAAACATTTCACATAAAAAGGGAGAACCTATGTAATGTGAACCTTGTAACACCATGGAGATGGACTAGTGCTTAGAGCTCTGCACACACTGAAGAACCTGTGCTCTGAACTTACACACATGGAAGCAATAAAGGAACCGTCTGACGCTGCTGCCTTATAAGGGTAAGGACGTCTGTCAGTACTCTGTAAGAACAGGACACTATTTCCCTGGCATGGACATGCATGGAACCGATATTCACTTGTGTCAGATAGCTGTATACTGGGGCAAGCCTGATGTACGAGATACATACGGGCAGTGAATTGTGACTAGGAGACATGTAAATCAAGCATCCTTTATATGAACCTTGTCAAAAGAGAACAGCTGCAGTTTGTTCTAATACAGTTTAATCACTAGTGACATATACATAAGAAAATGGTATAAAGCATAATGGTATAAATGGTATTAAACTTCTTCTTCTTCTTCTTCTTTTGGCTTTTCCCTTCAGGGGTCGCCACAGCGAATCATCACTCTCCACCTATCCCNCTTCATATCCTCATTTATTACCTCCATATACCTCCTCTTTGGCCTTCCTCTTCGCCTCCTGCCTGGCAGCTCCATGATAAATGGTATTAAACAAACCACTAAAAACTAAAAACTAAAAAAAAAGTCAGGGATTTAAGGGCTTATTAACTGGTCAATCTTAAATCCTGTTTCTTAATGTTTCAAAACATGCTGGTCACAGTTCACTTATTTTTTCTTACATCTTCTAACTTTACAATATTTAAAGTCATCACTTTTTTATATTTAATAATAAATTGCTTGACGTGGTGGTTTCACAAAAAAAAACAGAAAATTCGAAATGCCCATAACCCTACATGTGCCCACCATCGTCTCCTGATAAGCCCAGCTTGCACAAGCCTGCATTTGCTTATTAAAACCTGACTTCCTGTCACAAAATTAGTTCAAGTTTTTGCAATGAGATTTAAGAAACATCCTGTTTCTTAAAAGAATGCAGCAAAACCAGTGAGCTGATGATTTACATTTATTTACTTAACCCACTCAAATTAATTCCACACTTTTGACTGACTTTAAAAATTAGAATTTATAACTATATTAGTCTGCAGATTAAACCGTGTGTGTGTGTGTGTGTGTGTGTGTGTGTGTGTGTGTGTGTGTGTGTGTGTGTACTAACCATATCCCTCAGGCAGATCAGCAGGTGTGTGTAAGTGTGTTCTGCTCATGTAGTTTCTGTGTCTCTGTGAGCGGACACGTCTCTCCTGAGCCCTGGAGTTGGTGTGTGTGATGCCGGAGGCTCCATTAGAGCTCAGGATGGGTGTGTTCTCATCCAGCACGCAGCTGAGGGGCCGACCGGGGCTCGCGTACTCCGAGGCAGGCCTGTAGAAGGGGAAAACATGGACAGAGGACTTTTGTGGGCAAATGTACTACGTCTCCATTCCTGTGTCTGTATCTGGTATGTGACCTGTGCTTAAATGTGTGTGTGTATGCGCAAATCTTACAAAATCTGACTTTTTATTATATGATTTAAACCTATGGCATTTATTTTTTGGTGTTATTTTACCCAAATCATACTGCAGCTAAATGATATCTGTTTAAAAATCTTTTAATGGCAAGAAAAACTTTAATACACTTTTGTGTAGTCTCTCCTTCGTTCTGCCCAACATGAGTGCGAATGTCTCAAGCTCCACCGCTCTTTTGTACAGACGTTCCGGGTGTGAGACGGGACAAAACCAGGATGAAAAGCCTGTAATTGTTATCCATCAGCATGGGTGCATGTTCTCATTGTAATCATTGTCAAAAATGCTGTAGAAATACCCCCAAAACGTCCTTTAGAACACCACCTTACTATAGAGCTTGTTAATGGAACTGTAGTTGACAACTTCCACCATTTCACAACCGCATTTAAACCCAGCATCAACAAGCATGGCGGTCACGAATTCCCTTTCTCTGCTTGTGATTGCTCTTTGTCCTATTTGTGCATTTGTTTCTGTCCTAGTCCTGTCTCTGCTCCTGTCATGACATTAGTTGACATTAGTATCTCACCTTGATTAATCTGCTTATTTCTAAGTGCTGTTTCTGTTCCGGGTTGTGGAGTATTCATGTGCATTTCTGAATCATAAAGAAATCCCTGTCTTCTGGATTCTGTATTGTAAAGCTCTGAGCTTCCTTCTTGCTTCCCCATCGTTCTGGTTTTTGACTCCTGTTCATTCCTGGACTAATTAACTGAAATTTACAGCAGCACAGATGATCAGATGATCATTCAGATCATAGGCACTGACAAAAGGAGACAGAGAACCGAGAAAAACTGTGGGAAAGACATGAGACAAAAGTGTTTGTGTGTGTGTGAGAGAGATAGAAAGAGAGAGAGAGAGAGAGAGAGAGAGAGAGAGAGAGAGAGATGTTAGACTGTATATGTGTGTGAGAGACAATTAAGGAAGACGTGCAGTCAACTAGCTAAATTTAATACTTTTTTTTTTGTAATCATTTATTTTACAGTCTAACATTCACTTACTATCAAGCAAGCCTGATACTTACTTATTATTGTGTAGCTAATATAATCCACTCACAATTCCTCTATGTAGCACTAGCCAGCTAGCTATATTTAATAGTATTTTTGTTTTTAGGTAGCTAGTTTTATGGCAGCATTTACTGTGTGGCCTTGTTTAGCATTTCACCTGCAGTTCCGTGACCTCTTTTTGCGTGAGAAAAAAAAATTGTTTTGTGTGAGAGTTTCAGTCTGCAATCTCTACTTTTGCTTTCCTCTAGCGCTCCCAGACTGACCACAACCACAGCATCAATCAACACACAGTTATCTGACTGAATTCAGCAGTCGCGATGCGTAGCCAAGGGTCACGCCTTACACACTCTCGTGCAAAATACTACCATTCACTGATGGATTATAAAATGCATTCACTGATACTCATGTGCTGCTGAATAATCTAAATTGATTGGTCAGTTACATTAAATGGATAACATATGACACGTCATTCTGTAATTAATATAAAACTTGGTACTCGCTGGCAAACTGCTGTGATATAAGAGGAATAAAACACTTTGTGAGTGTGCTGTTAGTGGAACATCATCTATAACAGGGTGGTGTAATGGCTGTTACCAAGAAAAATACTGAATTCTGATTGGCTGTTGTGTGTGTATTATTCTCTTATATTGTGTCACCTTTAATGTAGATCAATTTGTAAATATTTTTTTACATAATGTAGGTCAAAAATATAGGCGCAGTGCAAAATCGCTGATTTCTGCGTGTGAGAAAAGAGTCTCACAACACAAATTGTTTGGTTTTGCTGGCTTGTTGGCCTGGCAACAGTGAAGGAAATCACCTATGTCTTTCTCAGTATGAAAAAAGTGTGTGTGTGTGTGTGTGTGGGTGTGTGTGTGTGTGTGGTCAGATGATGAGAGACAAACACATCTTTGTGTGTGGTAGGTGAGACAGACAGGCAGGCAGACAGGCACAGAAAGACGCAGACTGTGTGCGTGTGCGTGCGTGTGTGTGTGTGTGTGTGTGTGTGTGTGTGTGTGTGTGCGTGCGCTAGGTGAAAAAGTGGAGAGAGAAGACACGTTTTCCTGACCTGGTTGGTCTTTCCCACTGTGTTGTCCGTGTGATGTGATTGAGATACTGAATCCTGCCTGTTGCAGTTCTCCTCTCCTCCCAGCTACACATAAACACACACACACACACACACACACACACACACACACACACACACACACACACATTTACAACATTACAATACAGAGACAGAATTATTTGTATCACAATGTTTAACTGCTAGTGAGACAAGAATATCTGATCTGAAGAAGATTGTTGCACATCTCATATATATATGTGGAAAAGTTGTGTGTACAAACTTTTGTAATTAGCAAGTTTTGTGAATATTAACATATTTAACAAATTTAGCATATTTTCAACCTAAACTCTGTCCACCACATCTGCAACATGTGTGTGACCACAGGCAAGAGTTTTAACACATTTCCTGTATTGAGAAAATCAATTTACATAAAATGCATTTATAATGGAAGTATCAGGGCAGTTGTTGACTTTCTTCAGTAAATGTTTAGGCAAAATACATATTTCTGTACGATATACAGCACTGATTCACTGTTGGATAAAGCACATGAGCGCGGCTCTTTTATGTCTCTCTCCTTATTATTAGAGTCGAACAGCTGGAGTTTTAAATTTGCAGTCTAAAGTTGTCTCTTTAACCATCTAAGATCCATTATAGTTCTGTTGCAAGCTAAAAAAACAGGGCTTCCATTCTCAGTACAGGAAATGTGTCAGAGATAGTAAATGGAGATTAGGTTGAAAAAAATATCTGAATAATTTCTTTTTTAAGGCAGTGTCAGCTATTTTCATTGCACAAATCCGGTGTCATTAGTCATTTTGGAGCTAAATATGTGTGTTGATGTGTTTTGCTGAAGATGTATTTACCCATCCGGTAAGTCGTTGTCAAACAGACGGCTGCAGTCCACCAAGGGGCCTCCCATTCCTATCCTGTCTGTGGACTGCAAGCTCACTGCACCCACACACACACACACACACACACACACACACACACACACTAAAAGTCACGCAACACAGTCGATCTACTATGTACTGAAAAACTGCATGTATGTATAGGTCTGTGTACCACACAATCCCCATTAAGAAGGTGTGGCCTCTGTGGCTGTCAGTCCCAATAAAGTAGGCATGGCCCCTGCACTGGTCAGTCCCAATAAAGGAGGTGTGGCCCATGTGCCTGTCAGTCTCAATAAAGGAGGTGTGGCCCATGTGCCTGTCAGTCCCAATAAAGGAGGTGTGGCCCCTATGCCTGCCTGTCCCAGTAAAGAAGGTGTTGACTCTGTCAGTCAGTCTCAGTCAACTAAGCCTCGCCTCTGTGTCTGTCAGTCCTGCTTAAGGAGGTGTGGCCTCTGTTCCTGTCAGTCCAAGTAAACGAGGTGTTGGCTACCTACAAGTCAAAACTAACACAGATTTTTTATTTCATATTGAATGTATTAAGATTTCTCAGACAGCATATAAACATCTTTAATGAGTACTTATGTATGCATTGTGTTTGTGTGTCTGTATGCGTGAATGTGTTCTACCCACCCACTATCTGCCCTCTGATGGTGTCATTATTATTGGGCCCGAGCTTGTTCAGGTCCAGCTTCTGATCTGTCAATTAAAAGAACAATTCCAATCAGGACATTAAGCAAATAATTTAACTCGAGATGATAATGTTATTACGCCACCAATGAATGATTCCTCACCCTGATATAGCCTAACCTCTAATCTACAAAGCGAACGAGTGACAAGTACGTTTTGTGCCAACTGCCAGCTGAACCACACGACTGATGCCACATCATCATAATAAACTAAGAAAAGGGAGGGTTAAGGACACTCAAGATGCACAACATTGCGGTTTTCTCTTCCAAATGAAACAGACAAGAGTTCCTAGAAAACTGTGCTGCTCTGAATTCTGTTGTGTGTGTGTGTGTGTGTGTGTGTGTGTGTGTGTGTGTGTGTGTGTGTGTGTGGAGTCGGTGTGCCGGAGCTAAGAGGATCTGCGGTGAGACACACTTCCTGACTGAGACTCAGTCTGTGACTCAGAAACACCACACAATTTTGTTGGCAAATTTACACACCACAAATTCACACATACTCAATAACAATCTTCTATAACAAGTACCATCTGATTCTGATAACTCACACAAGTGCACGATTTTATAAAATAGTAGATATAGCCTGTATTTACAAATATGAGTTAAATGTGGAACTACTTTATCGTATGCATATTTGCATATCTGCAATTTACAGAACAACAGCATCACATGTTTTGACAGCTGGTACCTGATTACAAACCGAACTGATTAGGCTTATGTCCATTTTGCAGTGGTGCATAGTTGTCCAATAAATTGGTCAAAGCATAACATTCACTATGTGAGGAAATCACACTTAGCTAGCAAGGATTTAGACATGTTTAGACAGACCGACTGCTTTTATCACCATGTGTGTTAAACTGGCTCATTAACCAGCAAGATCTTTGCAGAATGATAGCTAAGGCAAGGTTAAAAAATAAATACAAATTTTCCTCATTGTTTTGGTGAAATATAATTATGGTTAAAGTATACAAGTATGTATAGATTTAAAATCCCTAGTTTTTGACTGCCTGCTAGAATTCTGCCGCAGTGACACTCAAAGGGTGTTCCTGGACCTCCACACATATATGAAATATATATGAAACATCAGACACCAAACACAGCTATGTTAGGATTAATGTGAAAATTGTGCACTTTTGATTTTTCCCCATGTTCCTTGAATATTAACTAGCAAATATTGTAAATATAAATATCTGAGATTAAGTATTCACTGATATGATATTTACAACTGAATGTATTTACTACCAAACTACTTGTCTCATTGTCTTTCTGAGCTCTACTACTACTACACACACACACACACACACACACACACACGCACACGCACACGCACACACACAAACTCAGAAGGGATAGACGGATACAGAGGCACCAGCAGACAGTGCATGTCTGACCAAATTTCTGTCTATCTGCATGTGTGTGTGTGTGTGGTAGAGCTCAGATGGGGCCGCTGGGGAGAGTGCGGTTGGGGCAGATGTCTTCCAGGTACCCCACCCTATACACACACACACCTCCCTAAGGAGAGCACTGAGTCAGTCTGTCTGGCCAGAATCCTCCACCTTTTCCTCCTCCTCCTCCTCCTCGCCCCGTGCCCCGCCCCCCTCCTTCTTTGCCAGTCAGGCTGCCACCACTACCCCGAGAGACCCAGAAGAGAGGTGTGTGTGTCCATAGGAGAAGTGTTCCTGGATGTGGTATGTAGTGATCAGTAATGTGTGCAATGACACTATAATAAGATAACAAATCTGTTGTTTCCATTAACAAGGAACCTGTACTATACTCAAGTACCCATGCTGAATTTGGTTATGAATCTTGCCAAGGCACTGAGAGAACTATTGGAGCTGGATATTCATTTTACATAAATTCATTACAGAATTGTCACAGAATTGTCATAAAACTGCCATTGTGAAAAAATCAACATAAATTTCAAATAGTATGTGACTGATGAAGTGGTATCATAACAAGTACTAGACTAGTTGACTACGTAGACCAATCACTAACTACCAACCTACAAGGTATAGAGAGCTCCTCATATTTGAACAAGTTATGGAAAGTGGGCACAAGTGCTTGACATACTACAGTTACTTATGGACTCTCATTAGTAACCAACCCATGCCATACTACAATGTTTGGTAGAAAAGTGCTAATGGTGCAAATATGTTCTAAGAAGTTTAGACTATAAATTTACAAAAAATATAGTTCCAACGATATTCTTACAACATGTGATCAAATACCGGTTTGTTCAAGCAATACCAAGAAGACAACAACAAACACTAGACAAAACATTTAGACAAAAACAGCTCTTGTTGTTTTAACGATTTCAAAAGTCAAAATTTTCTGACAGCTCTTGATTTGGTTAACGGTTATCAATATGATCCCATAGATGTTTGATTAATTAGGTTATTTAAAAAAAAAAAAAAAGTGACTTCTTAGATTGAAATGATAAATTTCCATACGAATGCAAAAAAGTAAAATGTCATGTCATTATGAGGTACATGTACAAAATCTTGACAGACTGGACGTTGTAGGAACCAAAATTGCTATTAACCGTAGCATTCAGGAAATGTTCTGCTAAATTAAAATTGCTAGCTTACAGCCAGTGTCTTTGAGGCGGTTGATGACATTGGAGAGGAGACGCACACAGCCCAGAAACCCTGCTCCCTGCTTCTTATGAATCTTCTTATGGTTCCATACGCTGATGGTGATCGAGTCCAGCTTACCGATATAACTGTTGAAAGAGGGGAAAAGAAATCATTGATGCACCGTAGTACCAAATGGTGAAATTTGGGACTAAATATCAGCAGTTAGCCAAGAAATATTTCACCCTGATAAAATACTCAATCTCTAGTCTAAAAATGTGTTTCCTATTATTTCAAAATATCTGGATATTTACCATAAACCCTAAATCCACAAAGGCACCAGTAAATGGATTGCATTAGTGATTTAAAATTTGGCAAATTCTTTGAACTATTATTTAATATAGTCATTAGTCAGTGATTAAAGGAACAGTTAAGGGGAAAATGTAATGTTAGTCTTGTACCTCCAAAACAAAACTAAAGTAGCTGAGTCATTACTATCCATGCAGCTATGAGTAAGAATCTCCAAGCTTGGTGATTTCCCATAAAGCACCAGGGAAAATAACACTAAACATTAAAAAAAAAATCCAGTCTTGTTAATATGAAAATAAAAAAGCCCCTAAGTGCAATATTTAGGTCTCTGACACGCATATACTCAAACTCAGATAGCTATTTTTGTGAACACTCATAGCTATTTTTAGGTACCTTTATTGAATTGTGCAACTCTTGTTGTGCTTCTAAGTAACTTTAATCTCAGTGATCCAAACATCTGACCCTAACTATAACCTCAGTAACCCTGACCCAAATACCTTCAGCCCTAACCCTGACATCAACTCCAACCTTAACCTCAGTAACTCCAAACTTTACCTCAGTAACTATAATCTTACCCATTATAACCCTGCGTCAGTAACTCTAAGCTTTACCTCAGTAATGCTAACCTTTACCTCAGTAACTCTAAGCTTTACCTCAGTAATGCTAACCTTTACCTCAGTAACTCTAAGCTTTACCTCAGTAATGCTAAC
>CM074946.1:26160933-26185005 GCA_037577455.1 Pangasius macronema
TAAAAGGCACTTTTCATAATGTGGACCACAAATGTTGTCACAATGTTAAAATCTTCACGTTATGGGGACAAAAATACACAATCACATTGACAAACACTCAAATATACCTAGTCAGATACACACACACACTCACAGGAATACAAACACACAAACACGTATATTGCTGTGCTTGTAGTGGCCACACATTCTTCTAAGCCCTGTAAATAAATGCATGTAATATTGAGGTCCTT
The DNA here is from genome assembly GCA_037577455.1 of Pangasius macronema. Lineage (NCBI taxonomy): Eukaryota > Metazoa > Chordata > Actinopteri > Siluriformes > Pangasiidae > Pangasius > Pangasius macronema. The sequence continues at coordinate 26,161,164 of CM074946.1, forward strand.
TCGCACTCTCTGAACACACAAGTCACACATGTCTACGCCAAATTGCTTCTCATGGGCTTTATATGCTTTTCAATGCTTTTCACTCTGGTTTTACGAGCAGCTTGAGGCTGATATCACCTGACCATTCAGCCTGAAAAGACAGAAGACGCCAGAGCACGCCTGAGACAAAACACACACAGATGGGACTACATGGTGCAGACTGCCTTTTTCTCTAGGGTACTGCATCCACCTGTTCTCAGTGCAAGGGTGTGGGGGATTGTGGTGCCTTACTGGAGCCAGTAGGTGGATTAGGAATGGGGTGCCCTAGGCTCCATTAAATGTCTGAGTCATGGATTCACACACACACACACACACACACACACACACACACACACAAAATCATACTGTAGTATGTCATGCTGTGTTTCTGTATTCATATGGTAGTATGTCGGGTTGTAGTCACGGTATAGAACCTCATACTGCTTTCATGAGTCAGTTTTTGTGGTTTTGTGCTGTACCACATAATATTATGCTCATGCCTTCTATCTGCAGCATGTGATGCCATGTTCATATATTCAAACAGGAGCACATCATGCTCCATTCATGATATATCTGTTTATGTGGAGCACATCATTTATGCTTTCATGATGTAGCATGTAATGCTGCGTTTATGTTGTATTGTGTCATGCTTATAGTTTCATTCTTTTAGCACATCATGCTGGATGATTATAGGGCAATGATAAATTCATGTTATAGTCAGTCATGCTGTAGTCATGTGTTCATGCTGTAGCAGCCAGAACATATATTTGTTTCTCTGTTTTCTTTTTTTTGTAACGGGTGAGATAATTCCATGTTTAAAACACACAGCCTAAAACACTCAATATGTTCTCAATAGAGAGGGAGAGAGAAAAAGCCAGCACATAGTTTCTCTTGCTGGAATGAACTTTGCTGCCAGCAGAGCCTTTGGGTCCTCGCAGGAATTCCCTAAAAACACGGCTGAGTTCGAAATTCAAGAGTGCTCAGAAGACACGCGCGATAAACATGGGCTCTGAACAGCAACAGCTGCTGAAACGTTCACTGTTCGATTCTGCATTACGGTTTGATTTCCTGCTATATACGTCTTCACAAAGGAATGTTTCTTAACCACAAATATATGAACTGCCAACACATTAGCAAGGCTGATCAAGAAAACATTTCCTGAAATAAAAAGTATTCACGCAACTACATATTGATAATTTTTTTTTTACGGTTTTAAGGCTTCTTTCAATCAATTATCAGTAATTGCCATGTGGCAATAAATTTTGTAAATTATATATTTGCTATTGTGGACATTTCTTCACCCCGAGCCATTTTTATCAGGTACAAAAAACAGCTTTAAAATAGCTTTAACCCATTTGTCCCACACCTCCGGCACAACACCTCAGCCCCCTTCTAGGACACTATAGGACGTGATACACTTGTAGCAGTGCCAAAGGGACTACCATGTCAGGTTCTCTAATGTGAAGTGTCCACCACCCAAGTAACCTCTGCTCAGTGGTGGTCCCATGATGGTCCCTTTCCAACATAGAGTGGGCCTGACAACCTTACAGTCAGTGCTATACCTAGCATCTACATGGTAGTTGGACCTGATAAAGGCCAACGATTGTAGGTGTACCTAATAAACTCAGTGTAGTTCTAAAGCCTATAAGAAANAGACCTTAACTAATCCTCATTTTAAACTTAAACATTTCTGAAGACAGCAGATATGTGGCTGACTTACAGGTCATAGTGTTGGTTCCACTTCGGGTCCAGTGTGTTCCTGACAGTGTCTGTCGAGTGGCACTGACCAGAACCATCCACCACCACTTTAGCAAAGGGGTCTGGCAGTCCTAATGGCATAAAACAAGAAAAATACAAATACACATAAAAACTGTCATGTACATTCACACTTTATAGTAGGTATGACAGGTGAGGAAGACAGTCTGGAAACAGCTGGGGGGAAGACGCTGTTCCTCAGAATTGTTGGTGTGTTTTCCACACACCACCTTGTCAGGTTCAGCACTTCTTCAGTTTCATGCTTCTTGTTGTCTGAGATTAAGCTGAGGATGGTGGTGTTATCTGCAAATTTAATGACAGTGCTCGTGTAGTAGATGGGTGAAGACTGAATATAGTAGCAGGCTCAGTACGCAACCTTGTGGAACACTGATGCTGAGAGTAAGAAAGGTGGAGGTGTGTTATATTTACATTTGTATACCCTTTTTGGACCCTTTTAGCAAAAGCAACTGAATCAGAATCCATTCAAGACATGTCACTAAGTGTATTAAGTGTGTTAAGTGTATTTGCACACAGCACTGGGCCTTTATTTTGCTGTTTGATGTGCACTCTGCCTGCATCGCTTTCCACTTTAGAGTCATTTCTGTCTAAAACAAGGCTTACAAATGAACCTTTTAATGATGAAAGTGCACATTTCAAATATAAATTGATTTCAGTTGTTACTTAGGAGGGTTAACAAACAGCAGATGTGTCACCTTAATCAGTCGCTACTTGGTTTTAGTTCACCGACGGTACTGTCAATTTGAGAAACCCTGTGCCAAACATAATTTCTTTTGTTTTCATCTTTCGTGCAGATTACAAACCACACATTAGTGAACCCAGATGCTACTATAAATAATTCTTTGAGCATAAGTTTTTGAGAGGACATACAGAACTATAATTTGTGGCCAGACACCAGCATCTTCGGCTACATGGCTTGTTATCTACATAAAGGTGAACATTTTTTGCCACACCGTGAGTCAGGTTTTCGCCACTCACAATCCCCCAATGAAATATGCATTAACTGTTACCTACACAAACCTGCAAGTCCAGATTTATTTATTTGCTACTGTAATGAGATAATCAATGTTATTCTTTTCACCTGTCAGTAATTTTAATGTTAAGGCTGATCGGTATACATTTTAGCAGCTATAAACAGTCACCAGTCTCTCTCTTGAAGTTAATAAGACAAAAACAGTTACTGAAAAAACGGAAAATACTCAGTCCTGACGACTCTCCGATGGCAGAAAACTTTGCAAAAACCTGATCTTTACAAAGACACCTTCCATATATGGTAAGAAAACAAATGTCTTCTTACAAAAGGCCCCATCATATCAGCTATTTTCTTTGTTAAATAACAATCCATTTATTATTACAATTATCAGTGTAAGCAGTTACTATAGAAACGATAAGTATTAGAACGAGCGCGTTAATATAAACATGTGATTTGAATTACAGCTGGCACTGCTCTTTTAGCTCTAACGTAAATCTATAGAAGCTTCAAATATGTATTTGCTAATCGACTGCACTTGGGGTAAGAACTTGTAATACATTTTAAATAGTTGCACCAACCCTAGCTGTAACAGCAGGTAAATGTAGGTAACAGAGTACGGAGAAGCTGATATGTAGTTAAAAATATTACTGAGAAGTCTGCCCACATTATACAGATTCTTTGTGACTCATAAGTGAGGACTCCCTCACTGAGAAGCAATAAAGAGTATATCTTTTACTGTGTATGCTTAAGTGTAGTTTTCCTCAGGCTATGACACTAGAAGCATGTGTATCTCTGTACAGGTCAGACTTGTTTAGTCACATTTACAGGTATGCCTTGCTGGGATTTCCCATTATGGTGGCATTTATACAACAAAAGGTGAGTATATAAATCAAGCGTAAAACACAGTCCAAATTCATCTGAATTTGCTAGTGATTCTATAAAATGGGAAGTTGTTCCAGAAAATCAGGAAAAAGGAAGCATTCGGCAAGAATTCATATGTTCCTGTTACCCAAAACTGTAGTCGTTCAGTCAAAACATCAATCAACAGTCAAAACAAGCATGCTTTTTTTAGCTTTGCCCTCAAGCTATGGAGGCTTATGTAGTTAACAAAATGTCTCAGTTCTTCAGTAATGTCACGTAGACTTGTGACACACTGTAAATCTTTAAACATGAACAAAGCTTCATCATGTAGTTGTGACATTACGGGGACAGACTTTTTTCTTTTAGAATTTGGTACAATTCCATACACGGGATTAGATAATGAATTCACAAGTCTGGACTAGAACTGTACTCTAAAACTGGATATTATTGTAGATGATAACATGCCACAATGATGGAAGCAAACAATTGTATAGGATGTCCTTGTAAGCCTTACCATTGCAATTTTCCTTCACTTGAACTAAGCGGCCTGAAAAATGTTCCTGAAAAATGTTCCTGAAAAATGTTCCTGTGCACAAAGCGAGTCCCACGAAGACGTGTTTTGCCAAGGTTGGAACTGGAAGAATTTGAGTGCCCTGAACAGAGCCCTGACCTCAACCCCACTGAACACCTTTTGGATGAACTGGAATGATGACTGCACCCCAGGCCTCCTCACCCAACATCGGTGCCAGATCTCACCCTTGTGGCTGAATGGGCAGAACATTCCAACAGCCATGTTCCAATATCTAGTGGAAAACCTTCCCAGAATTATTATAACAGCAGAAAGAAGACTAAATCTGGAACGGGATGTTCAAAAACGTATATGGGTGTGACGGTCAGGTGTTCACTTTCTTTTGGCTATACAGTGTATGTAAAGCAAGGGTCTTCAATCTTATCCGCAAAGGTCCGGTGTGGCTGCAGGCTTTCATTACAGCCAAAGTGGAGGCACACTTCATAGCTGTTTGTAGACTAAGATGAACTGATTAAACAAGTAAAATCTGGTGTGGCTCCTGATTGGTTGGAATGAAAGCCTGGAGCCACAGTGGCCCACTGTGGATAAGATTGAAGACCCCTGATATAAAGACTATAAATACCGCAGTGCAGTTGAATGATCAAATCTGATTGGTTAGAAGGTGCTGATAAATTTTCTATAACAGCAGTTCTGTAAGTAGTACCGGTTGGAATTCACATCAAAGGTTTATATTAATGCACTCTTTCTAACTTGTTATCGCTTGTATAACTTATACAGGGGCTGTAAAGAAACTTTTAGAATATGTGTATTCTTTGATAACATGAAGCTTTAGCATTGTATAGAGTTTAGCAATTGAGGAAGGAGTCTCCACTGTCAGCACTTAAGGTCTGAGGTTAAGGTCTACTTTAAGTTTTCTGACTCTGACATGAGAAAGTCTACACGACAGAGGGCTTCATGGTTTCTTGGTACCATAACAAGCTGCGTTTTCTGCCTTGTTAACTTCAAGAGAGGGAAAAAAACAGAGGCTGCTATATTGTAAATGATAACAGAAACTAATGTTCCTCAGTATGCCATGTCGCTCTTCAATTTATAAAAGTTGTAATTGTTGGAAAACTGTTGTGGTGTAAGAGGAGTGAAGCATGTCAGGATCTGCTGTACCTGGAAAATAATCTTCAGGGAAGTATCAGTGACTATTTCTTATTTTCCTATAATAGCACACTGCATCATGTTTTATTCCTTATATATACTATTATTTAAAAAAAAAATCCAGTCAGATCCCTCCGGCACAGTGTGTTTCCTGATGTCTCTCCCTCAGTGAATCTCAGTGTTTATCATTGCTGTTGAAGTAGTCATGGCCTATGTGCATGATGTCTGTAAGACTGCTCTGTGACAACTTACTGTAAAACCTGCTATAAGAAATATTATATTCCTTAGTGACTAAACGCTAAGTGACAAGAATATTCAAACTTGTTACTTACTGAAGAAGTCCTTCTTTGACAAGTTCTTTGCACAGAGAACTGAAATGAAAATAAAAACAACAAACAGCTAATATTAGTTACTGCAATATTGGACTCTACAATCATGAAACAAAACAATATTCAATATATCACATTAACATTTCCTGTGTAGAAAAAGAACTCTAGCAAACAATACAGAGGTCACAACACCACAACGCCACGGCTATAGGTCACACAGGTAGATCTCAAGCAGCCAGTGTGTAATGGATGATCTGAACCTGCTGGGGTGCATTATTTGGACCCATTACAGTGGACTGTGGGATTTTGTGAGCGTGTTGGATACTCTCCATTATGCTTTTGGACATGACTACAAAATAGCACATGAAAACACTTAGTGCAAATGTTCTCCAGCTGGTTTTTATATTCCTTTTTTTTTTTCTTTACTCCATGTTACACCAGGTTTCACGTTATGAACGCCTGTTTGCTCTGTTGATGGCTTGTTTACAGAAATGTTTGTCATAAAAACTGCCACTGGGTCTCTTCGCAAATCTATCAACTCCGTAGGACTAATAGATAGAGTTAGATCCACCAGCACACATCTCATTAATGTCTAAAACCACACCCTATTCATGTTCCAAACACAGTGTAGAAAATCCAGAGCACTCATAAAAGCTCTTAAGTCTTCTCAATAGGTATTGTCCTAGTGATTACAGAATAAAAACAATGCACAGTACTGTTAAAAGGTGATGTGTAGCCTTTATATTGAGGACGTGTGGTTTGGAGCACAACCACAGTGGACCAATGGCAAGATATTTGTGATGGTGTTTGTAATTAACATCAGGTACAAATGTGGCATACTAAATCCTGCAGTTGAGTTCTGTTCCCTATATTAGTGTGCAACATATTGTATATGATTATCCAGTATAGGACAAAGGAATTATTTTGCAGGGTAGAGCTGGAAGAAGATCAGCTGATACATACTGAACTCTGATTTGCTGTTATTTCTTGAGAATTTTAGAATTTCTATTAAAAAACTCAGATATGTCCATTTACAATCCATTTTTTAATTGAACACAATTCTAATGCATCTTGTGAACACAGGACACACTCACGACTCATGTGGTTCAAGTTGTGACAACACTGTTGCTAGACAACTGGAAATTCTGAACGCAGAGCTTAAGCTTGCTAATTCCTTCGGCTAATAATTTATCTAGCTAGATAGCTGTTAAGTCTGTGCTATGGAAAATGACAGCAGGAACAAGACAAAACTCGAGGAAAGTTAATATTTGTTAAATTACTAAGAAAATACTCTGTATAAGTAAACCTACACTGTAATTATACTTGGCTTAGGTGGCAAACCTAACTTTCCAGTTTCTAATTGGGCCATGAACTCTGAGCGATCAGAAAATTTTGAAGTCATAAATACCACCAGAGTAAACCATTAAAGGTGATCACGACCCTATTTAAACAAAGCTACATTTCTCTCTCATGCCAGCATTACACATCCAGGTTTAAGGACTCAGCTGAAACTTTAGAACTTTTTAAGGAGAATTTCTGAAGTTAGAGCTTGTAGTTAGGGATGAAATGTTTGTATTAAAAAACAGATTTTCCAGATTTCCAGTCACTATAACAACTCTAATTTTTGTTTAGAAAATGAAAAGTTGTCATGTCAATGTACAAGACATATTTATTTTACTGCTATAGTCTAGTTTGGGGTTTGTCTTGTTATTGTTGCTGTATTATTTTCTGAGATGACACCATTGCTCTGATCTCAGTACATCCAGAAATTCATCCTTACAAAGATCTCTTCACAAAACAAATTGTTTTGCTGAAATCCACCACTATAATCACTACCATAACTGCAGGAATAGCAGGCCAATGGAAAATACACTAACTAATAAGCTAATTATACCATAATGCAGAAAAGATAATATGGAAGTCACTTATAAGTATGAGGTTGCAGCACCTGTGGAGTAGTGGAGTGTGTGCAAAATATGGTAACATGAGCCTTCCGGAGCAGTGACCTCTTGACCTCTTCCAGAGTGTGAGTGACAGGACAAAAGCATTGTGTGCGAACACCTCGACGCCCCTGCTCAGAGCAGACGCCAGTTTTTGTGCAGTCCCATTGCTATGACGCTGTGCCACACCCCTACCATTATCATATCCATTACATGGTTGCTCTAACATAACGCTGATACTGCAGGCCAGAGAACGCTGATAAGCAAAGAACCCCCTGGGTGCTCGCCAGGAACCTGTGCCTTTCAAAGGCCAAAGGAAAAAAAAAAAAAACCTCATACAGGTCTCAACTGCCATCATGACCCAGTGACCCAGACTTGCCATAAGGTAAAAGAGAAGAAAGCCAACACCACTGGAAGAGTCTCAGTGGAGTGGAGCAGCACTAACATGGTGAGAAATTCCAGAGAAGGGAGGCTGTTGATGGCTGCAGTTGCTCCTTTTCATCAAGAATGTGTAATGTAGGACACACAGCTGGTGTGAAAATGGCTCCCTAGTTATAGATACATAGCATTCCGGTCTTCAAATGGTGCAAAGTGCCCCTGGAACAATAGTTACAAAATATACTACTCATCGTTCACGAGGACTATAATGTCTTTATAATTACCACTTCGTATTTTTTTTAGACTTTGCCTTGCTATTTTCTCAAAGCCACTTGCTGTTCAGAGCAACTATGTTCCTTTGAAATCGCTTGATTTTTGCTTCACTCCAGGAAAAGAAAAATAATAATAATGAGACAAAAGACAGGTGTGAATTAAGGCCTTCCTTAAATTGGTCAAACCACCAGCTTTGTCCTTACTTTGTGTAGACACTCAGGTATAGACAAGTGAGTAACACAGAAACACACAACAAAGACACAAACATGTCCGGATCTCAAATCTTGACCACCCTCTACCTAGTTGGAAAACGCTTGACCAGAATCTCACAATCTTTTACAAATATAATATATGGAATATTCAAGTACCATTTATGCTATATGCACCCCTAGCAATAAGTGTTCATCATTGGATGCTTGCTGTCATATGGGGAAGCCTTAAAATTTAGGACCTAAAGACAAACTACAGGGAAAAAACAACAACAACAAAGTGTCTTTGTAAGAAGCTGTGCCACCCACAAGCCAACAGAATAGCTTCATTTGCACAGATTCCACAAGGTTCTGGAAGTGTACTGGAGCGGAGACCATTCTTCAAAAGATATTCTCTCAGTTGATGATGGTAGTGTAGAGCACTGTCTAACACACTGGGCCAATATCTACCATAGGTGTTCAGCTGGGTTGTGATCCATGAATCCTATGAAGCGATATCATAAGAGTTCCATTATTTTCATACTCATCAAACCATTCAGTGAGCCCTCATGCCCTATGGATAGGGCAGGGTCATCCTGGAAGAGAGCACTTCAATCAGGATAGAAATGTTTCATCATANGACCCAAGCCATGCCAGCAAAATGCCTCCCACAGCATAACAGAGCCACCAGGTTTCCTCTGTATATTACTTTAAGTGCCCTTTTTAATGGTTTTTCACAGACATACAAACATACACTCACCATCCACTTTAATAGTAACACCTGTACACCTGCTCATTTATGCAGTTATCCAATCAGCCAATCATGTGGTAGCAGCACAATGCATAAAATCATGTAGATACAGGTCAAGAGCTTCGGTCAATGTTCAAATCAAACATGAGAATGGGGAAAAAGTGTGATCTCTGTGACTTTAACCAAGGCGCGCACACACACAGAAACCAAGAACATTTTAAACAAATGCCGGAACATTGTCTTCAATTATGCTGTACAGCATTCATAGCCAGGATTATATGCCTCTTAACAAAGGAGCAGTAAGGCCACAAATCAAGCCAGCTACTGGCAGGTCGTAAAAAGCCAGGCCAAGTGGAGTGCAGCTGCGGACTGGAAACCGCAGCAAATATCACAGAGCCCACAACAGAGTTGCACCAAAAGGCTTTATGCTGCACTGGACCAGGGGGTCCATAACTGTGTCAGGAGGCCCAGTGCAGAGATGGGCCATGAGCCTTACAATGTATCAAGAAGCCCAGTATGAGTCCATGAGTCCACAATGGAGGTGTGGTAGGAGTCCTAATGCAGAGCTGGGTTGTGAGTCCTACAATGGGGCTGCTTCAGGATGCCCAATGCAGAGATGGTCTATATTGCTTACAGTGGAGCTGTACCAAGAGGCCCAAGAGGACCACTGCTTCCATAATGTGACTGTTCAAGGAAGCCCAATGTACAGACTGGGCATGAAGACTACAATGGAGCTTCGCCAAGATGTCCAATGCAACCCGCATCACTAGACCCATTATAGAGCCACGAACAGCCCAATGGGCCCATGATGGAGCTATGCCAAAAGCCATAATAGCAAGCTGTACCATTGAGGCCACGAAAGTAAAATTGGGCTGAAGGGGCCCATAATTGAGCTGCACAAGCCCTGAGGCCTACAGTCAAGCTGCATTAGGAGGCCCATGTCAAAGCTGGACGACTGAACCCATGAAAGACCAATATCAGGCCTCAAAGGGCTCATGACGGAGCTCGACAAAGAGACATAATGAGGAACTGTGCTATGAAGCATATAACAGAGCTGCAACATGAGGCCCAAAGCAAAGCTGAAGCACTGAATGAAATGACAGATCCACGCAAGGTTCGATGGGGCTTGTGATGTAGCTGTGGCAATATCAGGGAGGTATATCAGGGAGGTGAGCCATGGAGCCCAAGATCAAGCTATGGCATTTTGACCACTTGAAATCCTAGCTCATTCTAAAAATCCTAAAGTGGCCTGAATTCCTGGCAGCAGAGGCACTGTTGGGAACCCAGTGCCTGCTTCCAGCACTGGCCTTGGGGTTTGCGGCTAACTTGAGGCCAAACAAACACATTCGGCAGCCTTTAACTGAGAAGGAGGCTGAAAATAGATGCCACACATAGGCTGTGTTTGACAGAGAGAAAAACAGAAGATGCCAAAAAAAGAGACAGAAATGATACTGGTAGCAGAGGCAAAGTGGTGCCCATAAAGCCAGGAGTCCAGAACAGCAACTTAAAATTACAGAGCCATTACACAGGCAATGAAACAAATTATTACACTATAAACAATCAGCGTGCAGGAAGCCAAATGAAACTACAAAACCCCACAACCACTATATCAAGGCAAACAGTGTTCATTTTGAACATAGGAAAAATTACACAGAGCGTAACTGCAGTAAAGTGCTAAACGAGACAAAATGCAGAAACCTAAAAAACGTCTATGATGAAACTACACTAGCTTCAGTGTTTGCTGGCAGGAACCCATACATAATGAGTTTGGAGAAAGTTTGAGTTTGTATGCAAATAAGATCCAGAAAATACACTGGCAGAATAACACACTGTTTGTACTTTAATACTTTAAATAACAACTTCTTACTGAAGAATGAACCACCTATCCTTTCCCTCATTGTTTTTATGTTTAAATAAACCATTTTTACATACAACGTATTTGATAATAGAAAAAAATGCACGACGTTTAAAAAATAAATAAATAGATTTGATAAATTCAATGATAATTTAATTTAAAAAAGTATATTATTCTATATACAGTATAGTTTTTTGTCCATATTGTGCATCAAAATACAAGTAAACAGGTCAAGTGTGAACAGTGCATGTGAACTTGAAGTCATTTCAGCAAATGTCAGACTTCATTCAGGAAGTGTACTGTAACTCTTCCCACAAGTTTCACTAAGCTACGCTTATTTGCTGCAGGCAAGGAGCAGGCACCCTTACACCGTATTAATACGTCTTCCCTTAACACACGGCAGGTGAATAATGGATGGACAGATGAACTTTTTACCTGTCTACCACACTGCAGTTTCACTCAACCAAGAATGCTTAAAATGTGTACTGGAAATATGCCTTGCATGATGAATGACAGACAGTGTCAGTTAACATAGCTTTTTAAGAATTTTACTCGAAAACCTGTTACTTAACACTGTGATAAGGACATTTGCATATATACTCAGGTTGTTCTGTCATTTATACTCAGCATACAGCTTTTTCAAGGAGCGGACAGTGCTCTGTAATGTCAGGTGTCAAATCAAAAACATCGTGGACCAAATGCATGATGTGTCTTTAATAAATTAAAAAAAAAATTAATCTTTGTCAAATTGCTGTGCTATAAAAGGAATAAGATCATCAACACTGACGTGGTTAGAGTAACTCTGCTTTGTGTCGGACCGCATCGAACCATCCTGACGTTGATTATTTTCCTCAGACAGCACACCCTGTCTTGTTTTATTTCTTACACGTTGTCCTGAGCTACAGCCCATGCAGAATCCGGCTAATCGTAAATCAAAAAAAACCAGAAAAAAACAAATGTCAAGTGTACTTCATTTTATGGTGGTACAACTGTCACTACCTTGGACCTTTTTCATGCTAGGCCTGCTTTGAGATGTGAGAGCTAAAAAACAATGGCTTTTCCAAGAAACGAAACGGGGAATCTTTCACAAATGTCATAACACACATCTCCTCAAGAAGCATGTCTTCTGACAGCAGCTCAAAGGTATCAAGGACCAGGATGTAAACAGAAACAGTAGTTAGCAGAAAGTTAAATCCTCACAGCTAAGAGTGGATAGGAGTTTGTTTACAGAGGAATGTTCCATTTATGTGAGAGCAAACACCAAATGACACACCTGTATCTGAGCTGATCTTTTACACCAACTGGCACCTGACACCCCAGTTGGCACACAAAATCACGTTTAGCTCGCTTTCCTTTTTATTAGCCATTCTGTGGGTGATGTATTTCTTTAAAGCTATACTAACCACTCCATTCAAGCTGGCCAAGCAACGCTAACAAGCAAACCTTTCATTGGTAGCAAGGGATACTGATACTACTCTGACATGGTTTAAGACTTAAAGTTAGGTGTTTATTTAGTCAACATATTCCGAACGTGCCTAAGGTTTTTTTTTTTTTTAAAAAACCTGGGGCTTCATCATGCTGGATATGAAGAAATTTATCTGTAAATTGTTCACAGAAGCATTTACAAAAGAAATGTGGTATTGATGAAAATCTATTCAGTTCACAAAAACGTTCATACTCTATAAGAGCTGCTGGCTTTGTGGAAATTTACATGTAAGGACACTCAATAATGTGACCCTTGATTACTACGTTTCAAATCGTACAGCTAGTGAGGAGCTACTGCAATTACATATGTATACAGGTTCGAGAATCGAGATTTCAATCACACAAATTCCATGAACGTGTTGTAAAACTTTTATATGAATGACTTGAATAAAAGCAATCCTAAACAAATCCACAAATTTCCATCAACACAATCAAGTCTAGCCATTCAATCAGGACAAAACAAACGGCACCAAGGCATTTAGGATGCACTCGGTCACTGTGTAGATATCATTCTGTTGTTTTCAGCTCTCTGTAAGCTCTGCCTTTTATGGAAAGAAAAATTTAATTCGCTGTGCCTTAAATGTGCTTGTTAATTTACCAACATATACATGATTTCAGCTCAGTTTGGCCAACTAAAACATTTATACACTAAACTAATAATGGATCTCATTTATCAATCTTTTAGTAAAGACACAAGTATAGAATGGGGTAGTAAAATGTAATTCTTATGATCCTTATGATTCTACTTTTTTGTTTATTTATTTATTTATTTCACCAAAAGTAAGTCACTGCGAATGCTACAACACATGTAAAATCTGCCGTTTTCAACTGTACTCCAGCTACATATTTTTCCGATGCCATTACTATGGAAACCAGCGCAGACATGCGAACGAATTTGACTCCACTATCATCAGTCGCATCAGATTTGCTCAAACTTAATTTGCAAAGTGAGTGCTCAGGCTGAAAATCAGATTATGAAATCACTCGTGTCTGGACACAGCCTAAGTGACTCTGAAAAAGCTGTGTCTTGCAAGATCGTTTCTAAGATTAAAACATTTATAAGCTAAGGTGTTACATAAGATGCTGTGTAACCTGATGCTCTTTAGCTCAACAATGAGTTTCAGTATCTGCAGAACGAGCCCCCGGCAGAGCAGGAAGAGATTAAGTGAAATCTGAAGTGCGTAAGGGATATATAATGCTGGATCATTTGTGGTCAAGAGCAGACATTCTGGTGCTTAATAATCTTACACTCGTACTCTTATACTATCTCCATTAGGCTTTATCTATCCAATAATCGCCTAACCTTTATAGGTGATATATATTATGCTGTAATATACATTAAAAAGAATATACATTAAAAAATTATATAATACATGCAACATACATTACAAAGAATTTCTCAAACACAGGTTTCAGGAGTCACAGGTTTGTCCACCAATTGTTAATTTAACATAAACATAGACTTATTGTCTTAACTAAACGAAGGCGTAATATTTGAGGATAATTTTTTTTTTTTTAAGTGGATTCATGTAGGGATGCATTGATACCGATACTGGTACCAGATCAGTCTGATACCATGCTCCTTTACATAATACATAATACATAACACGATGTGACGTAAGCCTAGTCTATGTTGTCATGTTGATGAACACATGACGCCAAACGACAGAGATCTGGGCGTATTTCACGATTAATGATAGCAATCAAAGCAAAGCAGACTGCAATCTGTCCTTCAGCAATATATCAAGAGGCGGAACTACAGCATCTTCCTGCATTACAAGTAACCCGATAAAACATCTTAAACACAGCATTTAGGAATTCATTGCAGTCGTGTGACGTCGTAAGTTGCGATTGAGATTGAGACAAAACCACGTCTAGGTAATTGACCTAGTCCAGACCATAACGGATACTGCAAAAAGTCACCAGGCTTGATCTGCAATGCGGATCCAGAGCAGATGTGGAGTGGATATGGTGCTACCATTGACCCTAATCTGGCGCAGTGTAGGCTACGTTTGTTGTGCGGAACGATTTGTCCAAAATAAGAAAGACAGCTGTCCTTCTGCTACCTTCTGAGTGGAACTAGTGGTGTTTTGAATTTGATTTGTTCAATATGGTGAGCGTTGAATATTACAAACTCAGTTAGTGGCATATACCGTATCTCCATGCTGTCAAAGGCAAATGCACATTAAGTCTGTGTTTGAAGCCAGACAATCTGACACACACACACACACACACACACACACACACACACACACACACACACAGAATCACCGCCGTGTTTCCGAGTAATAACGGCTGGAAATGAGCCCTTCACCTCTCTGGCTGTGCCTCTGTTTAGACTCCGGGAGTGCCTCATTCACAGCATTGTTCTGTTCTTGTCCACACACACACACACACACACACACACACACATTACACTGTCTCTCGTGCAAAAACTCACACTATACTCTCTCCTTCTCACACACACATATGGAGTCAGGAGGCCGGCATCGTCTGACGCCGTCTCTTATCGGCACTGGACTTCCTGTCACTGATCATTACGTGCTTTCCTTCCACCCTGCTCGCACACGCCATTCCAGACGAAAAATATTTCACATGCTAATGATGTCATTCAACGAGGACCAGCGGGGCTCTTTGTCCCTCTGGAGTTGGACACACCCAACACACTCACAACATAGACATACTGATCTGATATTAACGTGTGTGTTTTGACCTGTGGGGTTTGGGCTGTGTGTGTTTATGAATCTGTGTCTGCTTCTGTTCTGTGACTTGATTTGGCGGTGCTCTGTGTGTGTGTGTGTGTGTGTGTGTGTGTGTGTGTGTGTGTGTGTGTGTGTGGTGGGGGGGGGGGGGGGGGGGGGTTTAAACAAAAAAAAAAAACACCAAAAACGAGAGCTAAGAAATTTGAAATAAAANTTGTTTTTTTTTGTTGTTTGGGGGGGGGGGGGTTGGGGGGTGGGGGGTGGGGGGGGTGGGGTGGGGGGGGGGGGGGGGGGGGGGGGGGGCGCCTTGAGGAATGTAAGTTAGACAGTAACAAAGAAAGTAAAAGAAAAAAGAAAATAAGAGAGAAGGCGAGACAGAGTCAGAAGGACAGAGTTTGCTGATAAAAGACATCTTAAGGAGATGTTATCTGTCAGATGAGACAGATAGCAGAAAGACATAAGAAAGCTCCTTGCCCTCAGTGACTGAACATCACGGTTCCTCAGAACTGCAGCATTCCCAAACAGCAGTGTGGCTTAAAGCGCCGTCTCATCTGCTGGGAACACGAGCGGCCTGAAATTTCAATCACAGCCCATACGGAGACGATGAATCATCCCCCCATCTGGCCTGGGATCAGCTGGAGGAATGCAGGAAGACGGGAACGTCAAGAGACGGAGGACAGGAACAAGGGAAAGGGGGAAGAGGGTGGGGGGGGGGAGCTTAGGGCTTAGGAAACGGGTGAGAGAGAAATTGAGAGGCTGAAATAGAAAAGGAGTCGAAGGAGTCGAAGGAGTAAAGGAGACGTGGAAAAAGAGATTAACGCGAAAGAGGAAGAAAAGAACCAGAGAGAGAGAGAGATAAAGGTTTAAAAATAAGAGAGGAATAAAAATAGACAGAGACAGATAGTCTGTTACAGTAAAGCCAATCAGTTCATGCACAAATGAGACGCCTGCAGGTGTGCAGGGTTAACATGGTGTGTGGGACCCTCCTATTGAACTTTTAAGGCTGATTCACTTGAGGCTTTCTTTCTTTCTTTTTCTTTTTTTTGCCTCAACTGCCAGCACACGTTTTACATTTAAACCTAAGGGAAGCAGCCGCAAGGCAGGTGGAATGTGACCACTCTTAAAAGCACTGCCGTCTGCAGCAATCTTATGGCAGCATTTGAAAATACCTGTTTGAATGAGCATGTTCATGTTGAATTCTGCATAAGTCCGGATTATGCTGCCATATTTTTGTTCACAACAGTGTGTAAACAGTCCAAAAGCTGAAAAAAGTTGATTTTTTTTTACCTCCTGGCCAATCAGATTAAAAGCTGGAGGGGTGGAGCAAGAAAAACAAACACGGACAACAGACTGTCAGTAGAAAAAAATTAGCGAGCAAATATGAGGAGATTCATGACATATTGAGTTGACAATATTTTGATGCCCCACTGCTGCATATAGTCAAGTTGCAACTCAAATTCTCTTGATTTTCTGCCTTCAAAGCTGCAGCAAAGGCTGTAGTAATAACATTACTGATAGTTATAATATTAATCTAGATAGCAAACTAGGCTAGTTAGTCGGCAGTAACTAGCTAGGACTGGTAAGACGCAACAATACCAATGTCATATGTACAGTACACTCACATGTACAGTGAAAAAATGTCGTATTTTCGTAATTTTTTTTCAGCTAGTATTAAAACAGCCTAATAAAACAAGCCCAGCCTTCATTCGGGTTGGCACTGACCCCTGGACAGAGGAGTCACAGCTGTGGAACTTCCTGTCAGCTTCTCGGAATATGGGTGAGTTTCAGATACAAAGCAACTGCTTAATTCTTGCAAATTAAATATCTAACATGTTGAGAAGCCTTCACCCTGTGCACTAGCAATCAGTACATCGACAAACACTCAACCGAACAATAAAACCGTACACAACTTTCCAGATTTGATGTGAAACTCCAATGAGGCAGCGCCAGTCAAGACCAGATGCACCGATGATGTACGATGCAGAAGATATCGTCTGAATACGTCTCACTGTTTGTTGTTGTTCTTCTGCTCCAGTAACTATATGACTCGTTCAAACGGTGACAGCACAGCCATGGAAATTCCCCTCCATGTGAGAACACGACACGATCAACAGGTCATAGAGGTAAATAAAGTATCAGGCCACACAGAGCAAAAATAAAAGGCGATTTCATTGAGAAGAGCACATCATTCTGCTTGCTTGCCATCAGAGGCAAAGCTCTACATGTTCTGTGAAAAGTACAGTTTTATCCGTGTTATTGTCGTGTACGACTTCACAAAATAAGGAGAATATGGTGCCGTTAAACGGTACGATTACAATTTGTATTTATTGCAGAATGTCATGTCATAGTTTGTATCTGTTTGTTCATGTTAATGTTCTATCCTGTCTATGAAACAAGAGTTTCTGTTACGCTTATGTTACGTCAGCTATTATCAGCCTTGCCTCATCAGCGTTGCTTTTTTTCTCCCTCTTCAAGGTAATAAGGAAAAAAAATGCAGCTTGTCATGTTGCAGAGAAACCACAAAGCACAAAGTTCTCTTACTGGAAATTCTCTCTCCTGAAATCCAGATTCGGCTTCATTTTCGTATTTGGTGCATCACTAATATAGACAAATTATAAAGCCATGCACGTGTAGTCATTTAGTACAGTTTGGGCAGGATGACTCACTTAATACTTTGAGTGAAGATTTCATTCGTGTTCTGCAAAAATACAAGTTTCAGAATTCAATAACTGAATTCCATTACAAGTGTGTTTCGAATAAATGGGTTCTCCGTTTTCACTCAGCACTATGAAACGCCATGGTAATCGTACACGCTATTGATGCTGGGGAAATTAGGATGAAAAAACGCTGGAAATAATGAGGTCTCAGTAAAGATTAGTCCAGTTCACCTAAGATAAGGAGATATATCGGGATTGATAGCGTATGTAACCAACACACAGTACATTAGCATGGTACACAGGGCTATGTACAGCGTCAGATAAGTGCAACATACACAGGAATAAATGCACAGGACAGTGCACGCTAACTAGACAGGACAACAGTATAGCATTGACTTTTAAAGTACGTGTTACAAATCTAGATGGTCTCTTCCGTCTAGTATGTTGAGGTAAGTTTTGCTAACATGCCAGTGTTAACAGGCTATATTTAACTAAGTTAGCCTGTTTGTTTTTTTTTGCTAATGCTGGTGTAGACTAGCATTGATTCCTGTAGCTTACATAAATTAGCAGGGCCAATTTCAAATTCTAGCTAATGATATTTTACTTCTGATTACTTCATTAGCGAACTGTGTAGCATTAATCATGCATGTGACCATCAAACCTGAAACTGAATGATGTTTTCAGGCAAATGTCATTGCTTATAACAGATCTAGATAAGTAATAAAATTACTTTTCACACGAAAACATGACTAACTTAATTCCACTAGTTAAAAACATTTACTTTACATGGTTTAATACTTAAGTACATTTAACAGTAGCAACTTTTTGACTTTCACTTGACTACATCTTTGACTAGACACTTAAATACTTAATACTTGTAGTTAAAAAAAAGAAAAGAATTTGTAGTAAAAGGTGTCCCATAGCAGCTAACAGCATTATCTCTGAGGGTACGATAAAGTCCATGAGGTAATGCTCTAACAGCTCATACAACTGGAGACAAAGAATACAAAAGAAAGAAAAAAAAAAAGGAAGTCACTCGTGCAGGACATTAACCTCTGAGCTGCCACTGCAACCAGACCCCAACTCACGGGGTATGATTACAACAGTTTTGCTGTGTGTGAGAGAAAACCCTGGATGAACTTGACACTCCAATCTAAAGAATTCTTACTTCGCCGGATTTGGCAGTTGAAAGCATTTGGATGCTGACAAAATAAGCATGACATTTACAGACCACATGCAAAGCAAAATAGCCAGAGGTGGTAAAAGTATCCATGTTTTTTTTTTACTCAGGTACTACTCATCTACTCAACCACTCATCGAAATTCCTACTCCGCTAAAGCTGAAGTACAGCTTCAAATTCTTCACTCAAGTTAAAGTAGAAAACTATAAATTCATTGTGATAGTTTATCATTTCTATAGTAACTGATTTGCGTGAATTAAATAATAATAATAATAACCAAAACAATCTAACACTAATAATAAATGGATATAGATAGATAGATAGATAGATAGATAGATAGATAGATAGATAGATNATGAAGTGTTGTTATTTAACAAAGAAACACAGTTCTTCATTGATATGGTGAAGCTTTCAATAAGGAGGTGTTTATTTTACATTTAAGGAAGGAGTCTCCAGTGTCAGTGCTATATAACCGTCTTGGATGGTTTGCATCATGGTTATATCATAAGCTGTGGTTTTTTTCTTAATCATTTCAAGAGAGACAGAAAAAAAAGAGAGGCTGGTGACAGAACAGCTGTTTATAGCTGCTCTAACATAAGTGATAACAAGTACTAACTTGTTTCACAGATGTTCCATGACAATACATGTAACTATAAACAGCTGAAAGTACGCCATGTCATTCATTAATAAATGAAAAAAAAAAAGTAAAGCTTTGGCAGATTGCTGCAGTATTAAAGGAATACATCACTGGTGTGCTGTCATTGGAAAGCAGTAGCAGTAACTCAGCTTCATGCCGAGTACACGAGCCCCTTGTTGATTATTTTCCTGTAACTGCACGCCCCGTAGGGTTTTCTTCCTTACTTAACAACCGCCAATCATATCTAACCTGCTGTCGGAAAGTCTCACCTTCTCTCTCAGTCATCCACACGGACCCCTCTGTCTCTTTCCACAACTCTTTCACTCTAACAGGATTTTTTTCCCACAGCCTGAGAAGCTCAGGAAGCTCCGATTACCACGACACATTAAACCAACAAACCTCCTGCAGAGAGCTGTCAGGTCGCAGCCAAACACACGCACGGAAAGCGTGCGTGCGAGACGGCGCGTTCGAGCAGGAATGGACAGACAGCACCGCGTCCTCTTAAATTCCTCCGAGTCATCACTCCTCAAGTCTAAACAGTCAGCTGTAGTAGGTTTAAGAGGTTTTAAAGGTTTTCAGCATGTCAGCGAGACTATAAGGCTCTTATTCAGCACTTCAGGACGAGTCTTAGAGGCTCAGCTCACAGCTTTCCGAGTTTTGGATGTCTGAATAAACATTGTCTGTCACTTATTCACACCTTGGCAAGGTGAACACCTAAATCCAGGTATGTCCATGAAACAGGACACTTTCAAACACACCCAAAATGCGTGAACTGAGAACTGAACAATCACGGCTTTCTAAGATTCTTTTCAGTCAGGGTGCAGGGTAGAAAATGTTTGGAAGGAATGGTTTGGTTAAAAAAAAAAAAAGAAAAGAAAAGAAATTAAATGTACACACGTACAATATGCAGTCGATCAGCTAAGACACGCTTAGCGTGTGGAATCTGCTTCTGTAGTTTTGCACTAAGGTGGGTAGTACTGCCACTCCAGTGTCCCTGGGTCAAGCCTGAGCTCAGGTTACTTCCTGTGTGGAGTTTGGCATGATCTTCCCATGTCCAAGTGGGCTTCCTCCGGGTTCTCAAGTTTCCTCCCATCTTCCAAAAACACACCAGTAGAACTGGTGAACTAGCTGAACTGGCTGTGCTAAATTGCCCCTAGGTGTTAAAGAGTGTGTGAATGAGTGTGTGGTGCCCTGTAATGGCCTGGTAACCCTGTCCAGGGTGTATTCCCGCCTCCACCCCAGTGTTCCCTGGACAGGCTCCGGATGTCCACGTGGTCAGGGACTGCGACTCTAACCAGGATAAAGCGCTTACTGAAGGTTGTAAGATTAATATTGCTTAAAAAAACCAACATGATACCACTTTTACCGATATAGATACTGAACCCTTGAGTGTCCTTTACTGTGAAGTTGTGGAACACAGCTGATGTGAGAGCAACTTACACACATTTGCTCTGCTGAGTAGATCACCGGTTGTTAACGTTACGCAACGAAGCTGCTTTACGTTGTTGGGCTACAAGCAGTACTCAGGATACATTTGTTACAGAATCTGATCCAATTCATTGGTTTTTCCCTCCAATATCCAGTCCGCTACTTTTGCTGGTATCAGCCTGATACTGTTCCTGAGTATCGGATCAGTGCCGTCTCTCGTCTCGTGATTGACTACGTTTAGGATAAGAAGAAAATGCATTGTATCACTGCCTGTGCGTTATGCCAAAATTAGCATCTATGATATAAAGAGTTGCCGTTTCATTTCTCAGAATTAAAATCACTTCTAGTAAAGATGTACGGAAATTATACTGTGATCTACAATAAAGCGATTAAAAGCTATTCTTCAAGAATAGATAGATCCTGAGGATCTCTCCCAGCTCAGGGAAACAGGTTCTTATACTGGCACTAAACTGTGGTAAACTGTAGAGCAGTCTTCATCCAGAATGCTCAACTAAAAAAGTACAAAAGATTTTTTGTTACTCTGTCCTGTCTGTAGATGATGAGTCATTTATTTATTTATTTGCTTGTTTTGCAGAAATTTTCATAATCGTCACAGGTTTATAGCCATTTCATTAATAACTTTAGATTACATACTGAACAATTATAATTGAATAATATAATTATATCATTGTAAAGCACCTTTGAGAAAATTAGTGCAAAAAAAATCTTTATTATTATTATCATCATCAGCATCATCTTTTAAATAGTCTAAAAGCCCAAATATTTTTAAATGATTGAATAAAATCAATAAAATCTTTCAGTAACAACACAATACTGTGTGTATGTAATATACTGTTGAAATCTTGTCATTGTGATTTATTATTATTATTATTATTATTATTATTATTACTGTATTTTATGATTTACATATGTATATAATGAAAACAGCAGACTGTATCTTCAGGATCTCTCTGTATCATGTCTGGGACATAAATAAGTACTCTAATTACATTCCCTGTATTTTCACATATATTGACACTGGCATGTACTGCATTCATCAAATTCAACTGTTAGAGAAAAATATACAAATTATGAATATACAAGGTGTCTAAAAAGTCAGGAACCAAAGACAGTGCCAAGAAGTACCAAGAAGCTCTATCTCTACCCTTTCAACCAATGTTAATGCCATTTTTCACCTGTAAGGAAAATACAAAAATAAGTAGAAATAAATATGATAATAAATATAAAGACAAACTCATGTATTTGTAGTTTATGTAGTTTATATCCCATTGGTTTCTGATTTTTCAAACACCCTGGAGTTTATTTTTGTAAAATATCTATTACTTCCTAACCCGTGACATGGCAAAAGCTTAACCATCAAGACTAAATATTAAATATTTATTGTAGACCTGCAGAGCTGCTATTATTATTACTATTACTATTATATGCTACTATTATCAAGTACTAACATTTTAAATGGGGCTTGTTAACAGGAAACGTAAAAGTCTTTTTATATTCATTGTTGAATTAGCAGCAATATCCAGTCAACTAATTACCGAGGTTTCAACCCGTATCGAATCACTCGAATGACTCCAGTCATCACTGCTTAGACCGAATGGACAATGAGAATGACAACAGAAGGCAGGTAGTGTTCGTTAAAACATGCCCGCATGCAAACCTGTGTAAATCGTGAGCAGAACTCATGTCAGCGCTTCATAAGTTTCCAACGTTCCAAACATTTTCCTTTCACGGTAGATAGCCTTTCAATAGAAGTCTTCTATCACAGTGCATTTTGAAGACCTCGAATGCAGCCAATCAGTCAAGACCTGTTTAGTGTCAGCAGTTTGGACTTTAGCTTCGCACTGGAACAACTATAAGTTTGTTGTTGTGTAAATATTGGAATGAAAACGTATTCAACTGAAAGTGCGTTTACATGCACAATAAAAATCCTTACTATGGATGTAAAAGAATACGATTACGTTATTATAATTATTCAGAATGAACAGATAATGTGCTCTAAACAGATACAATAATAGGAGGCATGCTGTTTTTCTTCTCTTTTCAGAAAGCTTGTCAGAAGGGTAAACTAGGGTCTCTGGTTGAGACTAAAGCTGTATATCAAGGACGGGATCCTGCCGGACACAAGCAAAAAGAGTCACACAAGCTCTTACTTACATTTATGCATTTACAGTGTTTATTCATTCATCCTTAGTAACTGCCTGGTCAGGGTCACAGTGGTTTAAATTGAGCTACTAGTTTTTGTTTATATTTCGGGAAATAGACTGAACTAAATTTGTTAGAAAACATCGCAGGCAGGTACAAACAAACATAACAACTGATTTTAAAAACCACAGTATGAACTTGAGTGATGTAGCTGAGGATGAGGAACTAGAGTCGAAATTCACATGCCCTTGTGACGGTACGGGCATTTCTACCTCCGAGTGCATAGTGGTAGGGTTCATATTCAATTAAAAACAAACAAACAAAAACATAAATATCCTTCTGGTTTAGGCCACACCCACTTCATTCATCAATAAATCTGAATACTGATACAGATATTTGGAGCACTAACTGGATCCAGAGAGGTAGCGGCGTCGTGTTACACCCCTAATCCTTACTTTACCTCTCAGCAGCTACCACTTTATTAAGGTGGTCATGTACACAGTGAAGTGAAGTGACTTTGTGGCCAAGTGTGGTGACCCATACTCGGAATTTGTGCTCTGCATTTAACCCATCCAA
>CM074946.1:26185046-26216326 GCA_037577455.1 Pangasius macronema
GACTCGAACCCACCACCTTCAGGTTCACCTTCGGGTTACAAGTCCGACTCTCAGACCATTAGGCCACGACTGCCCACAGCACGCTACAAACGCCACATTCAGACGATCTGATAATGACACCAGAATTGCAGCCCAAAAATCAGTGAGATTACTGAGTGCATGTACACTGTTAATCTGCTATATTTCTATTATCTAGACCTGTGCATGCGTGTGAACGTAACTGGATAGTGAAGAGCTGCCAATAAGCACTTCATTTATTCATCTTTACTGGAAACATCAGGGTTGCAGTGGATCCAGAATGAACACTGGGAATGAAGCTGAAATACACCCAGCATGGGACGCCAGTGTATCACACGGCGAGGATTAAACATTGCTGACTAAGAAAGCATTCTGTTCACTTTGTAACCATGAAAACACTCAAATAAACATTTAGCAGTGAAGAGACACAAAAAAAAAGTGTTTTTTTGGGTCAGATTTGAATGTAACTGTAGAGGCGTTTAGGTCATGTATTTTAGAAAGAAGTCTGATTACTGAGTGACTTACAGAGAAGTAAAACTCCCTTAGAGCAAAATAAATAAGTCATGATTTTCAGTGTATTAAGTTTCCCAAAAGGACTTTTATCACAAGCGGGGATTAGAAATCTTACAGGAAATGACAACGAAAACAAAAAACGAGCTCCTTTTTTATTTGACATGATTTAAAGAACCGTTCCAGAGAGAAAATGTTATTTAGTGCTTAACTAGTTAATAAACCTTCTTTTTCTGTTCCAGTGTAATTTCAAGAAAGTATAGCCTAAACAAATTCCTGTCCAGAATTTGTCACTTCCTGTACGCCTGACTAAAGGAAGATAGGACTTCAGATAGTTGCTATAGCCGGGTTTTCGAAGAGGGATTGACGGCACGAAAATCGGTGTAGAAAGTATTTTCTACGAAGTAAGAAATCACAGCTGTAAGAGAGATGGATGCTCTGAAAAGGTTACAAATAAATACACAGATGTTTCGGGTTAAATGCAGAGTTTACCTTTATTTATACTCGAGGCTTCCTACAAGCAGTGTAGAGAGCTCCAGAGTAACAGCTCCAGGGTCCCTGGGTTGATCCTGACTCAGAATTGCAGCTAGTTACGAATGTGTGCATATGTGTGTGTGTGTGTGTGTGTGTGTGTGTGTGTGTGTGTGTGTGTGTGTGTGTGTGTGTGGTGTCCAGATCCACCACCTCCACCACCTCCACCACCACCACCACCCTGACCAGCACTAAGCCCTTGGACTTCTGCTTCCTTATTTACTTGCGTACTTACTTATAAGACATAATTGAAAACCTAGGAGCATCAACATTAAAAGTGATTTTGGCAACTCATTTTGTTCATGTAAACACACTCGTTGTTGTGACAGTTTTTTCTGTTTTTTTTTTTAATATGGTGGTATAGTTTGTGTGGGTTGTGGTGCGAGTTTCCTAACCCGTTAACAACCCCGAGGAAAAAAAAGAAGTGCCAGAAAACAAATTGTGTATTGTGTGAAAACATCTTCAGATATTGTGATATGTTCTTTCCATATTGCTCATCCCTAGACACAACACCATATGCAATATGAAAGAAAAATCTCAACACTCAAACCACAGACACAAAAATGCAAATGGCGCAGACTCAGACAACAGAAAGCAGTCTGTGTGCAGACGTGATTTTGCAGAAGTTGTGTAAAAGGTCAACTGCATAGCAGTGGGGCAATGGGTACAGCAAGACGTGCCAAATTTCAGTGTCTGCTCTAAGTTTCTAAGAAACAGACGTGTGTGTGTGTGTGTGTGTGTGTGTGTGTGTGTGTGTGGTGTTCTGCTGGTTTCCAGTGGAAGTGGTGAGACAGGAAGTGTGATACGTGATCAGATGTCTGTGAGGAGACGAGATGCAGCCACGCTGCCGTCTGAGACGCTTGGCCACGCCTACTATCCCTGTTTCCAGTTTCCATTTGCCCCCCGTTTGGTACCCTGTTGACACGTCCGACGACACGTTACTCGGGTGCACTTCAAAAAGAAAAACGGAGCACCACAGTGTCAGGAATTGTCCAGTAGAAACACGTATGTACTGGTATTTAATAAAGTTGCCCACGTGACGTGTGTTTCCTCGCAATCACAAGCTATCTCCTCAGCTTAGATAAAACAGAACAAGACTTTAATAGACTATCAAACCTGGTTTTATTAGAAAAGATTTAAGAAAGAAATTACAAATCACAAGTTTGTAAAAACATGGATTTTTGAAAGAGAAGCTTCGAACGCTGTGTGTGAATCAATACTCACTCGCCTTAATACTAGTACCACTGTTTGTACAATTACAAACAGTTTTAAAAATTACGTTGTGTAACTTTTCAGTGAAAATGTTCTTCTGTTTCTTTCCCCAGTTTTATAGATAACAGTGCGTCATGTCAGAGTCATGCGGGGTTAGAAATCACACAAGCGAGCCTGTTTGAGATACTAAACAACTTCAGAATAATAATTCTCCATAAAAATATTTCTCTACAATTTATTTGGTAATAAAAAAAAATATATAAAACAAAACCTCAAATGGAAAAAATCTAAAAAAATTAAAATAAAAAAAGAGAGAGAGAATATAAATATATAAATAAATAAACACATAAAGAGAAATTATCTAAGATGACCATTAAAATATTTAAAAAAAAACAAAACAAAACAAAAAAACAAAAAAACAATTGAGACACAGAAATGAAAAACAGGTTTTACAACACCCATGTGTGGATAAAAAGCTTACGGCTTAAAAAGTATTACTGTTCTTTGCTGAAAAACAAATCCTACACACATGTTTTCAGGGAATAATTATGGTCCACACTCTCTTGAATGATGAGAACAGAGGACAGGACATGCTGGTTGTTTTTTTTTTTTTTTTTTTTTTTTTTTTTAAAAACCTGCATGCAAATCTGAAATTCAGCACAGAGGAAATCATAAGGCTTGTTATTGCTTAAATAGTTTGCATATTCTAAGCTGATTTTGGCAAAAAGTCAGCAAAAGAAATTGGTTCTACAAGGACAGTTGACGCCAAGACAAAACGTTTCCTCGTCGTGCTACTGTAGTAGTTTTCACGTGTTCGGTTTGTGACACAGTCATGGAGAGACTGAAATACACACTTGCTAAGACATCATTTATTCCGAAGAGGACTTTCCGTCACCCTTTATACCATCTTTATCCACATGCCAGCTTTTACACCTCGGTCAAGTGGAAATTTTTTTTTTTTTTCAATATTTAGGGACAAGTCTTTGAAATGATCAGGGCAGAGCTTCCAGAAGAACTGGCCATGCTGAAACCTTAAAGCTTTTTTCTTCTGAAAGTTTCAAACTGGTGTCTAATTGCTTCATTTGCTACAGAGCGTTATGATTTCAGAAAGAACTTATCAACTTTTACCCCGTTTTCTGTTTATTCAAACGCTTTGTAAATATGAAGACAGTGCACCTTTTTGTAAAAAGCTCAGTTACTCTATTAGAGTAGACAAACGTCTGTCCGATCGGGAAAAGGTCACTATATTATATATTATATGTATCTAGGTGTTTTTTTTAAACCAATTTCAACCATGAAATTAACCAAAATGTTTAGACAGTAGGATTATATTTGTTCTATAATTTTTTCCTCCCTCCTAATTTGTTGCCAGTACGATAAGTACCACTTAATCAGGATGGACGCTAGCATGTGCTTCATCTGAGACACATGAAGCCAGACAACCAAATCTTTACAAACTGCTGCTCATGCTGTGTCACAGGGCAGCGGAACACACACAGAGATGAGCGCAATCCGCCCTCTTCTACATACATGAGCTCACAGACACACACGATTGGCTAGTGTCTCTGTGATTGACAGGGGAGAGGGCGTATACCATCCCTCCCACCCAGAGAACACGGTCTATTTGCTCCCTTGGCTCCAGGCCACGGATGGCTTTGGCATCATCAGGATCCAAACTCATGATTATCTGACAATATGTTTTTCTTTTATCCAATTTTTTCCCTTTGATCCAAATGCAAATATTTACACTTTACTACAAAAAAATAATAAAAATTCTAGTAAACAAGATAATCTCAATATTATAAAATGTTTGCCAACAATCCACAAGAAAAGGTCTGTGGTTCCCTGCAAAAAATGGTGTTTTAGCAAGTGATACTATCCTAAATAAAAAATAAAAATTTATCTTAAAAATTTATTTTTTTATCATGATGTAATTATGTAACAGATATAATTTATTATACATATACTATTACTAATTTCAGACTTTGTCTCTGTTATTCTGTTGGCAGACAATTTTACTTCTTTCCAGAAAAAAAAACAAAAACTTGAAATAAACAACATTAACTGCTAATAAATTAAGACAGTTTCTCAGTTTAAAATTTGTAAAAAAAAATCTAGAAAATAGCCTTAACAATCTTATATTAGTCATATAATTATATCTATTTTTAATCCATGTCTTTTTTTGTCTTTTTTTGCTGATAATTTGGTTTCTTTCTAGAAAAGAATGCTTGAAATAAGCAACATTATCTGCCAAGAGAAAATAAGCTAGAAATTAGTGTAAAAAGTGTAAAGAAACAAGTTTAATTTTTAGAAATTGTTTGTTTAATTGTTAGAAATTGTATAGAAATTAGTGTATAGAAACAGGCTTAGTCGCTTTATATTTAACCCAGCTTTTAACCCATCTTCTGTTTATCCAAACACAACGTTTTATACTTTTGTCAGGTGTGGAAATTTTTTTTTTTGCACTATCTAGCCACCTCACTTTTTTGATCGTAAACCTAGTTATCATGTGTTTACAGATTTTATTTTACGTACTTGTGTGACTCCAGTGACAGGATGGCACCTTTAAACGTTACATTAGAGGATGTCTGGAGTAACTTGCAAATATGGAAATGAGTACAAGACCTCCGGCAGCTAGTGGAACTAATCAGGGCTTTCTCAGGCAAACAGCCTTCTCTTTCACTGAGGAAATGAATTTGCCTAGAGGCAGTGAGGAAACATGATGAAACAAAAAGTGCAGGGAATCAGGTCATTTCTGAGAACACAGAACTAGCAGTGTGATTTTCCACTTCCTTCAAAAGTACAGGTGGTAGAATACGATGATAAGGAAATCTGCAGCTAGCTGAGAGTCAGTGGTTTAAAACTAGCGACGTACAGAATTAAAAGTACACCTCAGACACTTAAGGTAGCTAGCTGCATAAAGTGATAATGGATCCAAAGTTTGTCACATAGCGTGACACGTTTCACCATCTGCATCTAGTCTCAGGCACAGATGCTCCCACTCTTCTGGTCACAACCTTGAGGATCTTGAAGGTTGTCATTTGATTTGGTTCTCCATGTTTCCGTGCGCCGGTTTCAGTTGGAAGACAACATTTTAAACACCACGACAGCAAGATATAATCACTGGACTGCAGAAAGTTCACAGAATCCTAAATATATTCGCAGATTCCATATAGTGAGTGGCAAATCAAATGAGATCATCTCATACGTTTGATTACAGGCTACGGGGGAAAACGTCTGCGGTTCACTACAAGGACAATAAATACGGTATACAAGGTGTCTGAAAAGTCAGGAAACAATGGGAATATGTTGAGCAAAATCCGCAAAAACATGATACAGCAGCTGAGAAAATGCATAGGGCATAAGGGTGAATAAGTGTGAGTGCAGCCTGCCAGCTCTACCAACAAGCCCTGATCAGCACACACACACTCTATTGATACTTGTCATAGAGAGGCTTTTCAGCAGCACGGTACGAGAGAAGGTTACTGATCCTCGAGGAAGCAGGACGAGCCTCACCACTAATCACACATGAATACACACACACATAGCTTTGGACGAAAAGAGAAAAATACTTATTCATGTTTCTGTGCACATGGGTGCAAAATAATTATTATAATAAACCGTTAGACAGAAAGATATTTGTCAGATAGATAGATAGATAGATAGATAGATAGATAGATAGATAGATAGATAGATAGACAGACAGATATAATACAAATAGGGAGATAGACAGACAGACAGACATATGTCAGATAGATACATAGCCAGCCAGACATGTTATAAATAGATAGATAGATAGATAGATAGATAGATAGATAGATAGATAGATAGATAGATAGATCACAGAAATATTAAAAGATATACTGTACAGGCAATTAGATGACAGACAATTAGACATATGGACATATGGACAGATAGACAGACGCATGGCCAGAAAAATTTAGAATATATATTATATATATTACAGGTAACATTCAGCTAGTCATACCGAGAAATAAATAGATGGCTGGCCAGTGTCTATTCTGTCAGTCTGTCTCTCTATTTGTCTACCGACCGGTCTGTCAGTCTGTTTGTCAGTCTGTCTGTCTGTCTCAGACAGAGAGATAAACAGATGGCTGGCCAGACAGTCAGACAAACAGTCAGACAGACAGACAGACAGACAGTGCAATAAACAGATGGCTGGCATTTTCACACAGACAGACTGATAATATAGTGATACAGAGATAATGTGTAATATCAGGCAGAAATGGCTTCCTATAACACTTCCTCTTACACAGCACTCTAATCGGCCGTAGCTGTTACACAGAGCGCTATTCGGCCGTAGCCGTTACACAGAATGCTGATCAGCCGTAGCTGTTACACAGAGCTCTAATCGGCCGTAGCCGTTACACAGAATGCTGATCAGCCGTAGCTGTTACGCCATGCTTTAAATCAGCTTTAGGTGTTACACAGAGTACACAGAGCACTAATCGGTCGTAGATGTTACACAGAGTACACAGAGCTCTAATCGGTCGTAGCTGTTACACAGAGCTCTAATCGGTCGTAGCTGTTACACAGAGCTCTAATCGGCCGTAGCTGTTACACAGAGCTCTAATCAGCCATAGCTGTTACACAGAGCTCTAATCGGCTGTAGCTGTTACACAGAGCTCTAATCAGCCGTAGCTGTTACACAGAGCTCTAATCGGCTGTAGCTGTTACACAGAGCTCTAATCAGCCGTAGCTGTTACACAGAGCGCTAATCAGCCGTAGCTGTTACACAGAGCGCTAATTGGCCGTAGCTGTTACACAGAGCTCTAATCAGCCGTAGCTGTTACACAGAGCTCTAATCGGCCGTAGCTGTTACACAGAGCGCTGATCAGCGGTAGCTGTTACACAGAGCGCTAATCGGCCGTATCTGTTACACAGAGCTCTAATAAGCCGTAGCTGTTACGCCGAGCTTTAAATCAGCTGTAGGTGTTACACAGAGCGCTAATCGGCCGTAGCTGTTACACAGAGCTCTAATAAGCCGTAGCTGTTACGTCGAGCTTTAAATCAGCCGTAGCTGTTACACAGAGCTCTAATCAGCCGTAGCTGTTACGCCGAGCTTTAAATCAGCCGTAGGACAATGACGACAGTTATTGGTTCGTTTTGGTCGTTATTTAAATCGGACTACTTAGTAGTACGGGTCCGTTTATCCTTCATTTTAAGCAAGGAAAAAAGAGAGGTTGAACTTTGTTCTACTTTTAAACACTCTTAAATCTTTACTCTTAAATAGTTTCTAGTTAAGATGTCATAAAAATGACAGTTGGTGGCGTTACTGTTGGCGGCTAAAGGTTATGGAAAAAATCTCAATACTTGACCGGTAGTTTCCTTTCTCATTATAAAAGCCTCCAGCAACCCCAGTTTAGCAGAAGGCTGATTCAGAAAGACACACACACACATTTATAGTTAATGATTCATTAGTGTTTGTGTCAGGAGATCGACCCGTGCCAAAGGAAGCAGACAGAGAAGAGGTGTAAAGAAGACCTCACAGCTGCTGTGTTGTTTTATGGTGTTATCTCACCTCTCATTAACTCAGTTGCAATGGAACAGAAACTGATGCGTCACTGATAGACAAATATCAGGCATGCCACAAACAGAATAATCAGACACGAAAGGTAAATGTTGTTAATGCCTCTAGTGGTCACTCAGTGCCAAGTGATCAGACAGTTTTAAGTTTAAATCCCACAAAGCCAAAGCTCTTAACTCTCAACTGACTGGATTGGATTCTCATAAATCACTTGGGATTAAAAGCTAACCAAAAAAACAAAAAACATGATGACAGAGTGGAAAATTACTAAGGAGTAAAAGATATTTACTTATAGTTCTTTATTAAATGAACCATGCTCTTTTGTAGAATGACAGATGTGCAAGATTGCTCAAAAACCAGAACCCAAAATACAGCGTTGGGCAGAGTTCGTTTGTAAGTAAGTAAGCAAGTAAAAGACATTGACGAAATGGGACCGCACGGTGGCGGTGGATCTGTAGCCTATCCTGGGAACACTGGGTGTGAGGTGGGAAGACTGCCTGGACAAGGCACCAGTCCATCACACGCACAAAGATTCAGGTCACTCATTCACAACTGGGGGCAATTCAGAGCGGGCAGTCCACCTACCAGCATGTTTTTTGGGATTTGGGAGGAAACCAAAGAACCCGGAAACCCCACACTGGCATGTGCAGAAACTCCACGTGGACAGGAGCACAAGATCAGGATATCAAACCTGGAAACCTTGAGCTGTGAGATGACAATGTTCCCCACTGCACCACTCATCAATTATCATCTTATTGCTAAATACTGGTCTTTCAAAAATGTTTTGAGAAGCATAGCTGCCAGAAATCTGAGTCTAACTAAGCATGGGGTAGAAAAGGGGGGCAAGAGCACACAAATATGCACCACCAAATATCCAAACATCACATTACAGATTTAACCTCCCTTAGTAGTTATAATAACGTCCACTTTTTTTTTGGAAAGTTTTTCCACTAGATGCAGAAGTGGGCGGATAGCACTTTCCTGGGTGTGTAATGCAGCCCCCTGACGTTGCATGATTGAAAAACGGTTTGAAAAGATGCTCCCGAATGGCTTCAGACTGGAGAGTAGGAATTGGCTAAGACTAAATTAGGGAGAAAGATCAGCATTAGTGAGATCGTGTGAGGAGGTCTGGGGTGCAGTTGGTGTTCAAATTCATCCCAAAGGTGCTCAGTGGGGTTGAGATCAGAGCTCTGTGCAGGACACTCGAGTTCCTTCACTCCAACCTTCGCTTTGGTACAGAAGTACCTCGAGCGAAACACGTGTCTACGTGACAGTACGACCTCGTCCAGGCTCGGAGAATTTAGGTCTGAAGGGAAATCTTAATTCTACAACATACAAATACCTTGTATACAAATGTGTGTGTTGACCTTTGATATCCACAAACTTTCGGCTATATAGTGTAGGTCTAGGACAAGGCTGACTTTTTTTTTTGTATTACAGTCGCTCTATAGTTTCTAATACTCATAGAATTTGATATATAATCCAACAATAATGAGTTAAATCATGATTCGTGAAGTCGACATCAAACGCAGAGCAGAAATAAAGCAGTGAATTGGAATCAGGGTGGCAGGATTTATTTCAGGGTGGCAGCAGCCACCCCAAAGTGCCACTCCTGTGGCCACGCCCCTGGATACCACGTAGCACGCCATAACAACAGCTAAACTGAGGACAGTGATGTAATGCGATGTTATCTCTGTTTTAAGATGAACGCAGCGGCTTAAAAAATGTTTATTTACTAGCTAAAAGTAAAAGCAAGCATGACGTAATGGTTTAAAGAACTTTAAAAAGTTGCTTATATGGCTAAAAGGGTTATTTAAGGAAGATAAAATACGTTATTCAGCAATTATATCCCCATAGAGTGCTACATGGTATTTAGCCGCCATAGTGAAGGTTTTGTAAATAAAAACTTGACCTAAAGTGTAAAGATGAACTTACCTGTGAGCCGCAGTTTCACTGGACCATTTCTCCTCGCCCCTTGATTAGACATTCCCTTTATATTCCAGCTTGACGTTTAGTTCTAGCTATTTTCTACCAAACTATCTCCCTGGCTCCAGAAAACGACAGAACTTTTCCTACAAGCTTGTTTTTCTCAATAAGAGCGACTGAATAATCTGAACACACAGCAGCATTACTGTCTCCGGATGGCTTTTAACACATAAGCACTTAAACATTCAAATCAAAACTTTCCAGCAATTATTTTCGCAAAATACACATTCACATCATAAAATAAAACCCCAGTAAGACCAGCCTGGAAACCCTAAACCTTGTGGAAGTGTTATTTAATCCCGCTCCATGAGAAATCTGCGCTGTTCTTGGACAAACCAGTTTATTTTCGTTCAGAGTGAATGCTGCGGGCAGCCAAAATCTATTTAACCCGGGGCGGGATTCCAAATAGACGTGTAGGGCACAACGTGTGACGCCGAACGCTGTTATTTCGTGTCCTGAGACAGTGCGCGCGTGTAGGAAGTGCTGAGACATTTAGGCTACGCCCCGTTTCGGGCTACAAAATGTGCGGCAGCGACATCGCGTGGACAAACCGAGGAACAACAGCTACAGATAGTTTTGAAATGGAGTCAGAAATTCATTTAGACAGAAATCAAACAAGGTCATGCTATTACTACTACTACTACTACTACTCCTACCAAAGTTTTTATATGATGATTTTTGTAAAAATAAATAAATTTAATATGAGAGTTTGGTGAGGGTTTAATCGTCAGCATTTTTGATTGCAATGCTGCAGTTGGAGGTTTGATTGCTGCCTTGGCCGTGTGTGTGTGTGTGTGTGTGTGTTTGTGCTTTTTGGGGTTTCCTCTGGATACTCTGGTCTCCTCTCCCAGTCCAAAGACATATGTTGTAGGCATTTGATTGGCATTTCCAAACTGTCTGCAGTGTGTGAATGTGTGCGATGGAGTGGTACCCATCCAGGGTGTCCCCCAAACTTGTGCCCCAAGTTCCCTAGGATAGGCTCCTCTGCAACCCTGTGTAGGATAAGCGATACGGAAAATGGATGGATGAGAGTTTGGGGTGTAGGATTCATTAAATCTATATTCATTTAATTATTCATCAAGTCATTGGTGAAGGAGGAACCGGCCCAGCGTCACCTCGGACAGGCCTCGGATAGGTCACCCTTATGTGGGATTTAGGGACGCTGATGCAAACACACATTCACACACTTTTATTTAAACTAAAATACAGTAAAAGTCTTACCCACTCATACATCAGTGAACCACAGATTATCTTAGATGTTAAAATTTTATTTACAAGGCTGTGTTTGTGTAAAACTAAAAAGAGCCTTTATATACATAACTCAGTATAAAATCCTTATATGTATACATGTATAAAAAAAGGAATTTCGAATGGAGTAGTTGGTGGTGGAGGAGTGTATCAGAAATTAAAAGTGCTTTGGTTATCAGCAATCTGGAAGGCAAAGCCATCAGTTTTTGCTTCAGGAGCGATGGATGCATCCTCTTCTTCCTGATAAAATAAATAAATAAATCAGATTATTAATGAACCATTAATAGCATGACCATTATTACTATTATTATTATTATTACTATTATTATTAGCATTAGCATTGACCAGTCACAGTCGTTCATTTTTCTGAAGGCCAACTCTATTACAATGTTGCAAGCGTACTGCATACTGAACAGTGCCATTATTCTGTATGACAATTTTGCAATTCAAAACTGCTCCTTTAATACAGGATTGCTCAGATATCAGTCCATCCTTTTCCTCACTGGCTATATTATTACATATAGACAGTTTTGGAAATCCAGGTCTAAAAATATTCACACAAATATATACATGATATACTATGTACATGATCCCAAGAACTATCAGCTTTCATTTCAAGATGCCTCCAGATTACAATCCGACTGATATGGATGAGCATATGATTAAAATTGTGATTCTAAATCATCGGTTTTAGGCAGAAAACATTTCTAAATACTAATGGTCAGCTATTAGAACAGGCAGATGCTCAGTGGTTGATTGCGCACTTACTTCCCCTGAGAAGTATTTCTCTATGAGTTTGAGTGCAGCTTTGTAGACCATTTCGTTCTCATGGGTCTGGAGTGCCTCGATCTTGTCCAGTCCTCCGCATTCCTCGATCATCAGACACAGCTTCTCCGTCTCGCCCATCTTATCTGCAGCCTGCAGGTCAGCACAGCAGAATCTGTTACTAACAGACCCGCAGAACCTCGTCTCGTATGTAAAGTTACACAAACCCAAGAGCTTGAAAGTTTTTCAGAACTAACTGTGTTTTAAAGAATACTCAATTTTTTGTGTACATACCCCTGAAAATGATTTAGGAATAAACTTGATCGTATCAAGCTTGATAAACGAGGTTCAGTGCCTACAAATTTTGCAAATGGAAGAATAAGATTTTTTTTTCTTCCATTTTTCCCTGATTTTCTCCCTAATTTAGAGTACCGGTTAAGGGTGGTTAGTCTGTCGAGAGGGGATAGTGCTGTCGAAACTTGGTCCCTCCCCCGCTTCTGATAGTCATGCTTCCTCCGAGGCATGTGAAGCCAGCCGACCGCAATCTTTTCGAACTGCTGCTCATGCACCATCGGGGGGGTGACATAACACACTCGGAGGAAAAGTGCTATCCGCCCACTTCCGCATACATGAGCACAGAGACACCCTTGATTGGCTAGTGTTGCTGTGATGCATAGGAGAGAGAGAGAGAGTATGCCACCCCTCCTTCCCTGAGATCACGGCCAGTTTTGCTCTCTTGTGCGCTTGTGTGATAGGGCGAACGCTTTCCTGTTGCGCCACTCGGGAGACACGCTTCACTGTTTTGACAGAATTCATAATTTTTAATCATTCCTATTGACGTTCATCAGTGTTCTGTCTCAGTGAGCTGCCGTATCAAAAAGCAGAAGATCTGCATGCATACGGGCAATTTGATCCGATGTGTCCAAACGACTGCTTAGAAACTAGACTGCACCAGATTCCTTCAACCTAGTGCTTCTGTACTATTAAACTAAGACAAGTACAAATGGTACTTTTATAAGTTCTACCGTAGGTCCTATTGATTCTACCAGAACGACAGGAACTGACTCAGGAGGTTCAGGAGAGGTTCGAGCACTCCAGACTGAACCAAGTACGTGACCTGCTGCACCGTCCCCCCGCTGGTGTAGTTGGTGACGGCCCACACAGCCTCTTTCTGGCTCTTATAGTCTCCCTGTGACAACAGAAACATACTCAAACCTCAAAATCGACAATTTGTCAATACAGGAGTGCTACATTGAAACCACAGTTAAATCCTCAAATCTGATCAGTCAGAAGGTGTTGATTCATTTTCTCTAATTCAAATAATGATGGTTTTTCTAGTGACAGCTCATTCACAGGGACTTGTATAGTGAATGTTCAACATCTAATAATCCAAATCTAA
Source organism: Pangasius macronema (assembly GCA_037577455.1). Lineage (NCBI taxonomy): Eukaryota > Metazoa > Chordata > Actinopteri > Siluriformes > Pangasiidae > Pangasius > Pangasius macronema. The sequence continues at coordinate 26,198,264 of CM074946.1, forward strand.
TAATAAATGGATAAAAAAAAAATCAACTTGTTATATATATATAAAACAAAAGTTTTCTGTAAGGAGATGTTTATTTAACATCTGTGAAAGGAGTCAGTGCTTTGTAATGAGTTAAAAAAAGAGAAACTCATGAGGGAATGACTGTTTATAGCTGCTATAACATGGGTGATAACAAGAACATGTTTTGCGTATGTTCCACAACATTAAATGTAACTATAAATTAAAAAAAGTGTTATCTATTGTTTACTAATAAATTCTAAATTGCAGTAAGTGAAAGACTGCTGCTGTATAAAAGGAATAAAACACTTCGGGACATGCTGTTATAGAAAAACAATCAACTTCAGAGTGGTAACTGTATCACACCACCCCATCGTGGATTATTTTCCTATAACAGCAAGCCCTGCTAGGTATTATTGCCTTACGTGCTCACTGTAAGGGAGCTCAACGGTAAAATGAACCTTTTGAAGCAATAATCTGGCCAAAAAAAAGCAGTGTACAGTTTTTCCTAAATGTAGTAGTTGAGCTAAGACATGTTTAGTGACCCAGTCTTTGCTTCTTTATTTTGGCACTAAAGCTATTTGGCTAACGAGTAGAGGAAGCTAATATCCTCCAGTGAGTGTGTCTCACCTGCTGCAGAAGCTCCACCAGCAGGGGCACCAGACCCGCGTCCACCACCTCCTGGATTTGTGAGTCTTTCCCGGCTGTGATGTTGGACAGCGTCCACGCCGCTTCCTTCTGGATGTTGCTCTTTGGGTGGCGCAGCAGACTGGGGAACAGAGCCAGCGCCCCGGAGTTCAGAACCCTCTGAGTCTGCTCGTCCGTTCCTGTCACGATGTTCCCCACTGCACGCAACGATGGAGTCTGTGAAATTAACCGACACAAGAGCATTACTGACGAAAAGTTAATTATGGTACACAGTAGAGGTGAGCACATCTGTCATCAAAATGTAATTATGTAAGCTTATGGTAATATCAGCTGCTAATGTGACTGTGTTAATACTAATAAAACACATGAATGCTTTTCAAATGTCAGACTGAGACTGGGACTTTTGTTTGTTTTTCGTCTACATCGTCAGACATTCTGCTGGTGGAATGAAGAAATGTCACCCTTAGCATGAAAGGCGTTGTCGTGATGTTCATACATTCATTCGAAACATAAAATATCTCGTGAAAAGATTTCGAATGGGTGTTAGGAAGTATTGACTTACTAAATGATAAAAGATAATAAAACCCAATTAAACAGGTACAATTACGATAAACAAACCAAGCTTCTACTGAGAGCTATTAACAACAAGACTGTAAAAAAAGGGTTTTAGGATGTTTCTTCTTCATTCTCATTACATAAACCTCCTTAGTTGCTAGATGTTTCTCGTTATTTTGTTCCTGCTGTCCTTTTTCTTGGCTTTAGACTTCACCCTCCTGTTGCTGTTTCACTGGCTAATGTTTTAAATCAGTCACCTCACTAGGAATTGTCTGCATGTTATTGTTCAGACATGAACAGCCTCATTTCCTGCGAACTGTACTAGGTCTCGTCCGTATCAGTCTCCCCAGCATTTCTACTCGTATTCACATTTAATCCATTCTGGTGGAGGCTTGAGTTTCTCACCATGATGGAGATGTCTGAGCAGGCGAGCAGCTGTATGAGATGGGGCACGAGGCCAGCCTGCAGCACCACCTCGATGCGCTCGTTCGGGCCGTCGGTGAGGTAGGACACGGCCCAGCACGTGTCAGCCAGCACCTCGGGGTCGTTGTGTTCAAGGAGGCGCAGCAGAGCCGGCAGAATCTGCTGCACCGCGGTCACGGGAGGAGCTGGGTTTTTATTCCGACATAGATTAGACAGAGTCCACGCTACGTTCCTCAGGTAGCTCGTCTACAACCGGGGAGGAAGAGAGAGAGAGAGTTCAGTAATGACTGGGAGTCTAAAACTATTATACGGACAGTGGTTCATTTTAAACAGGATCAGAAGCTTAGCAATTTAAAAGAGCTCAGAAGCTACTATAAAAATTAATAATAAAAAAACGTTCTGTGCAGGTTCTCAAGTTTCACTAGTAACACAGACATCCTGACCAATCAGATTCGAGAACTCAACAGTGCTGCAGTATAAAATGTATTTATCTTATACAATTATTCATCCTTTACAAACTTAATCTGTCTACGAGTTATGAACGATACATGTAATCGGAACATCGTGTCCCGTTTGAGTGACTACCAAATTTCAGATACTAAAAATGCCTCTGTAGTGTAACTGACTACACTTGAAAAAAAGGAAAACGTAAAAGCAAAAGCGTAAATTTGATTTTGATCCAAACCATTCCTGAGCTACCATTACCCAGTACAGATCTACATAGACCCGTAGTACGTCCCTAGTGACAGAGGTACTTACAGTAAACATAGACAGGTTGGGAACAGACAGCAGTGAGAGCAGGGACTCGATGGCTCCGTGTTTGATGACTTTGTCCCTGTGCGTCGAGCCATCACCTTAAAAGGAAAACACAGTTAGACTCAAGCAGAAACTGCATCTGTGAAATGTTTACTGCTATGTCTTCTCACCGGCGATATTGCCGAGGGCCCAGATAGCTTGCTCGCTGATGTGAGCATGAGGAGAGGAGATGAGGCTGATGAAGGCTGGAATGGCTCCCGCCTCCACCACGGCCCTTGTTTGGTCTGAGGTGCCCGAGGCGATGTTGGTGAGAGCCCAGGCAGCCTCAAACTGGATGGGAGGACAGTGAGAGTTCGAGAGGAAGCTCACTAATGTAGTGATCAGACCTGCTTCCACGATCGAGTCGATAGGAGGGTGTTTTTCTCTGGACAGCAACTTCCTGTTGGGGTAAAACATTATGGAAACTGCATATATTTAATACTGCCATGTTAAAGTGTCTTATATGATGACACTTTTAAATATGGCAATACATTTTACTGTAACAGTCATGCTTTAAGAGGGCTTTTATAACGCAACTCTCTAAACAGTACAAATAAAAAAACAGGAGATGTGGTGATGAAAGAAGCACAAATGCACCCAGGAGAGAAGTTGGATGTAGTGTTTGTTTATTTAGCGATGCAAACTACCCTATAAATACCTGTTCTAGCTGCCTTATGTGCATCGAGGCATGCAACCATGTGATATTCGGAACCATCTCAGACAGGAGGAAGTTTCAAAACAAAATATGTGGTGTTCATGAGGTCTGTTCGGAAGCTTGCGCGCAAACCAAAACCACGTCTTGCTTAAAAGAAAGTGGCTTAAAAACTGTGTAAATGAGACCTTAGTGGCGGGTGTGAAAGAAGATTTGATATGACACCCAGCTCCCGGATGCAGTGTCTCTTACCTCGCTGCCTGCGTGGCCTGCAGCTGATGATCCGGACACTGACTGTTTACGCCCCATACAATCTCCTCAACACTCCAGTGCTGGAACGACTGCAGAGTGTAAAAGAAATAACGTAAGTGCTCTTGTATGCATTTTTATCATTGTCCCAGACTTCAGTGATAAAGAGGTGGTGCACGAGAAACTACGTGGTTAGGTTATACCGCATGACCTTACCGTAAAACGAGAATAATACACGTTGTGCATAGAATCTACTAGGGATGTTCTGAACAGCTTCCATTAAGCCAAATCTGCTTGTAGGATATCTAACTTTGCACTTTTTTTTTTTTTTTTTTTTTTATAAATAAAGACCCTCGATCTCCTGTTACTTTGAGAGTGAGACTAATGGAAGACTTGTTAAGGATTATGTGTATGACCTGAATGTTGTAATGTGCATGTTATATGTACACCTGCTATGTTTTTATACCTAAATGGAAATTGAACAGTACTGGATTTAATCTGACATGTTTTCTGTTCCGAGCTGACTGACGTATTTAATGCTATAAAATGAACACATATGGTGTTGAGTAACACAACACAAAACTTGTGGATGAACGCAGGACATGATTTCGCGGAGCCGTTTGGGAGCTAAAGCAGGCAGCTGTCATTGTTGAGCTGAGGGAAATGATCTGACTCACTGAAAAGAGCCATCACTCTGTTTATACTTCACCTGAGGTTTTGCACATGTCCCCTGAAAGACTTTTGTGGGACTCAGGACTATTTTAACTACAGCTCCTGCTTTCAGTGTTGGGAATGTAGTGACTTTTTAAACCCCTTTAGTGACAATATTTTCAAAAAAAGAGCCTAGCAACAATACTAGTGACTTTCTGAGAAGATATTAGCGACTGTCCTGCACTCGATACAGCTCTCCAGCTCACATCACAGCTGCTGCTTATTTCAGTTGAGAGAGCAGGTTCGGTGGATGCATCACAAGTGGGTAAAGTCTGAATGAGTTACTATTGTGTAAGCTGATGTTCCTGACATCCAATCAGTGATCACTGTTTCACAACAAACAATCCCTGATCACCACTGTTTCCCAACAACCAATCAGTGATCACTGTTTCACAACAAACAATCCCTGATCACCACTGTTTCCCAACGGCCAATCAGTGATCACTGTTTCACAACAAACAATCCCTGATCACCACTGTTTCCCAACGGCCAATCAGTTACCACTGTTTCACAACAAACAATCCCTGATCAACATTGTCACCAATGGCCAATCCACTGATCACCATTATTTCCTAATGGCCAATAAATGAACATCACTGTTTCCCAACAACTAATCACTGATCACCACTGTTTCCCAACAACTAATCACTAATCCCCATTGAGTGTTCTGCCCACGCACTTCTTTGTCCTTTATTTTAAACTCCCTTCTTGGCTATATGATTAATCACTATCACTTCTTGGTAAATATCATAATCTAGTATTTTGAAAGTATGTAAATAGTTAGCTTCATTGAAAAAAAAAGTTTACATTTTACTGGCAACAGTGTTGTTTTGCAACTTGATACAACTAAGCTGAAGGTTATGGGTCTTGCTCACAGACCCAGTTTGGTGGTGGCGGGATTTGAACCCACAACCTTCTGAATAAGTCAACACGCAGCAACCACAACTAGCTACCACTGATTCACCCACTTATGGCACTGAATTGCACTGATTGATTGATTGAAGATTGCATTGAATCAGCATGACACAGTTGTGCTAGTTGTGGTGACTCGGTGGTTAGGGTGCTGAGTTATAGTTCAGAAGGTCCTGAGTTCAAATCCCAGCACCACCAATCTGTCATAGTTGAGTCCCTGAGCAAGAGTTTTCAGCTCAGTTATATCCTGTATCAACTGCTGCTTTTTTTTTTAGCAAATGTGCTGGATCATGTGTTATTTTATGCTATGTAAGTTATTACAGTACTTCACCGTAAATATATTTTACAGCTGTTTACTGTACATTACTCTGAAATCTACAGTAAATTTATAGTGTTGTACCTAAAGATACCTGAAGATGACTTCTTTCTATTAGAAACAAATTATAATCTGTTATTTTCTATTCTGAGGAAACTTTAGAAAATCCTCTTTCTTCATGTCACATGCTCTGGTTATGCAAATAAGTAGTCATGACGATTAAACGTGTATGCAAATTAGCTCGTGACGTCACCTGGCGACTTTTTCAGTGTGTCACTAGCGGCTTCCCCTTAAAAAGTCTTGGGAACACTGCGGATGTTACCTGCGAGTTGTGGTTTGGATCCTGATCCTGTGAGTCCGGCAAGCAGCTGACATTTCTCTTTTTTAAAATCTGCTCATCTTTCTTCGCTTTTCGGAGCTCCACACTGGCTTCCATCCTCCTCCTCCTCAGCTCCTGGGAGTGTGAAAGAAACGCTGTTAACACTCAGCTCGAACAGAAACAGGGTTGACTGATCATGATGATGATGATGANGAACGAAACACTTCACTTACATTTGCATCCTTGCCTTTGTTTTTAAACTGGTTTAAACGGGAGACGCTGTCACTGGCGCAAGCGGACATTTTCTCCTGTACATATACAAAACAAATACTATGTTACCGACGTGTTATAACACCGGAATGTGACTGGATCCCGCTATACTTAATCCCTTTTCCAGCCTACACGGTGAGCTACGAGTTAATAAGTCGTCTTTGGTTACCGTAAAAGGACATCAGTCAGATTTCCGGGCAAATTTAAGTCACTCTCTGCTACCATGCGGTCTTATTAAAAATACAAATAATTCACTTCAAAGTCATTAAAACACCATAAAATCGCTACCACTCCAACTCAACACTGTCGTTACACACTTTCAGATGGATGTCGTACCCTTCAGATGGTGTGTTCAGTTTAAAAAAAAATAAATAAATAGTTTTCCCGGAACAGCCGCTTTTCTCGCGCCTGGTTTCCTGGCTCTGGATGGCAGTGACGTCACTAAACAGGTGGGACTACTCAGGCCGACACCTGAAGCTGAATGGACAGTCTGGAATAAGGAAGACGCTCATTGGCTGGTTTTGACGGGGGGAAAAAAAACAATGCGTGTTACCGTGGGAACAACGTATTGTCGCGAGACTTTACGTAATCTAAGACGATATACGGAAATTGACAACCGAAACGATAGTTGTGAGAATTTCATGTTTGGACTTTGTAGAAATACAAAAAGATACTTTTGGTTGTTTTTTGGAAATAGGAATCCTCTAAAATATAGAACTGACCATTTGATATGTCTGTTGTTTAAAAGGCTTTGTTTCCCCACTCCGGCGTGTGATGACCCAGTGGCCTAATGGATAAGGCATCAGCCTCCGGAGCTGGGGATTGTGGGTTCGAGTCCCATCTGGGTCGGAAATATCACATCGTTTTGAGCTCAAAGAAGAAAAAAAGCACCGCGAAAATTTGAGGCCAATAACCAACTACCGCCAGAAATAATGTTTAACAACGTCCAAATCTCTCAGCCTCAGAGAAAACCACTAACCTGAAGACCAATTACATGAAATTTAATAAATACTTTAATAACCAGTACCAACTGTACATGATTACTGTGTTTAATACATTAAAATTCAGATCAAAGTGCTTAACTCAAATATTTATAATGTATTTTTTGTGAATCCATTTATTTCTGTAAAGCTGCTTTGTGACAATGTCTATTGTTAAAAGCGCTATACAAATAAAACTGAATTGAATTGAACTGAATTATATAAACAAAATACACATGAAATCCAAGAATATAGCTACTGCTGATTGTAGATAAGTATAATCCAAATAAATCTATAAACAAAAAAAGGTCATATTTAATTCTAAAAAAGTAACACTTAGTAATATATTTCTAACATCACAAGCTACAATTAGTCTTAACATGTGATGGTGTGGTCTGATGATGCAAAGTGTATGTGGATTCATCCTAAAAAATAAAAAAGTTAATAAAAAGAAAACATAAAAACACATGTTTCCTAAGACTATGCTTCCAAGTTTCATTGTTAGTTTTCTTTTGGCTTATTTGCTTATTCATTCATAAGTGGTGTGGATTGTGATGCTGTCTATAAAGCAATTTATATGTGTTTCTTTCTTCTAAAACCTTTTATGAGACAAGAGGAAAGTAAGAGTTATGATATTAATATGCATATTAATAACTACTGATAACACACCCTGATAACACAGTACAATATAAAACAGGAAAAATATGTGTGCTATCTCACCATATACACACACACACACACACACACACACACACACACACACACACACACACACACACACACACATATATGCTGCTGGAAATTGTGATGTATTTATAAAGAATGTTAATAAATGTTTCTATGTTAATGATATTAACATTAAAATAATTAAAGAATTATATTAAACCTGAAGGTAAATCATTACAGATTAGAGAGCAGTAAAGAAACTCTCTGCAGTGTCCAGTAGGGAGCAGTGAATCAACACGGCCAGGTCATTTACACCTCACACACTACTCATATTAAATAATAAAATAAAAAACAGTGTGTCATACCGTATCTTAATCTCTTAATATCTTAATATCCTTTTAAGTTCATTTAATGTAATATGACACGAGCTTCAGTATATTCAAGCTTTGGAAATGCAATTTGTAAAAGGACATTATAGTAATAATAACATCTTAAATATCATCATCATCACTATAATAATAATAATAATAATAATAATAATAATAATAATAATAATAATTGATTCTTTAATACAACACAAAAATAGAAAAAGGAGGATGAAAGAAGAAAAGGAGCAGGAAAGAGAAAGAATAGTAATAATAAAATTGAAGTAATAACTATAACATCAATAAGTAGCCTAATAATAATAATAATAATAATAATAATAATAATAATACTTTTTATTATTGATTTTTTAATATGACACAAATAGAAAATGGAGGATGAAAGAATAAAGAGGAGCAGGAATAAAGAAAAAATAGTAATAATAAAATTGCAGTAATAACTATAACATCAATACGTAGCCTAATAATAATAATAATAATAATAATAATAATAATAATAATAGCATTATTATAAGAGAAATAACAGCAGTGGTAATAACTGTAGTAATATTCAGATAAAAGGAGTGAAACAGGGAGAGAATACGCTAGAGAATTGGGGCTGTTTGAGACTCTCTCTCTCTCTCTCTCTCTCTCTCTCTCTCTGAGTTGATAGAGTAAACCCACACTGGTCAGCTGATCGTCCCTCCATCCCGCCCCTTTACTCTAAGAATTCAGCGTGAGGATAAAAACCCGTCAGCACTCTGAGCTGCAGAGCCTCAATAAGCCTTTCTCTCTATAAGGAAGCTTCATGTTCATCAATAACATGTCCGGCATTTTGCTTCTCCTCTCTGTGGCTCTCGCCTTCTCTGATGCTGAGGAGCATGCTGTTAATGGTAAGGCTGGTAAACATATATTTTATTATTACCTAACTTCATTTTTTTTTTTCATTTTATAATGGAATTAAAGTGCCCATGAAATGGTCAGTGTGATCAGTTTGTAAGGAAAGACAAGCTTGCCTCCTCGTATGTACCTTTCTCCCAGAAATGGAAATTCTGAGAGCGAATCCTGAAGCACCAGGAACAGATTACTGGTAATGACAAACGTAAATACCTGTAATGTCTTATTAATGGGTTATGTCAGGGCTGTATGAAAACAAACGATAAAATAGGTAGATTTAAGAGATGTTATGAATGAAGGAATGTGTTTTAATAGTAGTTTAGAGACCTCTGAAGCTAAAAAGAAATGAAACTGGACAAAGCAGGGTGATTTTTCTTTCCTTAGGGAAATCACCAGCTACGCTCCAAGCCAATTTGGATGTTGCATGTAAGACAGGTTTGGGAAAAAATGTTTATTAATTACTCTTAGATAAAAGAGTCATTCAAAGTTCTTCTTCTTCTGTTTTTTTTTTTTTGAATAGTCGTTAACTTCCTAAAAGAGTTCTACATGGAAACATTTCTCACAGAGAAACTCTTTTAGTTTTAGGCATCTAGGACCGTTTCAGCTTGATACACGAGGAATGTTCTATATTTGACCATTTTTCCATTTTTTTCAAAAGTCTATGATGCAGACAATAATCATTTTAAGTTAGTCGAGTGTCATTCTTATTAGGATTCAAAAATCACCGATCACAAAATATCACAGATGCTTCACACTTGGGGTTTCATCTTTACTCAAAATGTAGTCGATTGTCCAAGACATGTTTCTTCATATGCTTCTTTTTTTATTATTATTCTTATTCTTATTCTGCAGTTGAATCAAATGTGCCTAACAATCGTAACTGAATGTTACAAAAAAGTACTACATTAAAATGAAAGTCCTAAATTTTGATTTATATCAGATTAATGATGTTAATCAGAAAACTATTTGGGCCCAGTTTCCCAAACACACCACGATGCTAAAAAATAATCCTAACCGGTAGAGACAGCATTCAGAGTAATCCTTTCTCTACCATTTAATTATCATCTCTGTGCTACAATGCTTTAGGGAAATTCAGTGTTACACAGCAAAATGACCAGTGTGGCCAAAATAAAATGACTACATTCTCTATTTACTGCATCTGTAAGCATGTGAGATTACCCTGGTGCTCCATTAGCCTTTGCTCCAAGCTCATTTATAATAGAAGACTTCAGTACAAATACAAATTTTACAGTACGATCATAACACATAACAAAAAAAAACCAATCGTATGTAGTTCTTATGCAGTTCTATACCACCTTCCATTACTGGAGTAATGCACTAAAAAGTAAATCTGGTTACCTGCACTTTGCTGAAGGTTGTGTACTATCAAAGAGTGATCAGATCTGCACAACTACGCTGCTATCCCATAATTCAACACTACGCAATTCAACAACAGCTATGTTACACGGTGTGATACTGAAGCACTGTTGAATTCTCTATTCTGATTGGTCAGAAAATGTTGATTAATCTTCGGTAACAGCATCTCTGAAACTAGTTCGAGCTGCAAGAGATTTATATTAATTAAAAAAACTTTTCTATAGCAGCAGCTTTGACAATAGCTTGGCTGCTATTTATTTATTAACGTGCTAGTTCTAATATTTCTCTAATAATTGCTAGTTATGTAGTAAGAACTCACGCTCGAGAATGTATAACAGATATAGCACCACATACTGTACACAGATTATAAAAACTGTGTGTAATGATTGATACGGTAAGGTTTTCTGCGAAGAGGCGTTTATTTAGCAAATTTTTGGAAGGAGTCTCCAGTGTCAGCATTTCGTAACAGTCAAGGATAAAGCTGCAGCTAGGCTTCCTGACATGGAAAAGTCTTCATGACGGCTTCGCGAGTAACATGAGAAGCTGGTTTCTTTGTCAACAGAGAGAAAAAAAAAGAAACGTGAAGGAACGACTGTTTATAGCTGTTATAACGTAAGCAATTTCAGGACCTACCTTGTCTCATGGACATTTCACAAGATTAAACAGAACTATAAACGGATAAAAAATACTATTTAAAAAAAAATTAATTAAAATTGTAATCACTGGCAAAATGCTGTGGTTTAAGAGGAATAAACCACTTTACGACCTGCTGTTATTGGAAAATAATCAACTTCTGGGTGGTGGCAATAACTCTGCTTCATTGCTGATTACTTTCCTGTGACAGCATGCCCCATCATATTTTATAGCTTACTTAACAGCCAGTGCTTGCTAACTGTGGGTCTATTCACAGAGTTGTTTTCCCTGATCGGAGCGCCGCAGATGCAAAGTGGAACGTCTGACTCCTCTAGCAACCAAACCAAAACCGGGGCCAAAGATCCTTCTCTACCAGCCAATGAGCTGCTGGAGCAAGGCAAAAACTCTGCAGACCCGAAGCTGGCGCTGTCCCCGGGGATGTGGCCCAAACACACAGACCCTCTATCCCCTAATCCTCAGCCAGGCACGCACAGCAAGAGCAAGAAAGGCTCGAGAGACGAGCGGCTTCCCATTGACCATAACAATGAGAAACTGCGTAATGATGGGCATCCTAATAAATCCCCTGCTACTGGGGCCGGGGCATCGAACCGCACACAGACACAGAAAGCTACACCCGAAAACCCAATGCAGTCCAATAACCCTCCATCCAGTGAGTCTGAGCTAAATCACAACTCCAGATCACGTACACGTTCACAGCAGTCATCATCTAACACACACAGAGAAAGTGGGAATGGTCGGATGGATCCCGAGGAGAACAGACCAGGCAAATCGGGCCCAAACAACAGCCGCGCTTTCAGCCAGTACAACCGGCGCTCTTCCAGTTTACTCTACCACTTCGACATCCACAAGAAAGGTAAGAGAGGCTTCGTTTCTTTGCTTAGCAAGAAAGCTATCATTTCGAAAGCTGTCATTATATTCTACATTCTCAAGGTTCTTCGTATTCATTATTCACTGCCAGTTTTCACAAGTGTACTTATGTAGATACTGATGTAAATCGGGTTAAATCTACAGATGTGTTCCATATCTGCACTACTACATTTAATTTAACTTACTGCATTTTATATGTTGTGTGTGTACGTGTTGTATCTTGCTACTGACCATGCTGCTGTAGCACAAGAATTTCCCTCATGGGATCAATAAAGTCTATCTATCTATCTATCTATCTATCTATCTATCTATCTATCTATCTATCTATCTATCTATCCATCCATCCATCCATCCATCCATCCATCTCTCTATCTCTCTATCTATCTATCTATCTATCTATCTATCTATCTATCCTGACTCAAATCTGGCAGTTTGTGTTCTTAGACATGGTAATAACCATAAAATTTCAACAACAAAAAAAGGTTGGTGAAAATGTCATTCACAATATTGTTTGACCAATTTCTCCATTACAGGCTTCTATGTAAACTTTCTGGTCTGCAAATTAGCTCCTTCCCCAGCCTCCCCCAGGAACTCAGCTGCTCAGCTCTGCCCTGTTTTGCTAACATCTCTCATGATAACTCACGAGGCATATGTAGTTTTCTGAAAAAGCCTGGAGTCTTTCAGGGTGACAAAAAGTTTTGCCAGTGTTTTCATTGCAGTTGTGATTTCCCATGCAGGAAGCAGAGCATTGGAAAAATGACAAAGAGCTTAAAGCTTAAAGCTGCAGTATGTAACTTTTGGTGCCCTCTCTGGTAGAAATGTGTTATTGCAAGCAACATGTAAATGAACATTTTGTAGATTTGATTGCAAGTAGCAAGTCCAATTGACCCAAAAGCTTTGCGTGGACCAGAGCAAGTAAACATGGCAAAATGTGCAGTACAGAGCCAGGACTGGGAAATGCTGCCTTACAGTTTTCATATCCCGTCATTGGAAGGAAATATGAGTGTGCGTGTTGGAAAGAGGAGAGAGAGAGAAAATCTCTGAGGGTGGATGGTTATTCTAATTACTCTCTCCCTCAAGCCGCAAATTGCTGCTTAGCTCGCACACTTTGAATGCACCCTTTGTGCTGAAGATCTTTGAGCCATAAGATTAGTGGGGAAAAAAAAAAAAGAATCTGAAATATGCCTAAGCGAAATGGGCTACGACGCGGTGATTAAACTACAGATATCAGAAAGATAGCCCTGCACCGTCCCACGCCAGCTGGAATGCGACGCTTTGGCTGGGATAATGGCGCAGCAATGACAGCTTGGGCGTTGGAACGGAGCTCTGTGGTTTTCAGTGGCACTCACGGTCACAGTCAGTTGCGTTCATTGTGTGGCGTCATTTTAAAATATGCCCCTTAATTATCCTCCACTTTAGGATGATTTAGATTGGCTTTTCAGGATGGAGATAAGTCTAAATCTGGACTCAAAAGGATTCTCGAGTCCTTAATTATGTTGTGATTAAGGGCTCGACCTGCCTTAATCTGACTCTGGGGAAATCAGGAAATAGAAGTGCACTCAAAGTGACTGATAGTCTTGTGATGTGATGTACTGTCCCTTCCTGTCCCTTCTTTGAGCTCATCACCTCACCGTCTTTCTCCGCCAGAGTCGGATTTCAGCCACGATGCAGTGTGTCTGAGTGAATGCAGGAAGGACAAGGACGAGACAGAACACTTCTGCTACAGTGAATTCGGTGAGGACAAACACAATCAAAGTGTGCATAATAATAAGAGGTTACAGTCTGTTCTACCTCATGATACAGTGCATGCCTCCTTTGTTGTTTTCCTTCATTCTTTGGGACCAACATGGGGATAACTTTCTGTGTTTACAATGAGGAAAAACTCTTGAATCACTTTTTCTTTAGAAGAATACAAAGCAGAATTACAGGAGGAAAACAAAGTACAGAACTACAAAGAGAAATGAGAGAAATTGAGCATGCCCAGGTTCCCTCAAGCAGTTCATGTTCATGGAAGAAAGACTGCCCTTTGAGTTGCACTAGTTTATTTATGTATCTCCAACCCAGCTCCTGGAAATCTGCTGATCAGCAAAGTTTAGCTTGACCTCCAAAGCTAAAACACCAGACGACATCATCAGGGTCTTTAGGAGGATCTGAATATCAGGGCTTTACAGTTAAAGCAGCTCGAATAAATCAATACATTTCCATTAGTGAGCTCAGTATTAGTGCATTTAAAACCAAAGCCCAATTTCACAAAGAATCAGAAATAACAATTGCAAATTAATTTTAACAGGGCATCTATCATATCAAATAAAAAAAGAGTTCAAAAAGAGTGAATTTAACAAATATCAAAGGTAAAAGTGTCATGAATTAGTGTGCCAAAACAGTAGGTGCTAGAAATGAAGAATATGGCATATTGCACATAAGTATTAAGTCCAGCATTACACTCTTTAGGTCAAATCTACAACCCGTAATGCTTCATTCCTCTGAGGAAATACTTTTTTTCAACAGATTCAATGTTTCATTCCTTTCACCTGAAAAGATTGCAAGTAAAACCCTTTTAGGAAGCTAAGAACCAGGGACAGCTGATATAAAATAGGCTAGCAGGGCTAAGCTGCCAGATAAAAAAAATCAATATAAGGTTACATTTTTGCATTACACATTTGTTAACAAATATCAAATGTATTAAGGTGGATTATTTTGGATTTTTTTTGTGGAACCAAGCACAACAGCACCACCAAAGGTAATAAGGAAAATATACAGAATATGTGATATGAAGAAGTGAGGCTGGGGCTGATTTCTTTCTGGCCCAGACTGTAGATTCACACAGCCTGTCAGTGACAGCCATGTCAGGTGATTACACCGAGTGAAATGCCCCCTAGATTTGATCTGATCTCCAGTTGGGCTAATATTTTCAGCCCACTTTGTTGACACATCCATTCATTAACACAGTCATGGTGTAATGAATGTGAACAAGGTGGATCATGCGCTTTTTTATCACCTAATTGTGTTTGGAGGAGAAACTAAAAGTAAATAGACTAAGCACACATTGTCCAATTAAAGTGCAAATTACACAAAAGGACAGGCGACAATAAAGTGTACGTTTTGTGACACTAAAGCGGGTGTAATTTTTGACTCAGCTCTTTGATCATCAGATTAAATGTGTGGTGAAAAATTGCTTCTTCCAGTTGAGGACTATTGCAAAAATGAAATCTTTTTTGTCTGTTGCTGATCTTGAGATAGTGATTCATGCATTTATCTCCTCCCATTTGGACTGCTGTAATGCACTTTATTTGGGAGTAATTGCAATTGGTCCAGAATGCAGCCGCGAGGCTCCTTACTACCACAAAGAAAAGGGAGCATATTACTCCAGTTTTGGAAAAGCTGCATTGGTTTCCTGTTAAATATCGGATTCAGTATAAGGTGTTGGTGTACATTTTTAAAGCTGTCCATGATATGACCCCAGAATATATTACGGACCTGATTCATATGACCTCTGGTAGACCTCAAAGAACACTTAACTGCTTACTGCTGTTGCCTGACTCGGCCCAAGACTGTGGAATACCCTTCTACCTGACATCAGATCTGCACCCTCAGTTGACATTTTTAAATCTCGCTTGAAAACATATTTGTTTTCTATGGCTTTTAATTGATGATTTTCGGAAGATGTAAATTGTTTTAATTTTTTTCATTAAGGTTATTTTTGTTTTTCTGTTTTTGTTTTAGTATCCTTATATTATTGAGCTGCTGTCCAGTCCTTTGGTCACAAGTGAAGTGACTTTATGGCCAAGTGTGGTGACCCATACTCGGAATTTGTGCTCTGCATTTAACCCATCCNACACACGGAGCAGTGGGCAGCCATTTTAGCTGCGGCGCCCGGGGAGCAGTTGGGGGATCGGTGCCTTGCTCAAGGGCACACCTCAGTCGTGGTATTGAAGGTGGCACACCTACAATCCCTGCTGGACACGAGACTCGAACCCACAACCTTCGGGTTCACCTTCGGGTTACAAGTCCAACTCTTGGACCATTAGGCCACGACTGCTCCATGGTCCGAGAGTCGACTAAAGTAGACTAGACTAAGTAGACTAAAGTGTAAGGTTAGGGGTCTGCATGAGTTACAGTGTTACAGTTTTTCTATTTAGCATGTTCGATATTCAGATGAAACACGACACAAAATCTAGTAGAGCATCATGGACTTGAGACACCGCGTGTGTGTTTGTGTGTGTGTGTGTGTGTGAGCAAGTTTGATTCACATCATTCTTAATATGCCATTAAAGAGACCTCATGATATAATAGATTTTAGATTTTAGTCCTCCCACCTAACACCATGACCAGCTGTCACTGCTAAAAACCCTGTTCTGAGAACCTGTTGAAGAACCCTTTCCTAAGAGTGTAGTCAATAAAATACTGATGTAGTATGTTTTGTGTCCATGGCGCATCTTTTATTTTACCTTGGCGTTACAAGGGTACTAGTGCAAACAAGTAATGGAAGGGTGTATTTTTGTTTCAAAATTAATTTTCAAAAAATCTGTTTTTCTAAGTCATGGTCTTCATTTATTGATGAGTTTGACCTCATCCGATTAAAGTTGCACTCACCTGACAAAAGGAACAACGTTCTTCCATGTGGAACTTAAGTTCTAAACACACCACATTGTGAAGTTGTCTTTCAAATTGGTGGAAAATGAGTTAGAAGTTGGAAATATGAGCATAATCAGAAATTAACAGCTGGTGTTCGCATTCGGAGGTACCCTATCTATTAGTAAAGAGAAAATATTGGGTGTCTTGTAGGGGTGAATGTGCTGACACAAGTTTTGATTGACTTTCTTTTTTCCAGCCGTCAATGGCATTGTTCACGACATTGATATAATTCGTCGAGGCATCAGGCTAGTCACTCTGCTGGTGAGCAACGATGGCTTCTACAAGATGAGCCGCCTGTTCATCACTCAAGACACCTTCTTCTTCAAGGTGAACATCTTGGTCTTGGACACCTACAAGTGTAGGTTTGGAACAGGACTGGAGTTTGAGCCACTCAAGACTACTAACATACTTCACTCGTGCAGACGAATTGGTAATGACATTATCACCTTTAATTAATTTGGCATTATTTACGTCACTACCATCCTTCTTCCTCCTTCTATTGTGACATACAGACAGTTATTTTACCAAACTTGCAAAAATCATGGACATGCTAAAAAAAAAAAGAAGCCTTGTTAGAGGATGTCCCTGTTCACCAGAGGCTTTAGAAGGGTTCTCACATTTGGACATTTCCTTGGACTTCCTTGGATTAAGCCCCCCTCAATACTCAGGGCTCCTGGCAATTTTTTCAGCTTCCTGTATGTACAGCTATGTTTCTCTAACTTGCAGGCTGAAGCCTTGAACTGTGGGCATCTGTGAAGGTTTTCAGTCAACCAGATCATTTGGGAAGCAATAATAAGTCAGCTGGCCTTGTGCTATCTTAAAGACATTTCCTTGGATGAGTGGAAATGTCTTGAGGATTGATACAGAGATCCAGTCTTTGACTGGATCTGTAGGAACATATAGAAACACCAGTCCAGTCCAGGTCTTAATATTTATAATCAGGTTGCACTGATACTTCTGTGTCTGTCCCAGAAAGGATGCATCGCCTTCCACTCCATATACACTTCCTTTTGATTAAAATGTACCTGTTTGTACAATACTAACCCTGCTGAATAATCTAGCTAGTCTGATCAGCTACAAAACAGGCTGAGCTACTCTTTAAAACCTAACTGTTTGTCCATCTTTTCCAGCTAGTAAGTGCTGGTAGAAAGGAAACAGTTCCTGCTTCAATTGCTACACATTATTTTTCAGCAAACAACACAACAGTAAGGTAATTAGAAACATAACAGTAAAAATAACTTACCACGTGGCAAAGATGGTTTAGCAGCTTGACTAGCTGGGCCTGTGTTTTGGCAGCTCGTACCTATCTTTCAAACATCAGATCGTTGGTTACATATCAGTGTGTATCATATTTCCTCCTCTAACCCCATGTTGACATTAGGTAATGAAAAGTGGGCACTACTGTTGTTGCTTATGGGCATTTATTTCAGTCCTGATAAAAAATAGTAGTAGCTACATAGAGCTTCTAAAGCTAACTAATTAGTTAAGCACAAATGAATGCACGGATTGGAGTGAAAATTGTTTTTTGATTGACATTAGTTCTGTTAGCCTTCATACTAGTTTCTTTGGCAGATTAGCAGTTTCCACAGACCCCAACAAACTCTGCTAATTACCTTCCAAGCTTTATTTTGCTTTGTAATATCTCTATACACACTTAGTAAGAGTTCATATATATATATATATATATATATATATATATATATATATATATATATATATATAAACAAACAGTCTGTGTGTGTGTGTGTGTGTGTGTGTGTGTGTGGAAAAAGACACAC
>CM074946.1:26222954-26233922 GCA_037577455.1 Pangasius macronema
CAGGGGTCACCAAGCCTCTCTGCTGTCTTGTTTTGACCCACACTGAACACACCTGATCTGATCAGTGTCTTCTGAAGGACTTTTCAATGTCATGGCACGGCCAGACAGTAGGAAAAGCTATCCCTTAAATTTTGCTCAATGACTTAATAATTAAAATGATCCACAATGTATTAAATAATGGCATGCTGCTATAGGAAAACAATCAGGATGATGTGATGTGGCCCAACATGGTAACTTTCCTATAACAGCACATCCCAAAGTGTTTTATTCTTCTTATACCACAGCAATTTGCCAGATGTTACATTTTTAGTTAATTAAAGAATGACACATCATACATTTTCATAGTTTACAGTATATTTACATTTAATGTTGTGGAATGTCCATTGAAAAGTCAGTTCCAGATCCTGTTATCACTTATGTTATAGCAGCTATAAACAGTTCCTACACTTTATCTTGAAGTTAGTAAGACACTGCAAAATGCAAAGTCCTTCATTTTTAGTCTTTCCGGTGGTTGAAGACTTACAAATCACAAATCCCTGTGAATCCCTGCATTATTGTTAGAGCTGCTGTTATAGGAAATGAATCAACACCTTCTGACCAATTAGATTTATGAATTCAACAGTGCTGTGGTACAGTAGAATTCTTCATTAAAGTCATTTAACTGCACTTTTATACTTAAGAGATATGATTTTATAAGTCAAAAGTAGTGACACAAATATATAGTCCATCATCTAGGCGGTTTTTTTTTTTTAAGTATAGATCATTCGTTTGTATCTCTTAGTGTGAAAACAATAGACAGTTATAAAAAAATAAAATAGTACATAAGTATGCAATCTGAGACATAGTGTAAGGTCACACAGTGTCATAGGTCACACAGTGTAAGATCACATGTTGAAGTTGAAGGTGTGGAAAGGTGAAGATGGTAGATGTATTCAAAGTGACCCAAAAAAATTACTTGGGCTTCGAGAATACTGGTTTAGACTCGCAGAATGATCGACAGGATGCAAGGTCAGTAGAAATGTTAACATTCCTTGCCCATTTTTAGGTACACCTACCACATAGCGAGTGCCGCCCACACCTTCAGAAACTGTAATGCGAGTGAACGCTGAAAACTTGGGTCTTGGGTAAGAGTCATTCGATAAAGAGGACCGGAAAAAAGAGGATATAGTGAGTGTGGAAATTCTGGAGCTAAGATGAACGAAATGGACAGAAAGTTAGCTACGAGGAAGGTGGACCTTCTAACAAACTTCATTTGTTTCATAATTCCATAAAGATCATTTTGCTGGTATACTATTACTCGTTTATCATAGCTCGGTTGTAGCTACGCACAATTTATCAGCCTTCTACACTCCGTCCATTAAAGGAAAAGGACCACAGGCTCTCGATTGGCACAACAGAAACACATTCACCTTATTGTAGGCAGACTGCGAGTTCAAATCCATCTGTGGCTGGGAGTCCAAGAGAGCAAAATTGGCATTACTGTCTCCCATGTCAGAGTAACACTAACCAGTCAGGGCCATCTGTGAACTCATGTATGTGGAAGAGGGTAGATGCCCTGCCCTGTGGTGTAGCATGGTGTAGTATGAGGTGGCTGCCTTCATGTGTTTCAGACGAAGTATGTGTTAGCCTTCACCTTCCCTGGTTGGTAGCTGTCATGTGGTAGGGAGAGCTAGCTAACGGGAGGGAACTGGCATGTCCAAATTGGGAGAAAATTGGATTTAAAAAAAAATGAAATGTTTCCACCACATGCTGACACTGTTGACCAGGCATCATTCAGGTAGAGAACAATCTCAGCAAAGCAGTGACACTGACATTGTAGTAGAAGTGTGTTAGGTGCAGCAGTGTTGTTGTTTTGTTGCAAACATTTAATAGCCACTTTAGCCGCAACACATTGTTGGTCCATATTGACTAAAGCTACTTTCATAGACAAAGTATGTGTCTATGTGTGAATCATTCTCTGACTTTTATCAATTTCTGACCACAGCACTGCTGCTGACCCAGAAGTGACTGTGGGGGGCCCCAGGCTGGAAAATGCAAGGGGTCCTCCTGGCATTTTTTCTCCCTCTTCATTGCCATTATGTTACCCAGATTCCTTCACAAGAATCAGGATAACTGTCTGAAAGTGTTAGCATTATATTCTGCATTCTACATGTAGTGCTAGATCAAGCTTCCCAATTACATAAACCATCATTACATTAGTAGAACTACAATAGAACAATAAAGTGCTGGCTTTTATACTCTGTATATACTTTAAAAGACCAAAGTATCAAGAGAATTTGAGCAAAAATGATGAATTCTATAAGTAAGCTAGCAAAATTATTAATAATCACATGCTCCAAACTGGGCGCCAACTCCTATCTAGCTGCTGAGCGAGCATTACATTACTTTACGACTTACAGTTGTCATCTTTATTTGGATATTAGATTATCTCCAGCACTTACCACAATTCTGCTTCTTCTTCTTCTTCTTGTTTTCATTTTCATTTCTGGCTTCCAGACAGGTAGGTTCTTTCAATTTTGAACAGCGTGACCATTTAAAATAAACTTGTGCAAGTCTCACATGCTAGCGAGATGGGGCCCCATTTTTGGGGGGTTCCTGGTAAAGCATTGTACACTACTCATCAGAGGTTTTGGGGGAGTTGTGCACTTTGAGCTTTTGACATTTTCCTGGACTGGCTTTGTCTCTCCTGTAGCTATAGCTATGCCTATGTTGGCTGGCTATTTCTCAACTCAGCAGTGACATTTAGGCGGTTTAAAAAACCCCCAGTAACATTGCTGCACGCAATACACTCAGACCAGAGCCATTCAGGATCAATGTTACAAACAACACATGAGATTTTCTGTCATTCACGTTTTATTATCTAGGAGGAAATGTTCTATAAAGTACAAAAGATCTCTTAGTTGATGCACTCTATTAAAAACATATCTTTCCTCATTCCTTGTAGCTTTTCTTTGACTTACTATAAAGGAAGCATCCAAGAGATATGATAAATAAACTATACAGTATATTATGATGAGAAAAGACTGGCTTTGTTTGCCTTTTACAAAAACACCTTAGCAACGTTGTCCCTTCATTACGCCCACAATATGCAGCATTTTAATGCATTGGATAATTTCACCAGGACGTAAACGCTCACAGGCTTTGTATTTACTCAAATATCTTCAAATGGCATAAAGAATTCTGACTGGCTATGTAAGGAAACAAATAAAAGTGAGAAATAGGCAGAAGATAAATATCTCGGTGGCTAAAGAATACTAGTTATGTAATTTTAACACATCAGGCAACTAGCTTAAGCTACATTGCTAATTTGCTTCATGAAATGAACAGCTGTTTTTTTTTTTTAAAATCATTAATAAAATGTTTAAACACTACTACACACAAACAAATTAGTCCATTGCTTAATTTCTGAAGTGTCAGTATAACAGTTTTATCTAGCAAAAAAAAAAAAAAAAAAAAAAAAAAAAGGTCACTGGCTATCACATAGCCATCTTTTTTTAATAATCTTTTATGCCTGAGAAGAGGTTTGGGTAAATAAACCTCAAGTGAGTAAGTTAAAATACATGTCAAAGATGTAACAAGTGTTTTTTTTTTTTTTTAATATGAGAGATTTTTAAAAAATACAAACCATAAAATGCCCAAGGTCTTCTAAGTGTTATTAACCTTATATTGCATCTGCAGGTCACATACAACAGCTTGAAGAGATATAAAGAAACAAGTTAGTCCAAAAAAAACAAAAAACAAAAATAAAATAAAGTCTCACGCAGTTTTCCTCAAATGTAGTCGATCAGCCAAGACATGTCTGATATCTGAAATGTGTAGCTGCGCTACAGCTATGAAGCTACTGCTAACAAGTACTGTAAATCTATCCCCTACATACTTACAACAAAACAACATTAAAGTATCTCATTTGTATGATTTGAATCTGATTTCTGTAAAGCTACTTTGCGACAGTGTCTGTTATTAAAAGTGTTATACAAATAAATTGAAGTGAAATTAGTAGTATAGCAGGGACAGCCTGTATTTACATATTTTAAAGGAAAAATCCACCCTGAAAGACTTTATAATCAAAAGATTTATTTTATGACTCAATTCTTAGTTGACTTAACCAGTAGTAAATATAACATTATACACTGCTGAAAATAGTTAGGAGCCAACAGCGTTTGAGGTTGTTTGCGACAGGAATAATGAAAATACACCACCAACTAATAATTTAGCACCAGAATTGCTAAACCTCTCCGACAAAAAACAATTAATTTGATGTGTAACAGGGTGGAGTTTTCTTTTAACTTCAAAAATCAACCCCGTTATCATGTGTATATCTTCAAAATGGCTGCCTCCATCCACCTACAGCTTCTCGCTACATGAAGGTTTGCTCGTGTTTATAGATTAAAGTAAGAGCATCGTACTGTCCACTAAACCACATTACTGAAGAATGTTTCATGGTGTGAGGTTTGTATTTACAGAAAACATTTTGTGTGAGGTAGACTTTGTTGACTTGTCAGCTACGTTAGCCTTGTAGCACTGATTGACTACATTCACGGAAAGGGCTGAAATCATGACGATCTGATTTTCTGCTGAAAATTATTATTATTCCTTTTAAGTAAATTCCAACCGAGTGCCTGTGTGAGGTGTAGGTTATAAAGCTCCACATGTGACCATAAGAAGTGAAAATTAAACAGCAGTAAAACAGTCTCCGTGAGCCACATTCAGACACAATAAGACTCTTAAATGGCGAGGGAGGTATTTATGACATGAACATTGTGTGTCCCAAAAGCTCCTGAGCCATTTCAAGATCTTTACATGAAGGTTAACCATTTATTTGATTTTGAACCGTCTTTCCTTTCACTGGTCAAAATAGCTTCAGTTATAAATGTTAAATGTTTCTGCATTACTTCTCCTCAATGTAAAATGCTTCACTCAAAAAAATAATAAAATTCCTAAAAATAGACCATTTATATATTAAAAAATTATATATATATATATAAACAAGTTTACATATTTTTTTCTGGCCTGTGGTCTGTAATACAGAATTTTTTTCAAATGGCCATAAAGCTCTGGGTTGTTTTCCAGGCTTCAAGTCTCCGAGTCCAGGAGTTTGCTGAGAATGATGGTGATTGTGAATGTCCACCTACTGAGACAGCAATAACAACTACCACTGATCTAAACCACCAATTATTGTGACAGTGGTTAGATGACTACAAAGGTGGGAACAAGTAGACACACAGGTTTAAAAGTTTTGTATAAATTATGCAGGTCACTTAACAGAACAATAGAAATGTTAGAGTAATGCTGGGTTCCATTGTACTCCAAACCTGAGGACTGAACCTTCGTCTCAGAAATAAGTGAGACATTCCACCCCAGTTGAAATGGATCTTGGTCACTGCTGATCTTACAGTCAAAATTGTGTTTTACCAATAATTTTGGTTCCCATTTACAACAACTTTGGGTGATACTTGATAAAAGTATTCCACCTTCCATGAAATGGCCTACTAGTCCTCTCATTATCTTTGTTAGAGAATTGCAAAATGGGGAAAAGGGGGTTGTGCTGTTGAGTAACTAGATTTCTTGAGGCACTTGAAGTGCTACATGCACAGATAAGTTTAACGGGAATTAAATTTTTTCCCCCACACTGCACAAAGTCCCAATACTTTTCCAGTAACCAGTACTAAGGCTTTGGAACGGTTTTGATACCTGCTCAAGGTTGGCACTAACAGGACCTAACAATACTCACTGGGCAGGGCTAGCAACAAAAGGATTAAAGCAACATTGTGCTATTTTCTTACCCAGGACCCACCCGAAATCTGTCTTTTGGGAAGTTTGATTTTGCAAAAAGCGGATCATAAGAGGTGCCATTGAAGGCATGCGTTGTCAACATCCTTACAGTGTAAATATGTTTATACCACAGCCCTGCTGAAATCTCAAATCTGATTGGTCAGAAGGTGTTTATTTAACATTTAGGGAAGGAGTCTCCATTGTCAGCGCTTTGTAACAGTCAGCAAGTTTTCCACCATTGGGAAATCTTTTGGAAAGAGGAGATTGCTTTAATAACAGGAACAAACTTGTTCGCACGGATGCTCTACAATGCTAAATGTTTAAAGTATGATTAATACATTTTAAAAAATTGCAATCGTTGGCAAACTGAAAAAAGAATAAACACTTCAGGATGTGCTGTTAGAGGACCATACCACTCTGCCATTGATTATTTTCCAATAACAGCATGTCTCATGATGCTTAAACACACACACACACACACACACACACACACACACACACACACACACACACACACACACACACAAAAACACCTAGAACCCAAAGTACTGTTGGTTCTTGTTTGGGCTGGTTCTTGTTTTTGAATATGCAGTGAAAAACTTAAAATGTTAAACACATTTTTGGTTACTAAATGCATTACATTTGGTTAATAAAGACCAAAATATGAACTTTTGTGTTTTTGTACAACTGCAGAACCTCTCAAGACCCCTCAACAAGAAGAACTGGAATGCATTTAGAACACATTTCAACTAGAAATAAAAAATACCCCAATTTTGAGTACAATGGAACGCTGCATAACGGCCCACGTTCTGCTTTAGCACACTGTAAAGTGTAAAGGGTCAGTGTGGGTAGTTCAGTACATCCTCAGGCGATGGTCCATCCTCTGCTAGAAAAGACCTTCATCTTTCACATCTGCTTCTGGATCCTGCGGCACTGATCTCTCACTTCCTGTAAGAGCAGGAGCTCCAGCGCAGCGTGTCTCTGGTTCCCACAGGCATGTGGGAAGCAGGAGCTCACCTAGCAGAACCAACTTCCTGGTTACAGAGTTACCAAAGAGCTTATGGGCAATGTAGTTTAGGAAGCTGTAGACTGCAGTCTGTTGTTATGAGACCTACAGAATGCAGAAAGGAGAAATGGGTAGATAACTTATTTATTAAAAACCTTTTTTTTTTTAATTAAAAAGTAAAACAGGATGCCAGTAGGTCATTTTCTTTAGTTTTTTTTTTAATAAAAAGTAAGAAAATAAAAAAAGATAGCAGCCATGCTGGTGTGAGTTCATCTGTTCATTTATAGACAATAATTCATACTGTTGTAACCCACATGAGGATGGCGTTCATCAGAACATGAACCAGATTCGCTACACAGGCAGCATCTGTGACATCCACTCTCCTGTTGAACCAGTCTACAGTTCTGTAATGCTCCTTCACAAAAGGATTTAAATGCATAAAAATATCATATATATATACACATGACTCCAAACTGAGATAAAAGTCTAATACAATTAGCAATGTAACATTCCCAAATATCCACATAAAGCCAGTGATGTTACAGTATGTCCGAGGTGAGCTTGTTTTCTAACCTCATGTGTGAGATTTTAAAATAGCAAAAGCTTATTCAGCAACGTTTCTAAATGAAGTAACTAAATAAAATGGACACGATATTTCCTTTACAGACACATGAAATGCACTGGTTAACTAGCTTGATAAGGTAAATAATTATTTGCAATATTGACACATCACACTAGAAAAAGTAGCTTTTCCCCTGATTGAAGTACAAACACAGTTCCTGCTTTAAACCACTCAACAGTCCAATCTTCCATACAAAAGTTATGTGCTTCCATACAAAAAGTTCATGCTGTTTTCTCTTTGCTTTAAAGAAAAACACAGCGGTGCTCCATGATAGGCTAGTTTACAGTGAGCCGGGCAGCCAGCTCTGAAGACCTATGCCATCATAATCTGTGAATGAGAGAGAGAGAGACAGAGAGAGAGAGAGAGAGAGTGGATGGTGTAAGTGAATGCATGCAGAGCACAAGTGGAGATGATGCTAACAATGATAGCAACAGCATGCAGAATAAGCATTCCTCTGAACAACTACATGCCACCGATTCTGCAGCAAAAGTCACTAAATAATGAGAATGTGTTACAGCAAAATAAAGAAAAACCTTTTAAAATATGTGAATATGTAAAATGGAACTGGAAGCACTTTGCGTGAGAGAGTAAAACAACACCCAGATACAAGATACGGAGATGAAGTAGAAAATAAAACCTGAGGAATGTACATGTGGAGAAAGGGAAGAAGAGGAGAGGAGAGGATAGAACTGGAAAGGAAAGGAAAATGGAGGAGAGGAAAGGAAAGTAAAGAGAAGGGGAGGAGAAGACATGAAAGGGGAGTGGTGAAGGGAGGAAGGGGAGGGGAGAAAAGGGAAGGGGGGGGAAGCAGGAAAGACATGGAAAGGGGAAGGAAGGGAGATGAGAGGAAAGGGGGAGGAAGGAGAGGAAAGGGGGTGGAAGAGGACTAAATTAAAGGCAAGGAATAAGAAAGAAACAGGAGGAAAGGAAAGGAAAGGAGATGACGGGGAAGTGGTGGAGGGAGAAAGGGGAGGTTAGAAAAGATAAGGGGGCAGGAACAACATGAAAAGCAAATCAGAGGAAAGGAAGTTGAAGGGGAGGAAAAGAAAATAAAAGTGGAGGGACGGGAGGCCAGGAAAGATGACAGACTGATGCAGGGAAGGAAGGAATGAGGAAAGGAAGTAAGATAGGAAGGAAGGAAGGAAGGAAGGAAGGAAGGAAAGGAAGAAGGAAGGAAGTAAAGAAGGAAGGGAAGAATGAGGAAAGAAAGTAAGATAGGAAGGAAGGAAGGAAGGAAGGAAAGGAAGTAAAGAAGGAAGGAAAGTAAGATAGGAAGGAAGTAAAGAAGGAAGGAAAGAATGAGGAAAGAAAGTAAGATAGGAAGGAAGGAAGGAAGGAAGGAAAGAGGATTCTTAGAAAAACAGTTTCCATTAAAGGGTTCTCTGGTTTGTCCCTCTGCGAGAACCCTTAATGGTTCCGTTTTAGCCAGGAGTCCAAGCAAAATACCTTTAAAGTCAAGGACGCTGTGCTAAACAAAGAACCTTTGAGCACCAATTTTCTAAGTGCAGAGAGGGTGAGGAATGAAAGAAGAAATGGAGTGCGAGACAGAAAATGTGCATGTAAGCAAAAGAGAAAATTAGAGGGAAGGAAGGCTTGGAAAAGAGACTGTGTTTGTGTTACCTGCTTGCTTTGAAGGCTTTAAGCTTCTGGACGAAGAAGGTCTCGAGCACCTCTGCGCACTGATAGAAGGGCGAGTCGCTGGGGTTGTAGTATCGACAGTTATCGAAGATTTTGGTCATGTCTGCTACGTACTCGGTCAGCTTACTGTAGTGACGCTTCAGCAGGCGCTCCTCCATCGTCGAGAGGTCTGAAACACGGCACGAATATAAAACGCATGGAGTCACCGTGTATTCAGCCTTCTGTCGTGCATACTGTGATCAGTATTAAACTGTGGTGCAAGATAATTTTATTCGGTTATTAGGATTCATATTAAACAAAAGAGTGAGCACTCTGTACTGATGCAGAAATACTGGGGGGCGGGGCTTACTCCATTCCCACGCTGTTAAAACACGTGTGTGCTGGTCTGTCTGACAACCAAGCTCGATCCACACAAATGAGACAATGAAATTCAGGCCTTGTAAAATTTTAGAGGTCAGCTGGGAGTTTTGTGGCGATAAATGAGAAACCAGAGCAAAAAAGGGGAATTTTTAAATCCTGTTTCTACCACAGTAGAAATAAATAATAAAATAATATATATTCTCTATACTTCGTTCAAGGCGTGACCGTGGATTTACGCTGCTCTTTTGAGAAAGAGAAATTCAGAGAGAGAGCAAGAGAGCGAGAGAGAGAGAACCTACAGAGAGGCACATCCAAATAAACAGATCATGTTCACACCTCAAAGAGGCAGACATCTCTGCTTTGTAATTTTCATCTTCTCTCTCTCTGCCTCTGTNTCTCTCTCTCTCTCTCTCTCTCTCTCTCAATTTCTCATCATTTCTTCTCCATCTTTCTTCCTCTTCCTCACTCACATCGCAGGGGATCTTTAAGAACATCAGGATTAAGACACAGAGCTCTGTTGTGTTTCTGAAGACGGAACACATGATGCTCTTCTGCGTGTTGCTGAGTCATTAGGCATCTGTTTGTTGGTCGGTTTGCACTAGGCGAGTTAGCACAGGTCAGTGATCGACACAGATGGCCTGATTTTAACTCATTCAAGATGGAGGCCTTCATCTGTGACTCAAACAAGGGCAATGTTTCCTCCATTATAGCTTTAATAATAATAATAATAATAATAATAATGCTTTCAGAGTTACTGCAGTGGCTTTAATCCCACTGTGAAGGTTTCCTGTATCCAGAAGCAGCCAAAAAAGTAAATTGACACATTATTGTACTTACATCAAATGCAGTCTATTAACCAAAATATTTGGTGTCTGAACTTTGCTTATTTAGTTTGGATAATGGTGCCATTACTGCCATTATGTAAGACAAGCCTTCTAACTCTGTCAAACTGGCTGGGCATCTCCTGAAGTCACCCCACAGATATTTGATTGGATTTAGATCTGGATTCTGGCTGGGCCATTCCAAAAACCTTGATCTTGTTGTTTTGGTGAAGCCATTCCTTTGTTGAACTGGAGGTTTGCTTCGGGTCGTTGTCATGCTGAGAGGTGAAATTCCTCTTCATCTTAAGTGTTTTAGCAGAAGACTTAAGGTTTTGTGCTGAAATTGACTGGAATATGGAGTTATTCATTATTCTCTCCACCCTGATTAAAGCCCCAGTTCCAGCTGAAGAAAAGCAGCCCCAAAGCATGATGCTGACGCCTCCATGGTGTTCCATTGGTGATGTGCTGTTTTTTTTTGTGCCAAACATACCTTTTGGTATTATGGCCACAAAGGTCAACTTTGGTCTCATCAGACCATAGCACATTATTCCACACGGTTTTGAGAGATTGAATGTTTTTTTCTTGGTTAAAAAAATAATAGGGAGATTGTTGTCACATGTAGAGAGCAACCAGGACTTGCCAGAAATTGCTGCATTTCTTTTAATGTTGCTGTAGGCCTCTTGGCAGCTTCTCTGACCAGATTTCTGCTGGTCTTCTCATCAATTTTAGAGCCATGTCCTGTTCTTAAT
>CM074946.1:26239004-26254125 GCA_037577455.1 Pangasius macronema
CTGACCTCCTCTGACAACTGGTCCATCACCATAGCAAACAGGAAGGGGCTCAGAGCCAATCCCTGATGCAGTCCCACTTCCACTTTGACTGTAGCAAGAGGTCTAAAACTGATAAATGCTACAGCTGAAATGTAGATGTTTGCACCTGTGAGATATATTGGTGTGTCAACATCACTTGTGATTACATCATTCTATGAGCTCCTAAATATATACAGATTACGCCTTTATTTTTACAGTGGCTTCCTGTGTGACCCTGGGTTTGAGCTTATAATCGTCTGGTCTGTAGCACACAACTTTGCCCCCGTTATAATGACGTAGTTTATTATGCATTCCAAGAAAAGACAGCAGGTTATAGTGCTACTACGGTGAAACATGTTGACTATTAGGAATATTACCAGGCTGAACACAAATAAATGACATAACATGGCCATCTCAAGGAGAGGAGCAAATACAAAGGAGCACTGTCTGCTTCGCTCCTTTACCAGTGTCGACAGTGACTGATGGTGTAGAGGAGCTTCTCTGGTTTTATCATTAAAAAACAGTTAGTTGTGAAAGAGTTTAAATTAGCCCTGCCATAACACACAAACTACCAGAGCTAGCCTTTAAGCAACAGCTGTTAACTCCTGCTTTATCATTTTTATATTTCTAGAGATCTATTACCTTTTTAGGTCAACTGACCTCTGTTTGAGCTTTGTTTTTGTTTTTTTTGATGCTAAACAATACTGTTATGGAAAATATATTAGCCTACACATTAATAATCATTTTCTCTTAGTCTGAGTGGAGTTTCGGTGTATGTTTCATCTGGGGTCTCTGGTTTCCTCCCACCTTCCATAAATACACCGGTAGGTGAACTGACTATGGTAAATGATCCCTAAGTGTGAATGTGTGGATGGACTGGCATCCCACCTAATGTGCATTACCATATACTTTAATTGAATATAATCATATGGTACCACCTCCAAAATATACTTGTACCTGTACTCCATAAGTTGCAAAATGCTTCAGTAAAAGCATACCAAAGATAGGCACCAACAGACAGAGGGCAGGCTACAGACAGACCACAGACAGACTAGTCCTAGGTGTAGTTTGGGTGTGTGTGGCTCCCTGCTGTGGTCAGGGGTTAAATCTCGTCCTCTATGCAGTCATGCTTCATTCAATGGTGGTGGGGGTGAGACATCTGACACGATGCGGACACAGTGGGTCAGAAATGGGGTAAAATGGAGAAGGATGATACAAAGTTATAGACATGCAAGTGCCAAATGGTATGAAGGGACAGGGAGAGGTCAACGTATTTTCCCAGACCATTTGTTCCACAGATAAACATAAGATATTAGGGCGCTAGTTGGCCGTTGACATCTTTTGAGCCACAGTGACTGGAGGCCAAACTGGTAAACACTCTCCATGCTGAAAACTGAACAGGTGTCAATGGATTTAAAATAAACAGATTTCTAAATAATGCAGATAAAACAAAATGTGCCAGACATCTGCATTAATTAGAAATCTGTTTATTTTAAATCCACTGACACCATATGTATCCAGTATTTTTTTTTTTTTTACTTCCAGTTAAAAGTGACTCACTGATTTAAGTGTGTGTACTTACTTTCCAGCATCCCTTCAAGAATCATTAAGTAAATTAGCTGGTTTATTTTTTCTAGAAACCCTAGCTTCCTACGTAGATTTGGTAGATTAGACTATTTATTTGAGGATGTTCAGTAACTCAGCTGTGTTGGGGGAAAAAAATGACCTGCAAAGTAAATATATGAATGTATAAGGAACTACAGGTCACAGTAGCTACTCAGACAGTAAGTCTGATGATGATTTATACTGGCGAACAAATAATCTGTATGCAGAGACTAAAACCTGCAAATAAAGAATACATCATACAGAAGTCAGAGGGTTAGAAAGGGACCTGTTTCTGCGCAGCAGTGCCGGCGTAAGCCGAGGATAAGTGAGTGTTTCTGTAGTGTGGTGCCAAACTCACCTCTGGTTCTCTTCTCGTTCTGCAGGGGTCATGGCCTTCTTCTGTTTCAGCTGCTCAATCGCTGCGTTCTGCTTCATCACCACCTGCAGAACGCACACACAGTGAACCCTCATGCTCTCACACACATACATGCAGTGCAAGGTAAAACAAACACACAGACACTATCAGATAGGTATATACATATAAACACACCCACCCCGCTGAAACCCAACTCTCTATACACACACAGTAAATCATCTTTATGTACACATATGTGGAAAATTACATATACGTGCATAAATCTCTACCTACACATATAGAGCCAGTGTTAAAGCAGTAAGGGCAGAAAATAAACACAGACGTGTGCCCTCGCTCATGTGAGTCACTGCCACTGTTTGGACGAGAAGCACTCAGTGGTCTGTGTGACGCATCTCGACTGTTGGGATATCCCTCGCCTAAAATGTGCATCTGGGTGAACCTGCTCTGCCACTTCAGCAGGATATGTGCTTTCCTTGGGGTCCTCTTTGACCTGAATCGTATGAACTTGCTCTGGTGCATGTGTAACTCAATAGGCTCTGTGGCGCAGCTTGGCCATGAGGCCCTTTTCTCACATGTGCTGTATATTTGTTTGACCGGGCCCTGCGGTGCAGTTCACCTGTTTTTGGATAAGGTCGCTCTGGCTGATGGCCTGCTGCTGCTGCTCCCTCTTTGCCTCCTGCTGCTGCCGTTTTTTCTGCTGCTGCTGCTCACGGAGCTGCTGGATCCGCTGGAGCTGCTCCTGGACGCTGGCCGTCTGTAACGTCACCACGTTCTGGACCTGTTGGGACTTTACGCCTGCTTGACATGCTGCACCAGCCTGCTGCTGGATCTGTACGGGCAAGTGGAGTTTAACTGTCTGCTCCGGCTGGAACTGTAACCCTGGCACTGCAATGACCTGGGCCCCCTGGTGGAGCTGCACCTGGGGCCTCACCTGCTGCTGTTTTACAGCCATCTGGTTCACTGTAGCTTTGGCCTGTAGAGGGGCAGGAGACTGGATTGGCATTTGGGCCTTGTGGGTCATTGGCGGCGTGCGGGGGGCGAAAGCACCAGCCTGCACCGGCTGAGCAGGGGAGGGAGTGCATGTCTTGAGAGCCGGCTGAGTTTGACCTGGAAGAAAAAAGAGAAAAAGAGAGGATGAGTTTAAACGTATAGATGTTCATTTCACAATTTACTATCAAACAGCAACCTCTAATAAAAATATATTTAAATTTATACTTAATATACTTCTTATAAAAAAATATACTTTGAGAAAGAAGACATTATGATATGTTAAGGATGTATAATTGACACATGTGAGTTGTTTGGCAGAGGCCTGTTTACATGCAACGCAAACAGGGTCACTACAGACACAAAGGTGAACCGTGAAGACAGACAGAGCAGATCTGAACAAAAAGTTGAGCTTGTACTGTGAACAGTCCCCTTGATTTGAGTCAAATCCAAGTCTCCTAACCTCTCAGACATTTTCACAATGTCTAAAAAAAACCTGGAAGAGTCTGCGGGCTCTTTCTCACCTATTAGTCAGTTTGCGTAGTCTGAATTAGAAAGAAATGAATACTCTAATTTGTCCTGTTCAGTTTCACACAATAGTTATTACATCCTGCAATAAACAGCTGAGTTCAATTGAAATGGGTTAAATTTTGCATACGGGAAAGCTTAGGTATAAATCAAAGCCCCTGGTACCTGGTGTGGAAGGTGAAGCAGGAGTGGGCGTGAACAGGAAACGCTGCACCTGGCCGTTAGGTAAGACGGCCTGCATGAGCTGCTGGCCAGCTGCCGGGATGACGGTCACGCCAGGAGGGATGACCTGCAGC
Source organism: Pangasius macronema (assembly GCA_037577455.1). Taxonomy (NCBI): domain Eukaryota; kingdom Metazoa; phylum Chordata; class Actinopteri; order Siluriformes; family Pangasiidae; genus Pangasius; species Pangasius macronema. The sequence goes on from CM074946.1 coordinate 26,242,815, forward strand.
TGACCTGCTGTCTGACCCTGACCCTGCACCATCACAGTTAACCCCTGCGGACAGAAAGACAGAGAGATGTCACAGATTTCCATATTCCACCGAGTGACTGAGAGGGATGTTAACAGTATCAAACACACACACACAGACACCTCAACAACCACAAGCAGGGCACACACAATCACTGTAAGAAATAGTACTAACCGGCTGGCTTTCCACTGCTGCTCCCTGCTGCTTCTGAGACAAAAAAACAAACCGAGGGAAAATTAGACCAGCACTAGATTATAGCCATTTAAGCTTCCATCACACACAGGCTGTGGAAAAGTTTTAGCAAAAGGCACAGGTCGGCCACAAATAAAACATATTGTCATTAGATGACATGCTGAGGGCAGTCTGCGTCCACCGCGGATCGTCCACACCCAGGCGGTGTGGTGGGAAACACCTGTTGGGGAATGTTTCAAACGCGTGTTCCGTGTTTAATTTGAGTCACTTTTTCCCTATCTGACCCGGGACGTGTGTCATGTCGGCTTCTGTTTTCAGACAACGTTCACTTCTGTAACTTCTCCGCTGCTCTTTAAAGGAACGAAAGACTGTCATTTATCCCTTAGGTGCAAAAAACACTAGCTTTCATAAGATGGATTTCAACCAGACAAAAACAAACGTATATAATACTGACTCTGAAATCTGATGCCTGTCGCACCACTTACATATTATACATTTACATTTCACTTTTGTATTAGCGCATGAGGTTCTGTCAGTTTGTAGAGGTTTTATGACGAGATTTTTTGATGCACAGCGTGTGTAACTCTGGAATATGCAGACACACACTCGTCCACTCAGCTGCCATGCTCTTTAACTAAAATTTGAAGTCATGTGGATGCTGCCAAAAAAAAAATTCATATTTTGAGTGAATATTTCCATTTAGTGGATTTGTTTTAATGTAATTAATAATAAAACCAAATGATTCAATTAATCTAATTATTTAATTAATTATGTAATTATTCTGTTTTAATTTAGTTTACACGAATCCTTTTTTATTAGTGTATTGTAATAATGTTGAGAGCACTCTGTTTTGATTTTTGTTTATTTTTATTATTTGGCATCATTTTTATTATTATGGGTCAGTAGTGGCCTAATGGTCTGAGAGTTGGACTTGGAACCTGAAGGTGAACCTGAAGGTCGTGGGTTCGAGTCTCAGGTCCGGCAGGGATTGTACGTGGGGGGAGTGAATGACCAGCGCTCTCTGCCACCCTCAATACCACGACTGAGGTGAGACCCTTNCTCCCCGGGCGCTGCAGCTAAAATGGCTGCCCACTGCTCCGGGTGTGTGTTCACAGTGTGTGTGTGTGTGTGTGTGTGTGTGTGTGTGTTCACGGTGTGTGTGTGTGTTCACGGTGTGTGTGTGTGTGTGTGTGTGTGTGTGTGTGTGTGTTTCACTTGGATGGGTTGAATGCAGAGCACAAATTCCGAGTATGGGTCACCACACTTAGCCACACGTCACTTTCACTTTATTTAATTTTACTTTAGTGTACATTAATGAGTTTTATTAGTTTATTATAATAAGTATAATAATGAGAGCAGTCTGGCTGTACAATTTGACACCTCTGGTAATATCAAACGTCACCCCCACACAGACTGGACACAGGGGACTGACTAAACCCACTCGACCCACTCGACTCGCTCCCATAGTTTGACCGGACCCTGGGGTGCTCTGGGGCTGGCTGCAGTTTGTGTGGTTGCGCTGCGGATCTGTGTGCCACTCGCAGGGCTGCCAGGCTGTCCCTGGATGATCTGGGTCACCACCTTACCACCCTGACCTAGGAGGGAGAGGAACACACACACACACAGTCAGCTTGAAATACAGACAGACAGACAGATCTAACAATTTTAACTGATGTCAGATCAGTGCTATAGACACCTTGCTGCACCACTATCGGTGTTCTGAGGATGGTTTTCCCCAGAGCAGCTCCTTGCTGTGCAGGCGTTCGTAAAACCGTCATCCCCGTCCTTAACTGTCCTCCAGTCGTGATCACCTTAAATAAAAAAAATTACAACTTTAAGGTCGTGTTTTTGTATGTAATTGTGAAGGCTCGTTCTGAATGTGATGAATTACAGGAAAACAAGAAGTCATCGAGCTAATGTTAGTGAGCTGGCCTGCAACCTTAGCAAGCCGCTGTCTTAGGTGTTATGAGATTATTTTTACGCCATTGTGTGTGCACCTGTTGTGTAGCTGTCCCCTGTGCCTTGGCTGCGATGTTGACTGTAGTTGTGTTGGGCTGCAGTGTGGTGATGGTTTGCTGGTTGCCTGTCGTACCAGATGGAATGATGCCCACGACCTTCTGCTGTACACCTGAAAAACAGACATGGAGACACTATTAAAGGTGTTTCTCAGCCCTCACCCAGCAGACTGGCTATACTGTATATTCCCGTTTTATATTCAGCTTGTAACAGTTTCCAGAACTATCAGTTAAATCTGGAAAATACAAGTGTGTGAATTTTCAATATAAATTAACAGCTGTTTTTAAATGTTCTAATATGGATGGAAACACCTCCTGGAAAGTTACACTTTCAGGCCCTTCTCCTATTACAACTGTGATTGGACAGTGATTGCATTTCAGTGTGTTACTACTGCAACAAACTGACAAAAATAAACGCAATACAATGGGTAATTACATTCAATTCTGTCACAAAGCCAGCGTTTTGTATTCTTAAAGGTGTAAGCATTTTGTATTTTAGTGTGTAACATTCATACAAAGTGAATGGCTGTATGATCACAGGGCAGAGCAACACACTCAGAGGAACGTGCTATCCGCCCTCTTCCGCATACATGGGCTCACAGACACCCACAACTGGCTAGCGTCACTGTGATTGACAAGCGGAAGAGAGTACGCCACCCCTTCCACCCAGAGTTTTTTTCCTAAAAGCGTGCATGGCAACCACTGTTTTGGTTTGTGGGAGTGTCCTGTCATACTTTTAAGAGTTCCAATAAGAGACAGTATTAGCTAAAACATTCTTTTGTAAATTTCATACACAACCTTGATTGTTTTGCACTGAATGTAAACCTTGGAAAATACAAGACAGCAGCTTTTCTTCCATTTCTAAAGTGCCAAACGTGGTTAAATGGGAGCTACACATGAGCAGGAACTTAAGGGGTGAAGCTTTTGGGGAGAACGGACAACCCATGCTGTAGGAATTCACTGGAGCCAATTATTGCTTGACCGCAACATAATTTGCACAGATTTAAGAAAATGTCAAATAAGGTCACTTAATTTAATTAAAATGGCACTGTCTCCATCTTGCTTGCTGCTGTCGGCAGAACTACAGCTCAGTGTTGCGCACTCACACAGCACGTGAATGGCTGCTTGTCGCTTGCTAGTTTAAAAACGCAGAATAAAGCAGTTTAGGTCCAAAGAAGTATGTTCAAACTCTCTAATTTTATTTGACTTTTGAAGACTTTTGATTCTTGAGATACACCCATAAAAAATTCCCTCAACAAGCTCCAGTGTATCCTGGTTTATCCCAATCCCAAGACCACCCACATACAAAAGAAGCTGCATTACAGGAATCTCATGGTGACACGCTGCCAGCGGAGGATAGGTGATCTGTACCCACACTGTTAGCGCTCAACATCGTCGGCAATGGGCAAAACATGCCCTGACCCAGTCGTGCGCATTCCTAACGGACTCCTGGGACTCGAACCTGAATCTCGGCCACCTCTGTACCCCAAAGCAGTGCTTTAACTGGCCAATTCACTCGACAGAGCTCTGAAAGCTCTGAACCTACACCATGACTCAATGGATTACTTGTTCGACGGCTCTCTTTTAACGCGCATTGATGGTTGCCACGATAAACAGCGCCAGAGCAGGTAAACAGGCGCCTTCAAAGGGCAAATGAGATCTGAGGCGGGGTGGGGGAACAACAGAGAAATTTATGAATGATGCATTAATGCCTTCAATCCATCTTGTTTTCCTGAACACACAACAGAAGTGTTTCACCTCATGCCTTATGTTTTCTTGACAAAACAAACAAAAGTACTAAAAAAAACTACTTAAAAAAAAACTCCAGCTGTATCCTTTCATCGCCTCTTCTTCGGTAGTTTAAGCGCAACCACAAGTCATCGACTGAGAACCTTGAAAATGCCCCATTTCAGAGAGCTGAAGGTGGCTGTGGGGTGGGGTTTGCCTCCATCCTGACATCAATCAGCTGCCCTGTGGATGGATGGTGGCTTGGAAGAGGAGGTAAGTGACACGCTTCTCTGACACGGAAAGAGCAGACGGAAACTCTCTATGCGGCCTGGGCTACCTGCACCAGACTCCTCGGCCCGGGGGAAACTCGTTTTCATGCTGACTTCCTCCGCTGTCTCCAGAACAAACAGCACTACCTGAAACGACCGGACTGGAAAAACACACCTCTGTGTGTTACAAGCCTGGGCTCTCTCTCTCTCTGCGTCATGCACACTAACACAGCCTCTCTCTCACACACACACACACACACACACACGCGCACACACGCACACACGCACACACGCACACAAAGAAAACACGCCAAGCAGGAGCCGAATTTATCGAGCAATTAAGAAATTCCACTCTTAAAACAGAGAGAGGTCTTTAACAGTGGACAGTCATGTTGTGTGATGTAGTGTGTGTGAGTTAATTATTAGCTTTTTTTTTCTTCATTTTTTTCCATAAATAGAGAAAAGTTAGTAATTTGAGACACTAATAATTATCACAAAGGGGGGAAAAAAACCCTCACAGTTTATGAATCCCTGTATGAAGCTATAATACACGACTTGGTTTTTTGAATCTTTCTTAATTTAAAGCAGAAGAAATCACAGTTTGTGTTTGTGAATGCTTTTTCTTTAACATGTTAACATTACCATCAGGCATGGTGATCATGCTGAGGTTTAACACACACACTGCTTCATGGACTACACATGTGTGTGTGTGTGTGTGTGTAACATTAGTTAAACACCACACTGATATTCATGTGATATTCAGTATCAGTGTAATATGTGAAAAAAACTAAACTGGAAAAAAAACAGCTTTTATTTATGGTTGTGTTGTTCATCATTGTCTAAAACCTGCGACATTCCTCCCCTCAATCCTTTCTTTTTTTCTGTTTTTCCTGTAATTGTTTCTTTTATCCTAAATCCCTTCTTTCCTTTTTTATTTCCTGAATCCTTTATTTTTTTTCTCTGTTTCCCAAAAAAAAAAATTTCTTTCCTTTTTTTTTTTATTTTCCTTTTTGTTTTTTTTGTTCTTTTTCTTTTTGTTTTTTTCCCCTTCCTTTCTTGCTTGCTTTTCTCCTGGCCTTGCTTTCTTTTTTCTTTCAGCCTTTTTCTTTCTTCCTTTTCCTCTTGCTCTCATTCTTTTTTCTCTTTCTCCTGCTCTCATTCTCTCACATTTCTTTCTTTCTATCTTTCGTCCTTCCATTCCCATTTACTTTCATCCTGTTTCTCTTGCTTTCATTATTTTCCCTTTCTTTCTTTTACTCTCATTTTCGCCTACGTTCTCTCACTTTTTCTCCCTCTTTTTCTCACTTTTTCTTTCCATTCTCTCTCTCTCTCAATTTCTTTATCGCATTTCTTTCTTTCTCGCCTCCATTCTCACTTTCTTTCTTCTTTTTCTCTTGCTCTCTCAATTTCAACCTTTCTTTCTTTCCTTCTCACATTTTCTTCCCATTTCTCTTGCTCTCTTTCCTTTTTTTCCCTTTCTGTCTTTCTTTTGCTCCCACTCACTTTCTCTCATTCTTCCTCTCTCATTTTCCTTTCTTTCACATTTCTTCCTTGCTTCCTTTCTTTTTTTTCTCCCTTCTGTCTTTTCAAAAAAAAAAACAAAAGCATTTCTAATTTTTTCCCCCCAAAGTTCACATTTTATATATAGAAAAGAGAAACAGAAAAGGGTAAAAGAAAGAGAAACATTACAGCAATAACCAATTAGCAAGTTGTTCTTTACATCATCATCACAATAAGACGATGGATTTTCAGCCCTCGCGTACTGGGACACTGTCACTAAACCCGCTCTCCCTTTATCATTTATAATATGGTGATTGTATTTCTATAAATTGTGATAGAAAACTGAATTGTTCATCAGGGATCTAAACAAAAGCCATCTCCAGGACATCTGTAAAGCTGCTTTGTTGCAGCGTCTATTGTTAAACGCGCTATTACAAATCAAATTTACCTGAATGAACTAGACTTGGCTTCAGATCTGGGTTTCTTCACACTATGCTGTGTGTGTCGTGCAGTTCGGGATACGTAAACATTGCCAGGGTATAGGTGTTACACACACGACGCCTGGTGCAGGATGGGACGTTTGTTGTAGTGTAAAAGGCTATATAAACATCCTCTGCTCCATAGTGTGAAGTGTCAGTAAGCACACAACCAGGTGCTGTAATGGCCTGGAAAAACGGCAACCCCAAACAGCCGTCAATATTTACCGTCCCACCTCATGTAACCAAGCAGCAGTGGCGTGCGTCGCTCTCTCCGAGACCATACGCTCACGGCTGAATAGGTCACCAAAACATTCTTATTAGGATGAGTTTGGTCAGTTTCTTACTGCTGAGAGGACGTAAACAAGTCGCTGCTTTGCTCGGATGCTAAGTGCAGTGACTAATGGCCTTCGTCATGGGTGGGGGACGGTGGTGTAGTGGTGTAGTTTACACACAGCAGTGGAGTTCAGTGCCTAGCAGCGCCCAGACACGGACACATGCTCACAATCGTGAGTGTGTATACAGTTTAGAAGCATTAGTGTTGTTTTAAATAAATAAAATACATTTTCTCCAGCACCTACTGGTGAGACAGGATAAATTTAACCCCTACTTAGATGTTAACCCTCTCTACTTCTTAACAAAGAAAACTGCACCATATCAACAATTATACGCTTTTAAACACACAGTCCACCATACAAGTCCCTGTCAATTAGCCGTTACTATAGAAACGATCACGTATTAGAAAGAGCACATTAAAATAAACCTGTGACTAGCTGGCACTACTGACAGAGCTGCTGTTATAGAAAATTAATCAACACCTTCTGACCAATCAGAATTGAGAACAGTGCTGTGGGATACAGATATGTATTATCATAAATAAAGCTATCTACAACACCTTTGTATTTAGCCTTTTTTTTGCCACAGTGCACTAGAAGTGGTTGTGACGCCATGTTTACACGAAATTCTGTTTAAAAAAAAAAAAAAAAAAAAAAAAAAAAAAAAAAAATTCAAAGGGGAATGAAATACTTCTTTCTGTTTTTCCTAAATACTTTCTCTTTCTCTATTTCTTTTTTCTCTCTGCCCTTCCTTTTCTTTCCTTTTGCTTTTCGCCTGCTCTTGCATTCTTTTATCTTTTCTTTCTCTCCGTCTTTCTTCCTTTTCCTCTTGCCCTCTCATTCTTTTCCCTCTTTATTTCTTTCATTCTCATTTCCTTTCTTCCCTTTCATCTTGCTCTCACTCTTTCTCAAGTTTCTTTCTTTCTTTCTCGCATTCTCTCTTACTTTTGTCCAGTTTCTCTTGCTCTTTCAGTCTTTTTTCCCCGTTTCTTTCTTTTTCTCGATTTCTTTCACTCTCTTGTACTTTCTCTCTCACTTTCTTTTTTCACCCTTTCTCTTACATTTTCTCTCTCTCCCTTTCTTTTTCATGTTTCTTTCTTTGTTTTTTTCCCCTCTCGTACTCATTTTCAACCTTTCTTTCGTTCTCTTGGTCTCTCACATTTCTTTTTCCTCCATTCTCACTTTTTTTCTTCTTATTTCTCCTGCTCTCATTCTTTTTTTTCCCCCTCATTCTTACTCTTGATCTCACTTACACTGATGGGAAAAACATATAACAGACAGCCTGCGCTTCAGTCAGTCATGGTAGGAGAAACTAATTGTGGTTGTCAGTTCACATACACAAGGCTGTACAATGCTGAGAATCTCTACAAGAGCCTCAGTCTGGGTTGGTAAACAGTCAGTGTGTGGACGTGTCCGAGTTGCCTGCACCATGACAAAACATACTGTACATCTATCGGTGATGGTCAGTAACTCTGAGATACGGTAAGTAACCACGGATACTAGTTGATAGCCATGATCAGAAATATGCAACTGCCTGTATTCATCAATAACACTCAATACATATTAATAATGAGTAGCAGCTGTGAGTAACTTTCAGACACAATGTAAAGGTGACTGTGTGTCAGTAACAGTCAGTAGCCCTGAGTAACAATTAGACACTGAAAGTATCGGTTTGTCAATGACCGCTGATAGGCACGAGCAACAGTTCAGTAGGCACAAGTAAGGAGGGCTGAAACTCGAAAGGGTTAACGATGAGTGACAGTCAGTAGCCATTACTAATGGTCAGTAGCTGTATGGAGCCATTAATAGCCTGTAATTAATCATCAGTAAAGACCTGTGTCTTCGTAATAAAGTCAATAAATCTGAGTAATAATCAGAAGACATCAGAAGAGGCAGCTGGCGTCAGTAACTCTCGAACAGTCCATAGCCCTGTGTAACAGTCAGCAGCTTTCAATGACAGTTCATAACCTTGCATACCAGTCAGGAGCGGTNCTTTCATTTGCAGTATATATTCTTGTTTAATGGCCAGTAGCTTTCAATAACAGCTCATAGCCTTGTGTAACAGACAGCAGAATTCATTTACAGCCCATATTCTTGTTGAAGTCAGTAGCTTTCAATAATAGCCCACAGCCTTGTGTAACAGTCAGTAACTCTGGAACAGTCCATAGCCCTGTGTCGCATTCAGGAGCTTTCAATGACAGTTCATAACCTTGCATACCAGTCAGGAGCAGTCAGTAATTGTCCACAGCCTTGTGTAACTGTCAGTAGCTTTCACTGACAGTATATATTCTTGTTTAACAGTCAGTAAGTTGCAATAACAGTCAGTAGCCTTATGTAACAGTCAGTAACTTTGAATAACAGTTCATAGCCTTTTATAACAGTCAGTAGTATTTATTTACAGTCCATATTCTTCTTTATGTCAGTAGATTTCAAAAACAGCCCACTGCACTGTGTAACAGTCAGTAGCTTTCAATAGCAGCCCATAGCCTTGTGTGACAATCGGTAACTCTGGAACAGTTCATAGCCTTGTGTAACCATCAGTAACTTTCAGTAACAGCCCATAGCCTTGTGTAACAGTCAGTAACTCTGGAACAGTCCATATCGTTGTGTAACAGTCAGTAGCTTTCAATTAAGGTCTGTAGTCTTTTGTTATAGTCATTCATAGTCTTATGTACAGTCAGTAGCTCTGAAAAATAGTCCATATTCTTGTTTAGCAGTAAGTAACTTTCAATTACAGTCTGTAGCCTTGTGTAACAGTCAGTAGCTTTCAAGAACACTTCACAGTCTTGTGTAAAGGTCAGGAGCCCTAAAGAACAGCAAGAATTAATGAATAATGGTCTGTAGTCCTAAAAATTAATAACGGTGAGTAGCTATAAATAAAAATGAGTAGTTCTCAGTTAGAGCATCAGTACTCTTGAGTACTAGCCACCAGTAATTGTCAGTAGGTGCCAGTAACAGGCAGCAGCAGTACCTCCTTGCATGTTGGGCACACTGAGTGTGACGATCTTGCTGTTGGCGGGAAGTGGGATGACTTTGCCAGTTACAGACACGGGACTGCCTGAGATCTGGAAGGTCTGCCCCGTCGTCGTGGAAACGGTGGTAACAGTGCTGCTGGACACTGTCATATTAAGAAATATAATTTACTTAAAAAATAGTGGTGAGAAATCAGTGAGGTGGGGGAAACTGTAAATGAAGTACTGAGGAGATCTGATGGAGTACGGGGGAGTAGAAGAAAGAGGCCCCTATTCGATCAACCACCCACAATGTGTGTACAAACTAGTGTAAAATTTATTACTGTAAATTAAAATTTATGATGGGGAAGTGTTTCTGACTGCTCTGCATAATGGAATGATTGAATAAGGCCCTGCAGTTCCATGAGCAACAGAACAAGATGCCACTGACGCCACACATGCTCTACAGTCATCACAACATAGGACAAGAAAAGGCAACAGTCAGTCAACGGTCAGCCAGCATTAGCATGCGGTGCATCATCTCATGCAAGCCATGTCGTAAAACGTTCCACTCATTCAATGACAACAAACTGCTGCATATGGCTGGAGGGTTAAGCAGGCATGGCTGTGCTTTGGAGTATCTAGCCACAATGGTTTAGGAACGCAAAATCAAGGGGTTATGGAAATAAACAGGGATCTAAAATGAAAATGGAAATGACCACATTCTGACATTTAAATGTCACAGAAAAGTCACAATATGGTGAATGATGCATCTCCGCTTTATGCATACTATGCTGAAATAGGGAGGTTTATAATAGCAATGAGTAAGACCTGGCAGTTATGTTATAAGAAGGAAGATGATGCTCCTTACCTTGACCTTGGACCCAGGTAGCAAATGTTTGCTGGAAGTTTTTATTTTGCTGGAATGTGACCGGCGTGCCCATCTTGGTGGCCAGAACCACTTTGGTTCCAGGTGTGACCTGGCTGGTGAGGGACGCTGCTGTTGTTTTGGGAGTGCTGGGGGTGGCAGGGCTGGCCGAAGGAGTGGAGGCTGCAGCAGCTTGCTGCTTTTGTTCCTGACGTTTCTAGAATGAGAGAGGGTAATGGTTCAAATTAATGTTGGACCAGGCAGCTATGAGTAATAAGGCTTTACCACTGGTAAGGCATGGCTCTGCAAACTACCCATCATCCCCAGAAACCTTCAGGAAAACACTAGTAGTGACTGTCTAGCAAAGTTTCTTACTCTCGTCAATAGTCCTTCGCATGGGGGATTTAAGATGCAACATCTTAGATTAGTTTTTACTTATTTACCAAGAGTAATGTTGTTTTATTGCCATTTAGCCTGATCTTAATCTTGAGTTTTCAAATCCCAAATGGTTTCCTATTCACATAGGATTTAACATCATGGATAACACTGAATCCCATCAAGAATGGCAGTTCATCAGCTGAAACTTAATCCCAGCAAAAGTGAACTGCTTTTCATCCCAGGAGATGCATCCCCACGTAAACATCTTGTGATCTCCTTGGAAAATGCTCAGATCTGGACGATCAACTTATCTTCTCCTCTCACTGCTAAACTGACATGTTCATGCTGACTTCTCTTTATAACATCAGAAGGATTCATTCACTTCTATCCAGAGGCCACTCAGGTGTTAGTTCAGTCCCTTGTCCTTTACAGAGTGAGCTACTGCAACTCTCTGCTGGCAGGTCTGCCTCTGCATGCCATTTGACCTCTGCAACTGATCCAGAATGCAGCTGCATGACTTGTTTTCAACCTTCCAAAGTTCTTCCACACCATCTCATTGCAACACATTTAAATCACTGATG
>CM074946.1:26258989-26270472 GCA_037577455.1 Pangasius macronema
CTCTGCTACCTCTAGCTCTGACTCCTGTCTCTTCCTCAGTGCCACTGTCTCTAAACCATACAGCATGGCCGCTCTCATCACTGTCTTGTACACCTTCCCCTTGATTCTCGCTGATATTTTACCATCACACAGAACTCCCGACACCTTTTTCCACCCATTCCAACCTGCCTGCACTCGCTCCTTTACCTCTTTCTCACACTCACCATTACACTGGTTTGATAAATGTAATGTGCAAATATCTATAAATCTGAGCCAGAGATTTTCACTTCTACGTTTTGGGGCATTTTTGCTTAAATATCACCCATGTGCAAGACAGATTATGGGCATACACAGTAAAATATAGCATGAATATTGTATTTTGTAGTGTTTTTATCTATAAACATGACTGTGCTGTACTTATTTTTACTTTAAATAGCTGTTCTGCACAACGCCAGTGTCTGTTGTAAAGGCCACTTTGATTAACATGGCACCATGTTGGATGTGGTGCCGCTAGAATTAACAATATTATTAGTTAACGCATAAAAATATTAATTATTTAATATGGAACAAAAAGGGAAAACATCCATTTGGCTACTTGTCACAGAGATTAGCAATAAAGTGAATTGTTGCTATTAACTTTACCCACACACACTCTCAGGAAAGTACACTGCCCTAACCTATCGTCCAAGGACATGCCAACTCACCTCCAGGTGATGCCGAATGTGGGTCTGGGAGATGGGTATGGCCAGATGTCTGGGGCTGGTTTGGCAGTGTAGCTAAAAACAGACACTTCCCTAAAGCCACCCTTGCGTGCCAGCTTCTTGAGCTCTTCACTGGGAAGAATGAAGATGCTCTTCTTGCAGCTCTTGGTGGAAAACTTGCGGTAAGTTGGAAGGGCTGTTTCAGATCGCACCTTCTTGGTGCGAGAAAAGCGAATGAGCTGCACCCGTTCCCGTGTGGACTGCACCCGCGTTACTGCCTTGGAGACTACTGGGGATGAGCCTTCCGTTGATGAAGGTGCCATGGTGGCTTTTGTTTCCTGCGTCACTGTGGTTTTGGTTGTGGTAGTTAGGGTGGGAACGGTGCTGCTCTCGGTCACTGTACCACTGCTAATCGTCTGAGACTCGGTGGTGGACGTTATGGTGGTAGCAACTTGCGTGACCACCGTTGTTGTGTGAGAACCCTTGCAGAGGTTGCTCTCTACAAAATCATTGCTGAGGCTTGATTCCTCCGCTGAGAGCACCGGAGAGGGAACAATTGTCCTCTGAGACACTTTGTCATCCCCTTCCAACCTGGCTTCCATGCTGTTGTGCTCTTTGCTATCCAACGCAGGCTCTGACTTGGGGATGGTTGGAGAGGATAGTGCCAGATCCTCGACAGTGACGCCAAGACGGGGCACCTTCTGTGGGGGGATGTACTCTGGGTTTCCCCCTGCTGTGTCTGTGCTGCTGATTCTCCCGAGATCCCCACCCAGAACACTACTTCCATTCACTAAAGGTTTCAGGGGATCCTTGAGCGACAGAGCCTTCTTATCGTCCTCTGTCCTCCTGTCATTCACCTTGTTCACCACACTATTGTTCAGACTGTCCTCGGTACCTGGCTCCTTATCCCGTCCGTTCATTTGCAAGAAAAGAGGACTATGTCCTTTGCTCTCCGGGTCCCTGTACCCATCCCCATTCTCTCCTAATGATGCCACATTATTCACCTGTGCTGGTGTACTTACGCTTGTTTGCTGGTTCACTGTGCCAATTAATTTTTGCTCACTGCTGCCTCCAGTGGATGGGAGAACAGCACCGCTTTCACTCTGGCTTGTGTTATCCATATTAACACATTGCTTATGAGTGTCCCCTGAAAAAACTGGCATAGTCTTTTGAATACCAGACTGAGACAGGCTCAGACTGGGTGTGGTACTGCCTCCACCAGGCTCTACTTGCCCTACACACTCACTTGTTGACCCATTTGTCCGGGCTTCCTGGCTAAAAGAATGTTCCAAAGATAAAACGGGCTCTTTGGTTGACTCTTGTGTGTCTGTAATCCCCTTCTTGACCTCTGATTTAACCTCGGGCTGTATGCACGCTACCGCTCCATGTGGCTCCATTTTAAACTTGAGCCTCTGGATCACAACCTTAGGATTGGCACAAATAGCTGACTTCTTCTGTCTTTCCTCGATGGCCTGTTGCTTGACCCGGTGCTCAAGCAGCTCATCCAGTTTGGCAGGATTGACCTTCTTCTTGTAAGCTGTGCGGAGCAGAAAGCCCTCACTCACATTGACAACATCATAGAAGAAAGGTTTGGGTCCTTCCTTTTCCTGCTTAACAGTGGCATCATCTGAACCTGCAGGGTCTCTGCCGGCAGCAAACACTACAGGAGTGTGAAAAAATATCATTTCCACTTGATTAATAATAAATTGAATATCAAACTGAACTTAAATTTAATAAACTTAATAAAATAAACACCTGAAGTAAAGGCTATTTAAAATACAATAAAGTCGGTTTTGCTTTAGAGTGGCTTGCATCACACGTATCCATATTAACTATGTAAAATTAACTAATATACAGTATGTAAAAATCAATATATAAAGCTGACACCTTTTCCATCATCCAGCTGAGTGCCAGGTGCTTTCTCATCAATGTCCACCTCTTCTTCTTTCATTTGATCTGTCTTTCTTTTATCCTCCTCCTCTGCTCTGCTGCTCTCAGACATTTCAAGACTTTTTGTGATATTAGAGTCTCCAGGATTTTTGACGCTCTTGCCAGCTTATAACAAAGTGGAGAGAAAAAAAAAAGCAAATTTTATTTTTAATAATTTATAATATTATAATAAATTAATCTCTCATCTGACCAGCGTGTAAAAAAACAAAAATAAAGAAAAGAATCAATTAAAGGGTAATTAACTAAAAGTAAACAGTACAAGTGAAACCAAATACTTAATTCAGGCAGCCAAGACAAATAAATCGGAAAAAACAGACTGTACTAGTCATCAAATAATGCCATAACTACCCTCTATCTCTTGCCGGTAGTTGGCGTTGGTGTTCCCGGGAAGTCTTGGGACAAATCGATGGACGCGGGTCTTACTGATCCAGCACCAGCCCCCATAACCAGTCACCCTGTACTCCTCTCCTTTCTGTTTCCAAACCTTTATGCCAAACAAAGACATAAAACACAATTATATAATACCATGACTGTGTTAGATTTTTAGGTTGATTACTTGCTGTTTCCCCTGGTATAGTCGAAATGCACAAGCAAAGCAATTAAATATTAAAAAACTGCACATAAAGTAAAGTAAAATTAATTAAATAATAAATGACATGGAGCTGTCAAAATTACACACACCAAAAGCGAACAGAAGCATCAACTGACTTGCTCATGCCCAATTTAACTGATTTTGAAATGCAAAAATACACATAATGCATTAAATACACCTTGTTAGCCGCTAGCTGACTATTACTGGTGGGCGAGATGACCCAAAAAAAAAGAAATAAAACATTATATCACGATTCTCACGATATGCAACATGATGTATAGGTTTGCTCACAAACTCAGCAATACATTTTATCCTACATAAAAAAAAAAATGTTACATGATTTATACAATGTCTAAAACATGATAATTTTCCATTTTTTTTTATATTTTTAAAAGTATGACTTATACATAAATGAAAAATAACACTGAAAAGGAGAAAAAAAAATAAAAATACAAAAACTGTAAAGTTTAGACTTCTAGTCAGTTTGCAATCAAGTTTGTACATTTTATATAATTTACTTCTGAAAAGCATTCTGTGACACAATTTATTACGATATCAATATTTTATTAGTATAAGGGGTAACTATAATGAGTTTCTCGCTCATCTACTGGGTGATGATACAAATTCCACAACAATAATAATTCAGTTCACTAGCTTCCCACCAAAACTCCATCACGTCTGAATCCATACTCTTTTATTATATAAGACTCTGTTTGGTTCTACTCTCATTAGAGGATTTTCAGGGCGACTCACTGTACCTCAGTAACATAATATTATACAGTATTGATTTTGTCCCTTGACTCAATAATCATGTTTTTCTTGTTCACCAAAAAAATTCGGAAAAATTCGAAAACAGAGTGTGGACCATTTTGTAAAAACAAACAAACAAAAAAAAACAAATCCAAGTACGCAAATACACTCATTTCACTAAGTCAACTGTGTTTAAAAAAAATAAAAAATAAAAATTATATCTGTAGTGTACATGTATAAGCGAATGTACATTAGCTCATTCAAATCTTCACCTGATGTTTAATACGGAAGGTGTATTTGACCCAAGTGGCCTGCTGCATGGTCTCCTCTTCCTCCTGCTTCTTCTCTCTTTTCCTCACCTTCTCCTTGTCCTCCCGCTCAAGAGACGTCATACGGTGCATCCTGCACCCCCCACACACACACACACACACACACACACACACACACAGAGTCTGGCATCAAAACAGGGCTCTGCAAACCAGCCACATACACAAACACATTCAAATGCACTCAGCCCACCAGCCCACTTTCTCTCACTAACACACACACCCTCACAGTTTGATGAAAGAGCCACTAGAGTGACTCCTGGGTTTTCTCTGGAACACGGCCAGTCCCAACACTACTTTAAAGAGCTCATGGTGGGTCTGCGGAGGAAAACACACGGCTCGTGTAGCCGTTAACCCTGGGGCCAAAGGATCAGGGCCGGAAATGTGTGCACTGTGAGCCTGGCTTTAAGTGGGCTGTGCCCGGGAACAAGCACTCTGTGCAAATATTGGTTTACAACACAAACTGCACCTTTGATGCTCGGCAAACATCCTTGCGTGGATCGCATGCGGCACGGGTGACTTTGAGGAGGAATTCCAGCAAAACGTGATTAAACAGGATTCTGCTTCGTTTGATTTAAAGCAGCCGGAGAAGGCAAATAAGAGAAACCCATACACACTTGAGACACCTAACAAGTCTTACTATGTTGGCTTTAAATGTGAATCATGACCAGCTAGACTGACACACGGTTGATCTTGAATTTCCTGTCATCTTTCTGTAGGGTCTTTTTGCTTTCATCTACCACATTAAGTCCTTGCCTGGGCATGAACTTTGAGGGTTTTGGAATATTGCATTGCAACTGATTTAAAGCTCTTGGCAATGGAATAACTAACTCGGATAATTCCAGTAAACAGACTTCCCCATAAACCCGTTCATTTATCTTTAGTAATCGCTTTTTTGGTGAATCTGGAGCCTATCCATGGAACACTGGGCATGGGAATACACCTTGAAAAGGAGCCTACAAGCTTTTAAATTTTAAACTGGTTAACCTACAAAAGAGTACTACTTCAAGTAAACCTAGGACACACATCTAGTTAAGAAAAAAAAACCCAAAACAAAATTGTCATCTGTTATTTGAATGAAACTAGCAAGGCCAATATGAGTGAGGCAACAAGATGTGAATTTTATTGATAACTTTTTAGTCTCTCCTCCAGTGTAAGCACTTTTCTTGTGGATCTGTGGGGGATCTTGTCATACCGAATGTTACCGATTGCTCAAATGCAAGCTTCACTGAATGACCAACTCTTTTACGTGACATTTTAATAATCTGTATTAAGCTAAGGTTGTTTTGGTTTGTATGCCGAGATGTTCATGAGCTTTCAAAGAGAACTTCAAACCACCGAGTCTATGATTGGTTTAAATACGGCACGGTTGCTTGCATCACACTGTAAAGCTGTAGTCTGAGTTCCAGGTCCACTGTTTTCACATGGTCTTGGAGGAAGCAGCATAAAGGTTTTGCTTTGCAAAACAAACCAACACTACAACCACAACATTTCTCTCTTCTGCATTTGTGCCTCTTTCACTATTTACACTGCTAATTTTCTGTATATTTGTTTCACAGGGTTTAAGCAGTAGCCGAAAACTAGCCCAATGCTCAAAATATTTTGAAACGAAGCCCTACATACTGCTTTTAAAAGTTTGCGCACTGTTGTCATGTTGCTATGAGCTATAATAGGGGGAAATGTATGTGTGCTTTATATACCCAGCACAATCACTAGATTCTGAGTGGCCTCAGAAAAATAAGGGAGGATTGTTCATCTGATTGTTCCTCCAGGTGAAAGAATGCACAGTGTGTGAGTCAGTCTGTTATCTTGTTCACTGGCTTTACAATATAATCAGGAATAAATGATGTGTAATGTGAGTAATACAATGATTCAAGCATATTTCACATTTCTGGATGTTCCATGGTGCATGGAAGCACCAGGAGTGTGCCTTACCGTGTGTGCCCCAGTGAGTCCTTCCACACAGGCAGCATGGCCACCGGTTTGATGGCACACTCAAGGATGGCTAAAGCCAAAGCAAACTCCCTTGCCTTGCTGCATATCTGCACAGCCTTGCTCCAGTTTGCCCTAAGAGAAGACAGACATACAGTAGCCTCATGACACAGGGAACCAAACAGCTCATACCAGTCACTTCACTCAATTCGCTGCTATAGAAAGCTACCTAACCTAAGCTGTTAAGAACAGGATCAGCTATGTACAGTGGGTGCACATACTTTTACAATAGACAAACTGTGATATTTCTAGCCCTGCTTTCTACATCACTGTAACTGGCTGAGGTTCTGTACCTATGCGAGTCCCAGTTGGGGTGCAGAAATGGTGCTGGGATGTTGTTCTCCAGCTGGATGATGGTGAGCCTCAGTGTGCACATGGTAAGCATCCTGGAGCCATAAATTGAGCCATTCCATTTGAAGTCTCCAGCAGGGGTGAGGCAGAACTTGTGTGAGAGGTGTCTGCGCTTGTCGTGGTCCTCTCGGTGCTGGTGCTTGTTGAGCGCCAGAGTGTTGGTGCTATACTGGTTCTGGTAGACGCGGTACTTGCCTTCCTGACCCAGGCGGAAGTAGGAGCCTGAGGAACCCTTCATGGCCAGGTCTTTGGTGCTGCGCGAGTTGAGACGGGCTACTTCTGCTTGCTGGCTTACCATCAGAACCTGAAGCAAGGAGACATAACCAGTAGGTAGTTTTAGAGCAAGTGAGTATAATGTGACCTCATATGAGGATAAATAACATCATATTTATTGACAGTAAGAGCAACTGCGTAAAAGATGAATCCAACAACCGCATCGCTCACATCTTTTCCCTCCTTGAACACTCTATAGGACTCATGGAGAGCTGCTGCCACCTGCTGGCTCTTCTGCTGACTCAGTTTGCTGTCTGGGTTGCGCAGGCGTGTCACCATGCGTGTGGCTGCCAAGGTCCCATGCATTCCTATCGGCGTCTCACCGCTTCCTTTCTCCTTCAGTTCACCTAAAACACACACGGATGTTGGACAATATGTGCAAATTAAATCACATGCATTCTCTTTGTCCAGACTGAATGGCAACTGATTTTACAGTTCTGAATATAGAATAATCATCTGATCAATGCATATAACCATAGCTGATTTAAGAAGAACTAACATATCAAATGTTGGACACCAGAAAGGTCTTGTCTGATCAAATTTACAGATCTCCCTTACCCCAAATATAACTGATTTTTAGCCAAGTAATATTCTGATGTTCAATTTTCATGGTAAGATAACTGCCTAACATAAGATGACACACTTGAGTAAATTCAAATAATGTCGCTATGATGTCATGAATCAAGACAAGCAATCAAGAGACCAAGGGCAACGCTCTGCATGATGCTACCATCAGCATGCTTCACTGGGTAGATCATGTCCTCGGGCTGATTTGATCTCCTGGTTGCTCCTCTGATTAATGCCCTCCTTGTTGGCTGGTGACCAAATTTTGGTGGTCAGCCTCCTCTTTCCATGTTTTACAAACGTAAACGGTTAAAAATGGTGCTCTAGTTTAAACAAGACAGCATCACGATACTTCAATTTTCTTTATATATTTTACTGTTTCAAAATAATAGCAACACACCTGAATGAATCTGAAAATGACCTTGAACAAATAAAACTAATGGTAAAAAAAAAAAAGAAAAAAAAAAGTTTGTATCTTCCGGTTGTATCTTCCATGCACTACAACTATGGATGAGTTTGCAGAATAGTGCACCTTGCAACATAACCCTAAAAATAAGACGTATTTTGATTTGTATTTTGAATATAACAATATTATCACAATCTATGATATAACTGATTATTGGCACATGCCTATAATACACAATAATTAAAGGTAATGACCTCTTGGAGTCAAGATTTAAAATATTACTTCCTATTACGTAAATATCTGAGCCAGTGTGTTAGACTGGAATAAATATCAAGAAGCAGGTTTGAGGGGTTCTGTATCAGCTCCTAATGTTCTCACCCTTCTCTTCCTGGCTGGAGATGCAAGCTTTCCCCGCAGCATCTGGATCGTCTGCTCCTTTCAGACTGCCTCTGCTGTTCTCATCAGCAGTCTGTGGGGACAGGGGCCCTTCCTCAACACTGGCGCCTGAATTTGGGGGTGTATCTGTAGGAGAACAGATGAAAACACTGTTTGCTCATGTACTGTTGCCACAAGAGTATTAAGAAGCAAGAATACTGGACAAAAAAAGGGAGCGAGAGAGAGAGAGAGAGAGAATCACAGCTATTTTCTGAAGATGTGACGCCACATTAACAATGTGTGACGGATAATAAAGCTTGATTGCTTAAAAACAGAGCGGTTAGCATCTTGAAACAGAGTACAATGAGACGTACAAAGGAATGAAGCGTGTAGCTTGAATGCAGGACACAACAGTCTGCCATGAATCATGCTTGCGGTTCGTGCACAAATGGAAAAGCAAGCAGGCCAAAAACAGCAAGCGAACAATTGGGAGCATGAGGGCTTGCAAATGCACTGAAAAATAAAGGTTCAGAAGGGCGAAGGGGTAATCCGAGTGCACGGAAAGTAAACAAGCAGCTAAAGCGCGCCTTTCCTGCGGTGTACCTGCCATGTCGGGCAGGTCCTCCAGACCGCTCCCTTTCTGGGGCTCACTGAGCTCAGCTGACCCATCAGAAGGCCCCGGCAGCTGGGGGACGGAGGACACAGAAGCCCCCGGGGACTCTGAATCACAGGACGCCCCAGCTACAGAAGAACACACACTGTTGTATCGAGCACTTTCTTATGAGATCCTGAACAAAGTGTAAGCAACTCCGAACCAGGGGGGCAAAATACACGAGGTCAGGTCATGAGCCATTTTTATAGCTCAACCAGTTTTTTTTTTTTTTTAGAACAGGAAAACTTTAACTTCACCCTGTCCTGATCCTAGTGTGTACAAATTTCAGTCTCAGTAGGACATGGACATTGCAACAGCATCTATTCTGAGGCACTACATAAACAGACACCAACGATTTTCCCCTTCCACAGGAAATGCGTCACTGTTACTGGCTACATTACTAATCATGGCTACAGGTATACACAATCACTTTTATGCAAATTGAGGTTATATTAATGCACGCATTTCTATCACTTACACACTGATCTGTATGGCAGATGTGCCATACAACAGATTTAAAATTACATTAACTGTTGATATGGCAAAGTTTTCTGTGAGGAGACATTTATTTATGGAAGGAGTCTCCAGTGTCAGCACTTTGCAACAGTCAGAGGTAAAGACGTTACTAAGTTTTAGGACACAAGAAAACCTTCAGGATAGAGGACTTTGCGTTTCGTCGTTCATTTCGAACATGACAAGCTGCATTGTGTCGCCTTAGTAACTTCAAGAAAGGGGAAAAAAATGGGAGGCTTGTGAGGGAACAACTTTGTTTACAACTGCTACAGTGTAAGTGACAAGAGGAACTAATTTGTTTATTTATGTGCTACAACATTATGCCTAACTATAAATAGAAAATGTACACGTTCTTTAATGAATAAAAACTATTAGTGTTGCAAAATTGCTGTGATATAAAACACTTATAGAATGGTATGTGCTATTATAGGAAATAATCAGCTCTTGGGGGTGGTGACAGCCCTCTGCTTCATATCACACCACCACTGATTATTTTCCTACAACAGCACATACTATCATGTTTTTTCCCCCTCACTTAGTTGTAATAATTGTAAAGCCTTGTCCTTAACTTTGCTTAGTTTCAAACTTTCAATATGTTCATTTATTTTCTAATAATCTCTTAAACATTGTGTATATATCTGAAATTCCTCCATTTTCTGACTCTGCCTGTGCTGTCAATCATGGGACCTAGGCCCAATTCTTCTTTAATGGCAACTGTTTGATTGTCTCGTGAAACACACATCTTTCCAAATAAAAACTGAAGGTGGAGGGAAAGTGAGCAGGGCTCTTTTCTCTGAATTGAAATGCACTCATCTCTACCTGCAGGGTTAGCCTCCTCAGTGCCTGTTTGGGCCTGTGGGGATTTGTCTTCAGGGGCCTCAGACTCCTCTTTCTCAGCGGTGGACAGCTGCTCCTGTGATTCCTCCCTTTTGGATTTCTGCAGCTCCTCTGCGGCTTTCCTCTTCACCTGCTCCATCTCCTGCTCCTGCTTGGCTCTCACACGCTCCAGGATCTCCTCTGAGAGAAACGGACAGATAAGAGAGTGAAGGAGGTGAAATGATCTGGTTTAACTCATTGCAGATCCAAAAAGCCTAGATAGCAATACATATCAGAGGGGTATCACGAACACAGCAACGTGGTGCATCAATTCACTATCCTATTTCCTGTATATTGCCAATATCACCTGTTTCCAAAGTAGCTGACAGACAAGATGATTCTCTGTTTCTTTCACGCTTCACCCTGTTCTCCTTTCCTGCTTTTCTTTCATTCTCTGCTTTTTTCCCACCTTTCTATCAGGATTACTAAGTCCTTATGAATAGGAGTGCCTACTGTATCCTGGCAGCCTTACAGAGAAGCAAAACCCCTGTAGCCCGACTCTGGTCAATTCACTACATCATACACACAAATGCACAAAACCTCCTTAAAGGAACAGTTCGATCAAGAATGAAATTTCCCCCTAATGTTAATGTAATCAATCCATGGTTTTCCACAGGAGATACAATGCTAATATTGGGAGAAAACATTTCAGAACATAGCAGAATAACATCCATAATTCCATCTTTGGGACACACCTCAAACCAGAGTATAG
This sequence comes from Pangasius macronema, assembly GCA_037577455.1. NCBI lineage: Eukaryota > Metazoa > Chordata > Actinopteri > Siluriformes > Pangasiidae > Pangasius > Pangasius macronema. The sequence continues at coordinate 26,270,002 of CM074946.1, forward strand.
CTGCAGAAAAAGGAGCAATGGAGCAAACCTCAGATAGCAAACATGCCTTGACTGATCGACTGCATTTGTGTGGACGAGAATGGAGTGCAAGTTTCAATTTTGTTCTTACCAAACTATTGCTTTAATATCAGTACCAAGCCACTGCTGCCACTGATGGTGTGTGTACAAAAGAATAGCCCAAAGAAAAAAAAAGGAAGTGTGAAAAAAGTGAGAGAAATGTTAAGTAAGGAATAAAATGTGTTGTTATAGGAAAATATATACATACTCCTGAATAAAATCTTAAGACTGGGAGAAACATTCCAAGTATTCACATTTCATGCTGGTGGATATTAACCAAGTTGTAAGAACTTCTTCAAAATGTCAAAAGAAGAAAAAAGAGCAAGAGACAAAAAAAAAAAAAACAGAGATTGGCAATTTATTTAAAACTGCATTTAAACTCAAACAGGCTGTTCATCAGCTGATCAAAAGTTT
>CM074946.1:26270572-26286812 GCA_037577455.1 Pangasius macronema
TTTTTTGTCTCTTGCTCTTGTTTCTTCTTTTGGCATTTTGAAGAAGTTCTTACAACCTGGTTATGATCCACCAGCGCCAAGTGTGAATAACACTTAATATTTTCCCTGGTCTTAAGATTTTGTTCAGGAGTGTGTATATATAAAGCTTCTCATGTTATCAATAAGTGCAATGTCTCTGCCTTTCCTGTGGCAGAAAAAAACCTACTGACTGTTTTGGAGACGTTTTCCAAAAATGTTAAACATCTCCTTATAAAACCTTCACCATATCAATAATTATACATTTCTTTGTTAAATAATGACACTTTTTTCTGTTATTATCAGTCTCAGATTGTGTGGAGTGTCCGGTATTCAAGTCCCTAGTGTCCCAAGTGCATTAATATAAACGTGAGACCGAATTACTGAATTCAACAGTGCTGTGGTATAAGAGTAAAATACACCATGCTGAATGTACGCGTGTATGTTCCTGTTATCAGAAGCAGCAGCATCTGACTGGTTTGAGGAGTAAAAGCAAGAAAGCAGATGTAGGAAGCAACTGAAATCAGACGAAGAACTTCTAAGAAATTCTCTCTGAGCTTAATGCAGAGTTTAGGTATGCACCTCTACGCACTTCACACACATTCTGAACTGTTTTCATGCCAGCTATGTGGCAATGCTTCTGTGACGGGTTGATAAAGATCTAAAGAGACTGCAAGACTTCCTAAGGACAGAGATAAGATCACACCCACACCAAAACGTGCTCGGAGTAACTGCAGTTTGTTTCTCACCCTAACGGATGATGTAAGAGGAAAGAGAAAAGACTGAATAATGGCATATAACCATCATGCTTGTTTATAGAAATGAATCTTTTTTTTAATTGACTAATCATTATTTCCTGCCTTCAATAACAATTAAAAAGATACAACTGACAAATTAAAAAAATAAATAAAATCCTAATCCTAAACATTGTAAAATCTGAAGAGTTACTTTAATTGTATTTATATTTTCCTGAATGAAATAAAAGGAAAACAATCAAAATGATCACTAAGTGCCAAAACTTTATACTAGTCATGCTAAAAGAGGAGAACCCTACCCTGCTTCATAAACACTCAGCTAACTAAGCCACTCAGAAACCACCCAAGGCATCCATAAAACCCGAGTCAAGTCAGGTCAAGTCATTTTTTTATTGCTGCTACCTATATATAGTGGAACATGTGAAGCCTTGTGCACAGGACTAAGCAGGACGTTAAGAGCAGGAAAAGTGCGAAGTACGTGAACACAGAGTGACAGAATGACCAGCGCAGTGCAGTGCAGTACACGGGAAGGTACAGGTTTCTACAGCGGGCTCCCAAACTTTGTGTAAAAACAACCTCATATTGGCATTATGAATTTATGAATTCTAAATCTGACTGGTATTATTTGGACACTTGCTGCGTAACTTATGTACATCTGGAAGATTTAAAAGCAACACTAGATGACATGTCAGATTAAAAAAAAAATCCCAAGCTGTCAGATTTCCAAATCAAACTCGGAAAAGGTTTGGCGATTTCATGCGCATCAACGTTGAACACGCTGACAAGTCTCTGTCTCTCTTTAAAACCTTCCACTGTTATCATGATTGCTGTCAAGTCTCAAATCGAAAACTCTGACCTTTAGATTAGTAGATTAGTAAAGTGTTTACTAAAGTGTTTACTAATCTAGTAAATCCAGAAACGTGGTATGCAAAACAGCAACTGTTCCAGGCTGAAAACAGACCTTTCAGTAGGTTTGATGGAGACGTGAGAGGTTTTTAACATGCAAACACTATCTGTAATAAGAAAACCGGTTAGTATTAGTACTTCGGGGGCAGGCGTGGCCTAATGGTCTGAGAGTCGGACTTGTAACCCCAAGGTGAACCCGAAGGTGGTGGGTTCGAGTCTCGGGTCCGGCAGGGATTGTAGGTGGGGGGAGTGAATGACCAGCGCNTAAAATGGCTGCCCACTGCTCCGGGTGTGTGTTCACTACTGTGTGTGTGCACTTGGATGGGTTAAATGCAGAGCACACATTCCGAGTATGGGTCACCACACTTGGCCACAAGTCACTTCACTTCACTTCACATACTCAATAACGGTCTAAAATAGTACATACGCAGCCAAAAGCTAGACACATAAGTAGTTTATTCAGTGGACGGGGAATTTTGTCAACTTCCAGTAACAGCTCAAGATATTCGGACCTAAAATCCGTCTTCAATATTTCTAATATTAATTTGCTAAATAACTGAGTGAAACAAAAGAAGAGATTGTGAGTTTCTCTCATTTATAATTCAAGCATGGAGTCATGACCTCTAGTTCGGGAACCTCTCTAGCAGACACTAAGGACGCTTTCACACCTATTTATCAGATCTGAGTCCGAGAGAAACTGGTACTGTTGGTTCATCCGCTATTTGGCTTTGTTTGTTTTCGTACGGCACATAATTAAACAAACCACAACTCAAAGCCTGTGCTTGAGGAGTGTGTAGGGCTGAAACTGTCCCACTCTTTCAATCACTGATCAGAAATACGGTGAAGAAAGAAAGGTAAATGAAACTTTGTCAAGTGTCAGTAGCAATCACAAAAAATCACCTGAGCATGAAGAACGCTGTACCGACACGAAATAATTTACTATAGAGTAGTTTACAACATTTTGTGCACGTGTCCGCCATTTATTTTCACTTTTTGTTTTTTGGTCCAAATATCCAGAACACTATAATGGTGTAAACTTTCGATATAATATGATATGATTCTGATTATTAAGGCAATGATTCGATATTTGACAAAATCACTGAAACTCAGTTTCAAAAATATCCCTATTTAATCGGTCCTTTTTCTGTAATAGTCAATTTAGAATCAATTCTAATCAATAATATCGATTTATAACTGTTGTTCATTTAAATCGTTGCACGTCACGTTTCCGCAGCACTTCAGCTCTGTCACGTGATCAGTTTAGCAGCTCGCAAAACCTACAAAAAAAATGTCGCCTGCAATCCAAAATACACATCATGATTGGTTCACTTCCTGCAGTTGTGGCGATTCAGAATGGAAAAGTGTGCCAGAGTTCACTTGGAAACGAACTCGGCCCCTCGCTTAGACGCTCTCTGACCCCTTGTTTTGTCCACAGGCGAGTGTGACAGCACCGAGGAGGAAAGTGCACCAGGGTCTGATCAGAGTTAACCAACCCCATGGATGACCTATCTGATCCTTACCATTAGCTGCGCTCAGGTAAGACTTGTTACTGCCTCGGGCTTTGTTAGTGAGCTCCTCCGTGATGTCCATGTGTGTGTGGATCTCGTCTCGTAGTTCCTCCAGTGTGACGCACAGCTGTTTCTCCCAGTACGCCTTATCCAGCGCGTCTAAGAGCTCGGCCAGCTGCACCTTGGTACTGTAATACCAGATGGTCTTGTTCTCGTGCTCACCGTCCTCCTCACTGAAAAGGGGATTACAGTCAGCACCAAACAAAAGGCTGAAGATGGTCATTTCACATCAGTGAAGCTTTTGTGATCTAAGCAAGCTATTATTAAGTCTGTAAATAACCGTCTAACAGTGTAGTACCTTAAATACTCAACACATTCAACACAAATGTTCGAAACCTGTTTTACACTGTACCAGTTCAGAGCTTATTACTCGTCACACTGTGCGAGGCGGTCCCAGTAAAACCTCAGCCGAATTCTATAACAGCCTGTACGATAACACATGTTCTCCATGTCAGATTATACAATAAAATCTTCTAACAAAATTCACCTTAAGTCATCAATCAGCGTGATCCGGGCTTGTGCAGAAAAACAGCTTGTATAAACAAACCTTCAAGGTGAGCTTGAGGTAACAGGGATATTCTTTCTGTCCATTAGCATGTTTCTTTACCTTCCACCATTGCCTTCCATATTTGTAGCTGTCCTATGAGTTATGCTTTATCCTCTGCCATCGCCCTATTGATGGCTTTTAGACAAACGTCATAGCAGCACTCACACTCAGACTTTGATCAAAAATTTTGGACACAGCCAGCATTTTGTCTTTGGTCACAATGGCACTAAACTGGCAATAAATTAACTCACAACCAGCTAACAGGAGATCTTAGTAATGTGTAAGTGCAGCAGGGGTAGACAAATATTCCAGGCCGGGCACTTCACACAAGCAGATTTCATGCCCCAGTTATTTGCTTTTTTTATTCGTAGTTGGACGAAGTACTAAGTACAAGTTTCAAATTATGAGTGTTTAAACATAACATACTTCACACTGGAACAATGCGTAAAGAAAACAGATCTAACTGACCAGCGCTGCTGTACATGGAGAGCTAATTTCCAGGCATTTTCAAACAAAAGCCTGAATTAAAGACATTAGTGAGATCCACTGCATGGCAATACAGGAAATACTATATTTAAAGGCATCTTTGAAATTGTATGTTTATCAAAAGCACTTTTAAACATTATAAACTGCAGGTTAATTCATTATTTATGCATAGTTATGTAAACCACTTCTAATTACCTCTGTGTATGAGATGTGCTATAAAAACTCAAGAGTTGCGAATAAACTCTCATTGCCACGGGGTAGAAGGAGGGAAGAGGTTATTTCTAAACTTTAAAAAAAAGGAACTGACAAACCATGTGATGTCAGGTGGAAATTGCTGCACTGCTCCTGCTTTACACTCACACTATGATCCTTCGGTTTAGGAACCAGTATTTCCTCCGGTGACGGTCGAATCCGATTGGCTCGTGTCTGATGTAGGGGCGGGTCTTCTGGCTCTCTGTGACGCTGTCACCCACACCCGGCACCCGGTGAGCTACACACACCTCACACTGCCACTCCTCCTCGGGCACCTGGAGCAGCGGTGGCTTTACACACTCCAGGTGATAGACGGCGGAGCAGGTCTCGCAGCACAGTAGGTCGCCAAGGTGATGGCATACGCGGCAGTGATCGTCGTACGTGACCACGCCCTCTGACATCAGCTCCTCCCGCGCCACGTTGGTCGCCAAGTACTGATCCACCAGGAACTGTAGGACTGCATGGAGGACATATGCAAAACATTCATAAACATCCATACTGATCCTTAAAACATTACAGCGGCTTTACTAATATGGACCGACGTAAAACATTCATATTGTCTCAAACTGTCTAACTGTCTTTATCTTTATCCTTGTATTCATATGCCAAGCGTTCAGACTCTTGTATGTTAAAATCTATACTGATTCTCTACACATCCATACACCCTGAATGTCCATCCTAAACATTAATATTAACCCTCTAACTCTGCTTCTAAACATCCATATAGAACAGTCATGAGCCACAATGTACATGTATAGCACGAGCAGTTAATCTGTAAGGACACAAATAAGGAATAAAAAACACATCAGTGCACGCTGTTATAGGAAAATAATCAATGAAGTGTTGGCGCGATGCAGTCTGATTATGAAGTTAACGGCTTCCAGTCATAACGTGTCCTGACGCGTTTTATTCCTCTCATACCACAGCGATTTGCCAAAGCTAACAATTTTATTTAATAAAGAGAGCACGACATACATGTTGTGTGCTTACGGGTACGTTCAATATTGTGAAACGTCCGTGAAAACAAGTCTGCTTACATTATAACAGCTATAAACAGTTGTTCCCTCACCAGCCTCCCTTATTTTCCTTGTTTCGAGTTGTTCTTAAAAAGACAAACATATTGCAGCTTGTCATGTTACTGAGAAACTACAAAGTCCTCTGGCCTAAATATTTTCCAGCGTCCACAGACTTACCGTATAAACTATTATACACATTTGGTAATCCGTTTGTGTGTAAGTTGTTACTATAGAAATGCTAACGTAATAAACTAAGCATATTGATATAAACCTCACAGCTTTGCAGCTGGAACTACTGCCAGAGCTGCTGTTATAGAAAATAAATCAACACATTCTGACCAATCAGAATCGAGTGTTCAACAGCTCTGTGGTATAAGGTTCAAAACATGTAACGTTGCTGATGCGAAATATTCATAATACTCTGATCATAACCGTCCCGCGCGCTATACACCAACCTTTCAGCTTGCTCTCAAGAGGCTCGTAGGGGAAGTCGTCTTGGTTCTGGACGCTCAGGACATGCTGGTACTCGGGGTCACTCTCGCAGTAGGCCCGCACCACCTCGGGCCACGTCATCCCATCCATGAAATAGAGCGTCGAGTTCACGCTGTCCTTCAGATCTGCTGGGCCGAAGCTTGTGTTAGCCGTGTCCTCCTCGCGCAGGATGGCCTTCATTAGCGAGATGTGCGTCTCGGCCAGCAGCGTGCACTGATCCTGTCCCGACAGAGCTGCGCAGAAGTCCTCGAAGCGGAACGGAGAGAGGCGCAACACCGTGCTGAAGTTCCGCAGCACCTCATAGATGGAGGCTGCCTTGAGGAGGTGCGTCGCTGGCACCAGCACATCGTCAGATGACTTGGGGAGCTCCAGAGGGGGGATGTTCTTCTCTTCAAAGACAGGGGCACACGGACGATGCATGCGAGTTCTCTTGCGGCCTGAAGGAACAGAAATGATCATAAGTATAGAAGTTAAACTGCAAAGTGGAAGAAAAAGCTACTCTTGTTGGATAAGGAAGTTCTTCATATAGATAGACAGTTCAGATAAATTCAGTGTAAATACATAGACCAAGCATCAGACAGATAGATAGATTATAGACAGAGAGAACAGAAAGACAGACAGACAGAGAGAGATAAAAGATAAAAATACAGACAGGACAATAGACAGACAGACATGGATGGATGGATAGATGATGAACAGAGAGACCGTGAAATAAAGAAGTGAAGGCGTGATAGTGAGAAGCAGAAAAATAGAGACAGTAATAACAGCAGGAAGACAGATATGTGGATCGATTTATAGACTGATGGTGTAACAGATAGAGATAAATGAAGGCCAAGTGCTAAAACTTCATTCCTATTTCAGTTGTTTTACACAGTGATCGGCTGCTATCTACAATCTACACATATCACATCAACAATACAAAAATGTCTCATCCATAGTCTCTGATTTTCCTCCGTAATACATACAAAACACATTAAAAAAAACAAACAAACAAAAAAAAATGTGTGTTCATTCATATCACTTTCATTAATATAAGCAGTAGGTGACACATTTTTGTCTGTCCATGTGAAGTTACACCCATAACACTAATAATAACCTAAATGAATCTCTCATACTTTTGAATACTGATCCACTTTCTCCCTGAGAGGTCACATGACCTGACATGATACGTGTTTCACTGACACTAACCCTGAGCAGGCAGTGAGACACTTGACAAGTCAATATCGAGCTCACATTTATAATGCTGGAATTCAATATTCAGTTATTAATATATTCATGCTGACTGCTAACCTGGCACTCTTTAATACCGTCTGCACCACAAAGACATAACTTTTCTTTCTTTCTCTTCTCTTTTCTAATTATACTCGCACGAGGCGCGGCCACAGTCCCGTCACTCACAAGTTAACACTTGGCTGAGCAACACAAAGCAGAGGCCGTGCCTACATCACTCAGATATTTCAATACGTCGAATTGAGAACTGGCACCATTAGTCAGCTCCGTCGAAACATTTCATCAGCATTACTCGCTCAAACACAGCACAAGCATGAAGATGCCAAATTATTCAGAATGAAAGCTCAAGCACAGACAGCTCAAGAGCTGATGCAGCAAATGCTAAACTACTTTGATAGTTGTTGTGAGAATGCGGCATCGTACTGTGAAATTACATTTTCACCTAAGCTATTATGATTTTTAAAAAGAGGGGTTTTTTTCTATAGATCTCTGTTCGATGAACAGAATTCGGAAGTGCACATCATACACGATCGAATACATCAAACATCACCACACCCCAACTTCAGGCAGGAAAGAGGTCTGACTACACGGTGGCTGGCAGGAGCCACAGCCAATCAAGAGGGGGATGGAGAGAGCGAAAGGCTCCAGTACACTGTAAAAGGAAAGAAAGATTCAGGGCTGACAAAGTTTTTCTTTTCCTCACTGAAAGCATTTATTTATTTATTAATATTATTATATAATACTAAGCGAGTGCTCAGAGTTGTTGATACGTGCGTCCCAAACTGCATACTACAGTATTAAATAGCATGTCACTACACCATTGGTGTCGTTTCAGAAAGTGAGTAGCTCAGAAAGTGGGGTTTGAGACACAGCCCTGAATTCGATCTAAACAGTGTAGCACAAGCCACATTATGAAATGTTCTTCCACCAAGTAGCTTGCATTTTTCTAACAGAGCGAAATTCCAAAATATTACATCCTGCTTTAAGAACACCAGCAATGACCTAGAAAAATCTGTCCAAAATAAGGGCACATTTTACTGGATAGTGTAGTACAGCACGGTGGAGGAAACAAATCAGTTTGCCATTATTCCCATTTTCACGTTTTTCTATCAAAGTACAGCACATCAATTTTCAGTAGCAGTATCTGCTAACATTCTCCACAAGTACAACAGAGGTAGTCAGCTACTGAGGTGCAAACCTTCATCAGTGTTTTAGCTGGAGGTAGCAGGATGTAGTCATTCCCCAGCTTTCTCTAAACACGATATCAACAGTCAGCTAAATGGTGCCACAAAAATAAAAATAACTGAAAAACTAAATTACCATAAGATTACCAGGCTTTAGGGCTGCTGTTAACAAGTACGCCACATGGGAAATGAAGTCACCACCTTTCAACCTCCAGAGAACTCTTCCTACTTTCACAGAGAAATATCAAAAGTACAGACTAGAGCATTCTGTTCAAGCTGATGTAAAAACTAAAACAAGCTCTTAGCAAGAAAAAGCCAAGCGTAGCACTTGATTAAGAACAACGTGATTCCATTTTGAGTATATGTAACAACAAGGCAGCAGGTTCCCACAACACACAATCCCTCGAGTGCAGGGGAAAAATCCTTCCATTGTTTACCGAGTACAGCTTCAAGAAATAAGACCAAATGGTCTCGTTCAGGGGGTCATATCAGTAAGTATGCTTCAGACATGAGTAGCTCAGAAAGTCTTTGTTTAGAGGATTACGATTAGAGTGATGCAGAAAGCCTGGATAGTTATTTGTCCAGAAAAGTAATAAACACAACACGGAGTGTGAACTATGTTGACCTGTCCTGGTCTTAACTGAACTCACAATTGAAATTTAAGGCTTCTTGGAATTGTCTGATTTTTGGGATTATGGCAAATAGGAATTCCCTTAATTAGTTTTGGTTTTTGTTATTTAAAAGATCAGGCTAGCTAAAGGACTTATGTTGGCAGTACAGCTGACTGCAACGACATACAGCTCACGACTGTTCAACAACCAATCACTGACCACCACTGTTCTCAACAACCAATCACTGACCACCACAGTTCTCAACAACCAATCACTGACCACCACAGTTCTCAACAACCCATCACTGACCACCACTGTTCTCAACAACCCATCACGGATCACCACTGTTCCCAACAACCAATCCAAGATCACGACTCTTCTCAACAAGTAAATAAAGTGAAGCACCATTCATTGGTCCTACTGGACTGCAGTGCAGTTCTCTGTTCATTGTTATGCTGACTGCACACTACACTTTCAAAATCTAAGAATCGCAGACCCTTTCACACTACACGACTTGAACTGGTTGTTTGGTGTTGTAGCGGTGCGCACACTACGCAATTAATTGCGGACAAGGCGCACACACTATGCAATCTTTCACGTGGAGAGATCCCTGCTGAAGTGCAGCTGATCCTCAAGTCCTGCTTTCTCATGAAAACAAACACAAGAACTGTCCATCATGTGACAGTCACAGTTTTGTACTAAAATGTGGAGGAAGTATTGATTGGGGAGAGGCGAGCAGCGTACAGTGAAAAGAGGCATATCTATTGTTACACTGTGTCTCAACAGGAATCGTGTTTATTTTTGCTGTCAGCCATTTGGGTACGACAGGCTGAATAACTTCTTATAGGAGCAATATTACAGTGCTTACGTTGTGTCCTCATCCTCCCACATGAATAGATACGTGATTAACCTGTGGCACATGAGAGCAGAGGAGTTCGATTTCCTCTTGGACTCTCACTGGATGTTTCTCAATGCTGTACTTGCAGCTAGTCGCAGAGGGAAAAATCAAACAAGCTTAAAAATATCCGAGCTGTGATCGCTAGCAGACTGACAAAATGCTATGCTTTAGCTATACTTACACTTACATTTAGTAGGTGTTATGCAATAAAAAAAGCTATTTATTCTGACTAAAATCATCTGCCACCATGCCTATTTCCCAACTACTACTGCTTCTTTTTGTCTGGCTTCCTGATAGAAATAATCCTAAATAGATATTTTGTGTCTTGAGCAAAAGAATTCTTTCTGTTAGAAATAAGTAAGAATCTATTATTCTCTATTCTGATAAAACAAAACGCTATTCTATGCTAATCATGCTTTAAAAAAAATCCTTCTGCATGTAAGGGTGCTTTCAGATATGCAGTGTTTATTTCGCTTGGATTGAATCCCGGTGCGATTTGCTCTTTGGTGCCGTTCACATGTACAGGTGAGAACACAGCGATCACAATCAGGTGCAAGACCAAATTCTCCTTGAGGTGGTCTCAGTATGGCTCCAATCAAACTCCATCACGCTTCGACTGCAGTGAGAAACGGGTCTGATCCTGAATCGCCCCAAATATGGGAAGAGAACCAATCATTAAGTGCAGCTCAGTGTTCTCTGCGCTTGGGTGATTTCTACGAACACTTGGCAAAGGTTTGTTTATTTTTTTTGCATCGTCGTATTTCTGACCAACGAACCAAGGTGTTTAACACAAGCCCTACAAATTTCACCCTACACACTCCTCAGGCAAAGTTCTTCTGCTTATTGTTGCGCTTAAACGTGTGCGGTGTGAAAACAAACCAAACAAACCAAAAAGTCCAATTTCACCCTGATTCGCACTCAGGAACAGGACTAATAGGTGTGAAAGCATCCTAACAAGTTTTGAGATGCAAATGATCCTGACGAGTGAATGAATGAATACACAAATAAACACATGACGTCACTGGGGGACTTTCTGAGCCTGTGTTAAAACTACTTTCCCCTGAAAAGAGTTGACAACACTGCATGCTGCAAAACAATCACATAAACTCTCTCTAAGAAGCAGACGACGCTGATGCACCACATCCCGAGGAAACAGAAGCGGCCTCCATTTTGAACAAAGCTGCTAACTTTTTTTATCCAGAACATAAATAATCCGGAAAATAACGGTATCGATGGCACTCTGATTGGCACTGGGAGCCACCTGAACCCACGCATGCGCACCAAGCGCTTTAACAGTGTGATGAGCCAAAACATTAGCTTATAAGCTAACGTTAAGTAGAAATCATTGCTAGCTAACGTTCACGCGTTTACCCGGTGCGTCCCCGCAGGTGCTGCTCCGGCTCTGCAAGCTGCTGCAGCTCGCGTCGTCCTCCTCTGGTAATTCTTCCACATAGTCAGAGCCTTCATCATCATCTTCATCATCATCTAAATTCTCTTCTTCTTCTTCTTCATCTTCTTCTTCATAATCCGCATCATCGTCAGAGCGGCGGAGAAAGTCGTCCTGGTCTCCCTCGGACTGTAAACTCACGGCGTCCTCTTCCTCCTCGTTGCTGCTCTCGTGGTCGTCGTAGATTATTTTACTCAATGTTTTGCGCCTTCCTCCTCCTCCTCCTCCTCCTCTTTTACCCCTGCTGCCTCTGCCTCCTCTGCCCCTCGGTAACGAGACTCCTCTCCGTCGCCCCCTTTTCGATGGCTGGTAGTTTTCATCCACCTCACAGTCCAGCGTCCACAGTCCTCTGCCTCTGCCCCTGCCTCTTCCTCTGCCCCGGCCGCCTCGACTGCCTCGCGCCGCCGCTGGAGATGCCTCCTCCGGCACTGGTCCCCGAACAGCCGGCCTGCCTCTTCTTCCTCTCATTTTTTTTTTTTTTTTGTAGCAGGATGTGTTACAATATTTTATTATTGTTTTCTCTTTATTTACAGCCTTCTTTGGCGCCACGAGTCCTACAGAAAAAAATCTCTCAAAAGCACGCAATTATCAATAAACTCCGAGCCCACCCTTCCATAAACCAGTTTCCAAAAGTCCGACAAAGCAGCGGACTCGATTAACGGGAGAAAGCTCGAACGGAATGGCCGGTGTCCCGCTCCGGGTCGCACACAGCCGCCATTTTTCTTCCCCTCTTTCCCTACTGAAAACAGCAGCAGGCCTTCTCCAGCTCGGGCGTTAATTTTGTTCTCCACCCGTATTCCTACAAACCCCGCCTTCTATGCTATGATTGGTTGGAACCATCCCGCCTTCTGCGCAGTTGATTCGTTTGAAGATAATTTTGTCCAGTCAGCGGATTGGTTATGAATAATAACCAATCAGAGTGCACGAGGCTGGATCTGTCCGAATGCTGGTGGAAAAATAACACTAAACGTAGTTATGCGAGGTCACGTGTCTCGCTTCACAATGAACTTTCTGCGGCGTCACTTGACATCACAAAATTATTGACCATAGTAGTAAGCGCTGATTTGGTTTATTTACATCCCGCAGCCGTCAAGTTCTGAGCTAGAAATGTGACTTATTTGCTGTTTTTAACAGTAATAACTCCTGTTTTCGCGACTGACACTGTGAACTAGGTACATGAAGGGAACATGTCGTAAAGGAGTCCAGCAGAAGGAAAGCACAGCTGAGTGCCATGTTCTGCCCTCTCCAGGGTTTGTGGGTGTAAAAGGAAGATGTACCTCAATTTCACATTTAATCTGAAGAAAAACAGGAAAATAATCCAAGAATAATGTTTTGCGTGGAGTCTCACTCTCTACACCGCTGCTGAAAAACAACAACAATAAAATCCTAATAGAATTCGTAATGGTTTTAATGGTTATAGTGGGAATTGTATTGGTTTTAATGGAAACTCTAATGGTTCCTGTGGATCCCTGCTGGTCATTTGTTGCCTTCTATTGTTATGTCTAGTGGATACCATTAGGGAGTGGTAATGGTAATGATTTTAATGGTTAGCTGATGGTTTGTAATGGTATTTGTAGTGGAAACTATTAGAATTTCTGTGATTGTTTTTTTCCCCAGCAGAGACCAGAAATGAGGCTTAAGCTTCTTATAATAAAATAATAAATGTTCAACCTAGTGTTTAAACCATTACCAAAATCTGAAAGAACAGTATTTCCTAAATTAGGATAATTTGTCTCTAGCTTGAACCAAAGTCCTCTTCACTCTCAAAAATATCATAATACACTATATGGCCAAAAGTATGGACACCTAACCATCATAGCTTGTTGCTTGTTGAACATCCCATTCCAAAGTTTGTCCACCCTTTGCTTTTATAACAGCATCTGCTCTTTTGTGAAGTCTTTCCACTAGGTTTTAGTAAATGGCTGTTGGAATTTCTGCCCATTCAGCCACAAGAGCATTAGTGAGATCAGGCGCGGATGTTGGGTGAGGAGGTCTGGGGTGCAGTCCGAGTTCCAGTGCGTCCTGAAGGTGTTCAGTGGAGTTGAGGTCAAGGCTCTGTGCAGGATACTTGAGTTCTTCCACCCCAATCTTGGCAAACCATGTCTTCATGGAGCTCGCTTTGTACACAGGGGCATTATCTTGCTGGAGCATGTTTGGGCCTTTTAATTCCAGTGAAGGGAAATTTTAATTCTACAACATACAATTCTACAACATACAAAGTGGCAACAGTTTGGGGAAGAACCATATATGGGAGTGATGGTCAGGTGTCCACAAACATTTGGCCATATAGTGTATATTGTATAAAATTCCTATTCCTAACAGTCAATGTTCAGATGACTGTTTAAAGTGTTCAGACATGTTGGGCCCCCAAAATCTCACAACAACCTGAAAGAATAGAGCTTCATAAAATAGCATAATTTGTTACAGTATGAAGTGAAGTGTGGCCCATACTCAGAATTTGTGCTCTGCATTTGACACACCCGGAGCAGCGAGCAGCCTTTTTTGCTGCCGTTGCAGCAGTTGGAGGATTGGTGCCTTGCTCAAGGGTCTCACCTCAGTCGTGGTATCAAAGGTGGCAGAGAGCGCTGGTCATTCACTCCCCCCACGTACAATCCCTGCCGGACCCGAGACTCGAACCCACAACCTTCAGGTTGTAAGTTTGACTCTCTAACCATTAGGCCATGACTGCCCCCAATACCCCACTATGTGATACAAAAATGCCTAATTTTTCTATATCACTGTTTAGACCACTCAATATCAAAACTTGAGCCAGTAAACTCTTGCATTAAACTATCTGAAATAAAAGTATTTCCTCAAATTTGGACAACAGGCTGTATTTTCTGAGGAGGCTCAGGTCTTTCAATGTCTGCAACACCATGCTGCAGATGTTCTATGAGTCTGTGGTGTCTAGTGTCATCTTCTATGCAGTGGTCTGTTGGGGAAGTAGCATGAAGGTGGCAGACAGAAATAAACTGGACAAACTAATCAGGAGGGCTGGCTCTGTACTTGGCATGGAGCTGGACCCTGTTCACGTTGTGGCTGAGAGAAGGATGTTGTCAAAACTCCACGCAATCCTGGACAACCTTTCTTACCCACTACACAGTGTTCTGGTGGACCAGAGGAGCACGTTCAGCCAGAGACTGATCACTGCCAAGTGTTCCACTGAGCACGTCAGAAGATCCTTTATCCCTGTGGCCATCAAGCTGTACAGGGACTTTCATGTATAATGCATATGCAACACATGTTCAGTTCATGTGCAGTAAGGGACTATAATGTGCAATACAAATTTATTATTATTACCACCTGTTTATTAATACTTAGATTAGTGTGCAATATAGGCTACATACCTGACTGTACTTAATTACCGCTACCACACTGGACTTATCATACTCAACCTTTACATCATTATGGGTATGTTTCACTACGCATTTTTAATTTATTGATTTACTTTTTTTATACTGTATAGATATAATTTTTTTTGTTTTATTTTATTTTCTTCATTCTTTCTTTCTTCTTGAGAGCAATTGTAACATGGCAAAGCAATGTCCCCCTGGGATTAATAAAGTTCTTTGAATCTTGAACTTGATTCCAGGTTAGACCAAAGTCTTCTTCATAGACTTTTATTAGAATATTTTGTATAAAATGCCTAATTTTGCTGTATCTGTCAGTGTCCACATCACTGTTTATAGGAATAAACCATCTTGGGCCACCAAAAGAAATTAAACTATAGTCTGAACATAGCTTCATATTGGACATACTGACGTAATGACATTTTCTGCAACATTTTATGAAATGTTTGAGAATGAAGAAGGGAAGTGAAGTGAAGTGAAGTGTCTTTGTGGCCAAGTATGATGATATTCCCATACTCGGAAGATTTTAGGCCAAGTTTTTACCAGGCTATACCATTTTAGGTAGTACCAGACTGCAGTGAAATGTCATGTTATTATGCTGTAGGGAAATTAGACATTTTCTACAGCATATACCTCAGCACTGATTCATTTTCTATAACCGCACAGTCCTGACAATAGTACCGGCTGAAAGGCAAATGACAGGTGTACAGTGTATTAATCCACGCGGTCTAATAAGTTTCTATAGTAACAACTCATTAAACAGGGACTACAATTGTATGATGGACGTTCACATCATTTAGACTAACAGTAACAATAGACAGATTATATGTTAACAACTAAAAACAGATACACATTGCTCTGGTGAATCTTTCTGTAAGGAGAAGTTAGTTTATTTAACTTTCATGGAGGAAAACCTTTGAGATAAATCTGTTCCTCCTTTTTTTTTAAACCAAAGTCCTTGGGACAGAGGACAGAGGACATTGTAACTAGCTGCATTTTTGTCTTATCAATGAAAAAAAAGACAGGAGAGGCTGGTGAGAGAACGACCGTTTATAACGACAGGGATAACGGGAACTTGTTTCCTTGATGTTGCTGTTGTGTAGGAGGAATACAACACTTGCTGTTGTAGGAAAACAATTAACTTTGGATGGTAAAAGTAACTCCTTGCATTTGGGCAGGATCACACCACCCTGTCGTTGATTACTTTCCTATAACAGCACACTCGACATGATTAAGGCCAGTTCCTTATTTCTGTACAAGGTGAAGCTGGGTCAAAGCTGGTTAGTGAAAAAACAAACAAACAAACAAACAAATGTTGTGACATTGTGTAAAATGTAAGCTGTGGTTTGTTGTTAAATGCAGTTTAAAGCTGTACTGTGCACTATATTCTGAGCTTCACTGTAATTAGTACCTGGATTAATGGTGCGTTCAAGTTTCCAGCCATTTCTGTAGATAGAAGTGAATGAAAATCTCCCATCACCCT
>CM074946.1:26292869-26304563 GCA_037577455.1 Pangasius macronema
ATCTGAGCGTGGGCATCTTGAGAATATTTCAGGTACAGGAACCTCAGGTACTGCAGGAGGAGCTGAACACACACACACACACACAGACCAATCAACAGTGTGCCAAAAAACACACGCATTGCTTTAGGGTGCTTTCACAAGTAATACTCAGTCTGCAAAATTGTTCCTTTGCTATTTGTCTGGTTTAGTTTTTTAAAAAAATAGAAAGGAAACAAAAGCTGGCTGAGGTGTGTGTAGCACTGAAAACATACTTGTAAAACAAATACAGCAGGCAAACGTTTATCAAGTGTGAGTAGTAATCGCAAAAAAAAAAATCACCCATGCAGCATGAAGAACACAAAGCTGATGCTCAATAAATGATCAGGTAATTACATATCCAGAACCCACGGCACTTCTGGAGCACTACAGCTCTGTCCTTTGGCGCAGTGTAGCAGCTCAGATCTCGCACCAGTTTTTTGGTCCACACATCGACTGACACACAGACTGAACGCAGCATATAAAAGCACACTCGGGTTTGTGTACGTACTATAACGTGTGAGATGCTGAGGTCTTTTAGATGGGGAAGGAGAAGAGTGTCGCTGTATGCCGTCTGCAGGATCTCGTTGCTAGTAAACAGGTTAAGGAAAGACTTCGCACATGGACGGTTTTAAGTCTGCTAAGTTGTTACGCTTGGCTCCATGTCATTTTGAAGCGCTTTATTAAGTGCAAGCATTAAGATTCTAGTAACACACCATCTTCTTCTGTGTCATGATGATCGTGTCCACATAAGAATGTCTAATTACATGCACCTTTTAAACCCAATCACTTAAAAAAGAAAGAAATAAATAAGTCTCAAAAATGTCATCCCCCACTCCTGCACCTGTGACCCTCCGTATGACCTGAATGAAGGGAAATAAAGCTGCTGCTGGTGAGCCAGTGTTTTTAGGATACAGTAGTGCTCCTTTGTGTAGTCCCACAGGACAGCTCATATCCAGACCTAACGGATCCCTGGGGGGTTTGGGGCCGAGAGCCAGGGTTTCCGAGGGAATGTCACAGCTTTCCTCATCTGCAGGGGGAGGACAGAAACCGTTGTGTTGGTCTCTGTCTGAGTCGGGGCTCTGAGTGAGAGCCCTCATGAAGAGCAGACTGTCTGCCTCCAGGTCCATGCGCTCCAATTCTGTGTCTGGAACACTGGAGAGGCAGAAAGAGAGACAGACAGAGAAACAGGTTTTAAAAGTGCATCAGGCACGTCCTTCTAGACAGAAACCTCGGGGCAGACCCAGGCTGGAGAGATTAAATCTCACAGGAAAAGTGGAATGAAAATGAACGAATGAATAATTAACCATACGCTTAAGTACTTTCGTTACTGCAGTTCAAAATATATCCAGTTGGCAGCGATGACGTTTGAAATGAATTCAGAAGAAATGAATTCAAATGAACAGTCGTGCATTTGAAATAACATCAGGAGTTGTTTCTGAGTCTAAACAAATGAGCATAGTCCTGTGTCTGATGTCGCAATATATAAACCATGGTTGTAGGAGCTGACCTTGCACCCATCCCCCAAAATCTGTGCTTTCCTTTGTACCTTTCCATGCTTTCCACTCAACAGCTTTCTTAAAGCAATAACATCTGATTTGGTCTAAAAATATTGGTTATGATTCAGGGATACATAGATGCATGTCAGATGATGCTGACATTAAAAATGGAAAGAATATAGTGGAGTAGGCTGAAGTCAGGTGCCAAAAAAATGCAACCAAGGGGCTGAGTGTAACGCTCCACATGATGCTACCACCACCATGCTTCACTGTGGGCAAGGTGATCTCAGGGTGATGAACAGTGTTGGCTTTCTGGCATTCACAGCACTGGATATATAATGAATCTGTTTAACTTGGCCCAGAAATAATTGAAACAGATCGCCTCAGCTCCCATTTTTCAGTTGTTCTTATAAGCAGTGCATAATAAATATAAAATTTCAAAAGAGCAGTTTAGCTGATGCTTTTAAGGCGACTGCAAATCGCCTCATATGCAGTAAAGGATTATACAAATGAATTGGATGGTGACTCACCTGAGGATAGTTTTGAGACAGGCACAGGTAACAGCTTCGGGAATATCAGGGAAGAGCTGCAGGCAGAACTGGCAAAGGCGGAAGTCGCTTTTCTCCAAAGCCAGCATCAGCAGGTCAGGACACACGCTACGCAGAAACAAACACATGGTCCATTCTGGGATGAACAGAACTAACCACATCTGACAGTATTTAAAAGAACAAAGTGACTGATGAATTTAAAATGTCTGGGTGTCTCTCTACCGCCCTCTCACCTGTGGCACAGGTAGTGTGTGTCGACCAGCTGCAGCAGGGCAGCGTGTGGGTAGAACCCCGGCTCTGCTTGACACCGCGCCACCAGTTCACACGCCAGTCTCCCGGCTGAGAGGTGTAACGCTTCCTGCTCCGCTCCACTGAGAAACGCCTGCACCTGTCTCTCCACCTCCTGCACAGTGCTCACCTACAGGACACGGACAAGTTACACACCTACACGCAGCCAGGCGAGCAGAACAGGAGGCCAAGTATACGCTCTACATGGATGCCATCTAATGCCGCACTAGGCTTAAGGCCAAATCTGAACACTCGTGTATAATTTATACCTCGAATAAGAAAGTATCATGGATTTAGGCTTCATAAACATTAATTAGCTACTGTATCTGTATATGGACATGATAGATTACCTTGATGTCCTCTGCCAGCTCCTCGACTGTCGGGCACGGCTGGTTCTTTGAGCTTGTCTTCTATAGAGGAAGTAGAGAATCAGCAGTTAATCCAGCAGTTTACACCAGCTTCAATTTGACTCCAGAGATGCCATGCATTATTCTCCCTAATTTAGTCTAGGTCTAGTCCCACCCACCAGGCAACTCTGCCCAATCATATGACAGCTACTACATGCTTCCTCTGATACACATGAAGCCAGGCAACCACGTCTTTACAAACCACTGCTCATGCTGCATCACTGAGCAGCGCAACACACTCAAAGGAAAGCGCTATCTACCCTCTTCTACACCTACGGTTGGCTAATGACTCTGTGATTGACGGGGGAGCGAGAGTATGCCATCCCTCACTACAGAGCACTTGCAGTACAACTTCTGAAGTTTCCAGGTGGGTTGTCATTTACAAGCCACACAATATTTCCTAAAAAAAGTATTATAAAAATAAGTTAATTCCTTAAACAGCTTCTTTGCCAAATATTCCTGCAATATATGCGAGGAGACTAATGTAGTTGATTAGCATATCTTAATATATAAATTGATTTATAAAATCAACTCTATCACTCACAGCAGCCTAGCTATGCAGATTAAATGTAGCACACGTCTGTGTGAAAAATGAGAACCTGGCAACACTGCTGTCTAGGAGGACGTTAGAGGGATTGCCATTCACATATCAAACGGACTGTGGTTGGAACGTGTTCTAAACAATCGGATATTTAGCAACGTACACACGATCCAATCACCCGAGTTAATAACACGCCTGATTTCAAGATCATTTCAGAAGGATTTCTAGAATATATCTTACAGCCCTCCGTGTGGGCAAGCTCCGGCTCTTCCCCTGCGTGTGTGTCTGCGTCGCACTGCCATGAAGCAGATCGTTCCAGGACGGCACAAGAGCTGGACCCTTGCTCTCTAAATGAAAGGAAACAAAAAGGAGCTTATTACTACTGCTGCAATCGCACTTATTCACAATATACTCTTACTTTTTTCCTTCAAATTTCTAGCTAAAGTGAGTTCATTTTATTTTAGCTAAGGGGCTGATAAGGGACAAATTGACTCCGCTGCAAGGTACATCACGAGTATAACACCAGTAATCGTGTAATCTTCAGCCTCATGTAGCAGTTGTGGTCCAAACCATGAGAACAGAAATGTATTTTATACTAATCTGACTCATACATTTCAATTTTCTATCTTTTTCTGCTATATTATGAAACTGTCAGTGTAGAAATACAGCAGTAGACCAACGTTAGTGCAGTAAGCAGGAGTTATTACCGTTAGTGTTGGTCTGTGTCAGCTTCCCCATGGCGGTGGCCAGAGATGACTTCTGACACTCAAAGGGAATCACAGAGAGCGTTTTCCCATGACACACAAACAGCTTGCTGGAGTAGCACCACATCTGCACAGACAAGACAGGAAACACACGCGTCATCACTGTCTTACATCACGAGCAAACAGACAGCACCTCAGATCTAAGATCTTCAGAGTAATTGATTCTTCTATACACCAGGCTGAGTGCAGTGAAGGGTTTGTGTGTGTATCGTATCGCACTAGAGCACAATATAACCCCTGCGTTCAGCCTGTTCAGCCTGTCTGGATGGACCTGGATCTGCCTCCTGTATTAGAAAACTTCCTCTAAGTGCTGTGCACATTAGCACGACACTGAGGATTAACCAGTGCACAATCCTGCAAGCTGATTAAATGAGCTGGAATATGCGAATACAAAGTGAGGGTCTGGACATACTGGGCTGCATGATATAGAAGAAAATGCAATACGCGATAACTTGTTAAATAATGCAATATGCAGTGCTATAAGTGTGTAAAATCAATTTAAATGATATTTAAAAACTGAAAAGAGCATAACCAACATAACCTTACATACATGTTTCATGGTCTTCTGTGGCGCTGCGTGTGTGTGTGTGTGTGTGTGTGTGTGTGTGTGTGTGTGTATATACACTGCAGGGGTGTCTGACCTGGCCATATATCCTTCCTGGAAGCTCTCTGGCAGCCTGCAGAGTCTGAAAGTGTGTGTTCCACAGACACAGGAAATCTACAAGAAACAACCAGTTCAAAGTGACAATAGGACAGTCATCTAGTTTGCTTGTTTGCATGCCAAACACAGGTATTAATCAAACATTCAATAAAATTCAGCTTTAAAAAAAAGTTAGACATTTCTGTAACGACTCTATAAAAGATCCTTTACATTTATCCTGGGTCCATTGTACAAAACAAGTCTTTCAAAGTTCGTCCTGATAAAAGGCGCTGTCTCATGACATTAAAAACAGGGCAGAGCTTCAGTAAATACTCATGGGTCAGTGTGGTGTACTCCACTTGATTAAGTTTTAAAAGGATAGAGGCATATTTGTCCAACTACTGGGTTTGTTTCACATAATTTGTTGTTTCGACATTTTTCCCATTTGTCTAATATATACGGGTTGATCAAGGGCTTAAGGTCGGAAGGTGGGATTTTGCACTCTGATCATTTCTGTGAGGGCTTTTTTGCAGCCATGTCTCAATAATCATCTAGAACACAGTCAAAGAACGTAACATGTATTAGATTAGACAACTCTATGAATAACATTAAGTAATCCCGCACAAACAGACTGAGAAATAGCTTCTCACTGTACCTACAGCTGATCACTGTACACTGTTATATCTGTTTTCAGTTACTTACTTCACTGTTCATTCATCTTACATCTAGCACTACATGAACTATAATGTGATGTTCTGCACCACTGTACCTACATACATACATGCATGTGTGTGTGTGTGTGTGTGTGTGTGTGTGTGTGTGTGTGTGTGTATATTCATTGTATATACTAATTTTTTATATTCCTGTTCACATTCTTTCATATTCTCAACATGACTTCACGCTACACTGATTGTACATACATATATACATCATATTTATCCTTATTTATAATACCCACTGCACCTTCTGTACATAAGTCATCCATTTCCTTGTACATATCACCCTCATAGCTGTATATCCTTATTTGTAATTTATTGTAAATATGCCACTTATGCACTTCTGGTTAGATGCTAACTGCATTTCATTGGCTTAGTACATGTACGTTGAACAATGACAATAAAGTTGAATCTAATCTAATCTGCCTAAAAGTGAGTGAGTGAGAGAGAGAGAGAGAGAGAGAGAGAGAGAGAGAGAGAGAGAGAGAGAGAGCGAGTGAGAGCGAGTGAGAGCGAGAGAGAGCGAGAGAGAGCGAGCGAGAGTCTGGTACCTTTCCCAGTTCCGGCTGAGGGATGTGGTACTCCCACCACAGCCATGTGAGCCTGGTCGAGAGGCAGGAGCGAGGCACAGCTCAGCACTCCGTCTCCAGCAGGCAGCTGTAAGAGCAGAGAGCGGGGCAGAGCCTGAATTTCTTCAGCTGGTGCAGAAACTGCAGGTCGAGCCACCAGAATGCTCTCATACACACCACCGCTACGTACTGAGAAAAGAGGATCAGTCAGTGCTAAGTAAGAACTGAGACCTATTTCTGCATAAATATTTTTTGAATTTTCCTAATATTTTATTTGAAAAACAGGGGGGAAAAAATCTTATTTGAATGAATAAGACTCCATGTAGTACTTCTAGTGACTCACAAAGTACAGAAACATATGACCCTAATCAATGACCTGAATAAACACATGACATGACAGCATACATTCCAGACTCTTTTTTTTTTTTTAATACTGTGCCAACTTTTCAAATTAAAATAACTACAGGGAAGTTCATTTTTCCCACCAGGCATATTGGATTCACTCTTGAACTCTGTTGGACACAGAGCACACTACACTTCCTACACCACCATTATGTTATGCCCTGTGTAGCGAGCATATAAGTGGATAGGGAGCCATTTTGGATTCAGACTGATTGGTAGGTGAACATCTAACTGTGGTGTGTTTTGGGTTCAGATCCCACAAAAGGAAAATCAAGCTAAATTCCAGCGACAAAAAAACCCAAAAACGTTACTGTGGGTAAATTATTAAAACAACAATCTAAACATCTCTAACAGTGTAGCACTACTGATGTCTAATAAATAGTCCAATGCAATCACTGAGGCTTTAAAGTAAATAAAACACACCAGATCATGCGCTTATAGCAAAATAATCAACAACGTGGTGGTGGGATTATTAGTCGGTGGAGATTATTTTCCTTTAACAGCATGCCCTGAAAGGTTTTATTCCTCTTATACCACAGTGATTCGCCAAAGAATAACTTTTCGATGACAAAGTTTTTATCCCTCTATAGTTACTTTTATGTCATGGAATACCTGTGAAACAAGTCATTTCCTCTTAACACTTATGTTATAGCAGCTACTATAGACAAAAGTTCCATTACTTTCTCTTGAAGTTAATGAAGATGCTAAGTGAGATACCTTTCCTGTGGTGAAAAGTTTAAAGGTGCTTTATGTTCCCTTACATTCATTTACAACACTGGAGGCTCCTTCCATAAACTTCACCACTTCAGTGATTATACATTTTTTTCCCTTTGTTAATTAATAACACATTTGTCTAAATCCGTTTATTATTAGGCTTAGATTATGTTTGGCGATCCTGTGTATGAGCTGTTACTATAGAAACAACAGTAATGTATTAGAAGGAGCACACTGATATAAACATATGGGAGTAACACATGATACGCTGGTGGTGAAAATGAACAGAAGAGAGACGGAAGGAGGACAGAGTACACCTAACAAGAAGTGATGAAATGACGCTAAATGAAAGCAGACAGATGAAAGCTTACACAGGTACAGCAGGTGGATGTTTCCGTCTCTGAAAGTGGCAGTGCAGCTGACTGGGGCCGACACACTGGGCTCCGTCTCCATCCTGTGCTTCGATAGAGTGTTAGGACTGAACCTCTGGACATACAGGAAGTGTTCTCCTTTCTGAAACACACACACACAAAGACACCACTCTCTCTATATTCTAGAGAAGTCATCTCTGAGCAGCCATCTCTGCTGGCTATCAGTCACTGTTCTCCAAGCAAACATTTCAGAGAACTAATAAAAGAGCTATGCTGGGATACGTGGGGAAAGGAATATTTAATCAGTGGCCTGGTAAAGATAGTTGGGCGTGTGTGTGTGTGTGTGCTGTACCTGTTCTGTGCTGAAAAGAAGGATGAGCCGCTGCTCCGCCCGCACCACTGTACTCCACCTGTACACAAATCAATCAGCAGGTTTCACATGAGCTGTAATGAAATGGCTTCACAGTGGTTGTGATTATACCTTGTGTCTAATTGGCTAATGCCCAAGAAAGTATCCTATTTACACCACATCTACTTCCTGGTGTTTAAAACATATACAATTGGTTTGCTTCCTCATGAAACAAAACAGTGATATGAGAATATCAAAAACAGTGTCATTATGTTTATCAGATGCTCCCCCTCATCCATCCATATGCTACCTTTTGACAGAGGGGGCGTGTCACTATTCCAACTCTCTTCCCTTCTTCTCCCCAGTTTGGTCACATGAGCCAATTCCCACCCACCACTCAGCTCTCTCCTATTAATATGACAATTACCAACAGGGGAGACTCAAGAACCCTGAACGCTGTCACACAGCATTGCAACACACTCTGAGGAAAGCTCTATCTGCCCTCTTCTGCATACACGAGCTCAAAGATTCCCACGATTGGCTAGTGTCTCTGTGATTGACAGGGGAATGAATGTATGCTATGCCATCTTACCTTCCTAGAGAACATGGACAATTTTGCACCCTTGACTTAAGCAGAAATAAGCCTAGCCTAAACCATTATTTACACAGCATGACACTACAGAGCACCGGTTTAAAGCTGTGATTACAGATTTGTTTTTGTTTTGTTTGATTGCAATTCACATAAAAAAACAACAACAAAAAAAAAACATGCTAGACAATTCAGAATCGAGTACTGCCTGTGACTCTGCCATGAAATTATTCTTGACGTTTTTTAAAATGTTTTTAATGAATCTTTTAAATTTTCTACTGTTGCAAAATGCTTTTTCTCTCTGCATTTGAATGAAAACAATTAAAACCATTTACTTCTTAATATTGTATTTTATATTAAACCAGCTGCGATATTTAACTTTAAAAAAAATTATAACTACAAGGCTTTTTTTGGGTCAAATTTAAAAATAGTTTGATTGTGAGGGATTGTATCAAATCTGGCAAAGCTGAACAAGTGACTGTCCCAGTGTGAGGTAGCAAGAGAGAAGACGGTGTCTTTTTAAGGACCTTAAACTTTCAATCAAACTGCATCATTAAACTGGATCATTTCTGGCCACTTTTCAGTTACTGTGACTAGTAAACAGTTCAGTCGAGACTGAGTTTCATGAAGTTTAACCGTCCAGGTCAGTGCACCGCGTGTCTCGTCTCACCTGATGACCTCCTCCTGTGACAGCACCTCCTCTATGGGCTGCTGAGGAGCAGTGAGGAGCGAGTCGAGGAGTCGAACAGCACCGCGCTGAAACAGCACCACTGGCTCCTGCTCTGGGGCCGAGTGCACTCTGTATATCTCAGCAGACACCTGACACACACACACACACACACACACACACACACACACACACACACACACACGAGCAACAGGCATACACACAAGGTTTGTTTAGAACAGGGAAAAAGAATAATGAGCAAATTTTCATAGAGTCAAGCCACAGAGTCCATCAGTTATATTATTACACTCCAGAACACACTTACTGTTGCTTTAAACGCTTTGTCGAGACTGACTTCCTCATCTTTCCAAACTCTGATGATCTAAACAAAACACAAAGAGATGGAGAGATAGAGAAAAAAAACGAGAGACTGTTAAAGGAACAACTGTTTATAGCTGCAATAATGTAAGTGCTAACACAAACTCACTTGTCTCATGGACAATCCAAAACATTAAATTAAACTATAAATCGATAAAGGTATGATGTTCCATTCATTAAAACACACTGGGATGTGCAGTTAGAAGAAAATAATCAACGCTGTGCTGGGAACATTAGCACCGCATGCCACACAACGCATCACACCAACTCAGTCATGTGTTATTCCTTACATCTTCCCTTATCCCCTCTTCACCTACCTTTTCATCCGTAACGACCACATACTCGTTTGTCTGTGTGTTATAGACAGCAGGACAGGACACACGCTGGCCCTGTTTCACTGCCCAGCTGCCCAGTGGCTTCTGATCAGAAACCTGCAAACATTCGGCACAGAGCGGGATTAATGCTGCGTTCAAGTGCTCCATGACGCATTCCTGATATTACCGAAAGAACTGTAAGCAATATTTTAATTAGCATTATTATGGAAACAGCACTGAAATCACTGAATATTATCCATCTCTTGATGATGTCCAAGTCTAGACAAATGTAACGTGCTTCAATCATCATCTGACATTACACTTAAACCACATGGAGTGATGTCACTATGAACGCGGGCCGTTAAAGCCGGTTTGGCAGCAGTTATTACTCGTCACACTGTACGAGATGAGCCCAGGAAAATCTTGGCTGAATTTTATAACGGACTGTGTGAAAACCTGTTCAACATATCAGATTATACGATCTAAGAAAACGACTACTTCATTAATCAGTGTGATCGTCCAGAAATCGTCCGCTTGATGTAATGATGTTTTTCTCTCCGTTAACATGAACATGCTGCGTTTACGTTCTGCCATTGCCATGAAGAAGCTTTCCGTTTATTTAACATTTAAGGAAGGAGTCTCCAGTGTCAGCGCTTTGTAAACAGTCAGTATGTTTTCCACTCTGGGAAAGTCTTCAGACAAAGGTTTCTTAGTTACACGACAAGCTGCGTTTTCTTCTCTTATTATCTTCATGAGAAAAACAGACAGGCAGATGTTTACAGCTGCTATAATATCAGTGATAACAGGAGCTAACTTATTTTGGAGATGCTCCACATCATTAAATGCAACTATAAATGGATATAAAGCACAATGCGTCATTCATTAATTTAAAAAAAGCAAATTGCTGAGGTATAAGAGAAATAAAACACTTTGAAGGATGCTGTAATTGGAAAATAATCAACTTTATGAGCAGATCAACTCTGATCTGTGATACAGTGAAAGTCTTATGGTGTAGTTTGAATCCTGGTGTTGTTGTAGTGCGCTAACTAGGGTGTAAGGAGCTCATACAGAAACTTCTGGTTATTTGGGATTCAGCCAAATGACGTAGAACTTTCCTTCTTGTTTGCTAAACTAAGTAACTTAGCTAGCTAACCAGTTAAGCTAACGTTACAGCGTTAACCTTAAACCCATGAGCAGCTATTAAAGCTAACGTTAATTAATACCACGTGACTCTGTGTAAGACGTGTACTTGACACCGTTTCTCACTCCTCAGTGAGTTTATATAAAGAGCAAACAGCTTGAACCTGCGACGTTCTGCAGTCGTGCTTGTGTTTACACGCCGAGCGAGCTAGCAGCGCGTGCCGGGTCTCTGTCCCAGGCTGCCATGTTGTTTCCGGTGTGTGTTGATTACCTTGTACACGGTGACAGATCGCGCGCAGTCGGTAACGATCACACGGTCCTCATCTCCGTCCGGCTCGATCCCCTGAATCCCCGAGTCTACGGAGTTCTGCGCTGGCACGAGCCCACACAGCGTGTACGATTCATACAGCGCCGCCATGTTTCTGCCCGACACTTAGAAAACATCGCGAGATTACACAACGAGATGACACGAGCCAATCAGCGCCGGCGTCGGGAGCTGGAGCGTTTACTGGGTGATAATCACGCTGCCACCCTACGTCTTGGAAGAACTGTTTAAACACACTCACTCTACACTGATTTACAGTACATTTTCCCATTTCTGGATGTTTTTCTATCTATAAATATATTTTTTCCACTTATCTCTGTAAAAGAATTTGCTCAAATATTGATAGAAATAATTATAAATAAATGTGATAAGCAATTTTTGCAGACAGAGGAGTTCAAAGTGGAGGTGGGACTGCATCAGGGATCGGCTCTGAGCCCCTTCCTGTTTGCTATGGTGAT